>JAZKJV010006172.1:0-541844 GCA_037367405.1 Ottelia alismoides | reverse complement strand
TCTCCGAGAGCCTATCTTGTCGCAGAAGGGTGCCTAGCCTCCGAGCCGTCCGGTGATAGTGAGTCAGCCTTCGTCGAGGAGATCACGGTCCATGAGTGAGATACACATTTTTCTTCTCTTATTTTTAATCTAGGTTAATCATAGTTTAATTTTTCATATTTTTTATTCCGTTGTCAATTTTTTTATAGATCTTAGAATTTCTATCACGATTTGATCCACCTTCAATTCCAATTTTTCATCTCATTTTCTCGATCTCTCCATATTCACGCTCTATCCCCCTCGATCTCTCATCTCTGGCCATGCACGGTGACCGGAGAACCAAATTCGATTCTTCCATTTCGACGGATCCTCATTCACATCTTTTTCAATTTTTTATTATTTATTTAAATAAGCAGAGATGATGCATCATGCTTGAGTCCTCTTTTATTTCGAAAAAATATAAAAATAAAAAAATAAAAAATTATTATATATATATATTTCTCAAATAATTGTTTTGCAGGAAATAAAAAATAAAAATTATATATATATAATTTTTATCTTACATGTTTTCTGCAAATAAAAAATAAAATAAATAAATTTTTGGACAGCAGCGGTCGCGCTTTCACTGCCTTGGCAGTTGCACCTCCACCGTAGCTACTAGTGGCATTGCCCCTCACAACCACCGGTTGCACCGCTCCTCATTGCACGCGATCGTCGCCTCTGCCAGCACCTCGCGCAAGCAGCTCGCGCCCGCGAGCGCCGCGAGCTCGTGCCATCTCCATCGTGCGCTGGAGCGCATCGCCTCGCCAATCCACCACCTCAAAGATTCACCATCGTGGCTCGATGCCCGTCGTTCTCCTAGGTAATTTGCACTTTTCACCCGCAAGTTTATTTTTGTTATAAATTAATGTAAAAACAATAAATATTTGCCTTTCAGTCCCTGTATCCAGACATTTATTTGCTTTCTTTTATCATTGACATAAATATCATTTGTTGTCCATAAATTCCTCAAAAATTTGTTTAAATTCATGTTATGTGTATTTTAATTGTGTAAAAATTCCATTGCATTTTATTTTTATTTTTTATTGTAAAAAAATAAAAACATTTCATTTTTCCCATTTAAACTTTGAAAAATCCTAAAAATTCGAATATTGCTTCAACAATTCCAAAAAAATAGAGTGGTTCTCCTTTGGTGTGTTTTAATTCATGTCCTATCGTGCATTAATTAGTTGTAAAACTCCTAAAATTGTGAAATATCAAAAGGCTTAAAAATTGTAGAAAATTATTGAAAAATAAAAAAATGTGTTTTTGTTCTCTCTTTGTAGATATTTTCTTCTAGTTTCCAGGGAAAATAAATTTCATATTTTTTTTATTTTATTTCATATTTTAATTTGCAAAAAAGGTTATGTATGCTCACTGTTTGTATTTTTCTATATTTTTTTAAATCGTAAAAAATCTAAAAATCTCTAAAAAATCACAAAAACAGTAATAAATCATAAAACACAAAAAAAGATTTTCTTTAGACATTTTAGAGCATTTTTGTTATATTTGAAAAATAAAAAAATGCATTTCTTTGGTGCTTAAAGTTGTTTTGAAAATCATATTTTGAAAATGAAAAAATTGCAAAAATAAAAATCATTAAAAATTTAAAAATAAGATCTTAAAAAAATAGAAATAAAAAAGATTAAAAAATTTTAAAAAGACAAAAATCAAAACAAAAACCAAGATAGTTTGCCATTAAGATTCCTTTTTCTTTTAATTGATTTTTTTTATTATTTGAATAACCTTCGGGAATTGTAGCCTCCCTGAGTTCGATAATGTTAGCTATATAGGTAAATAAGCAGAAAAAATTTCTCTCGCTTCATTATTCTTGTAATTAATTATTGCCTTGAGAAGAAAAAAATTGTTGTTAACGCTTGATTGGGTTGCAACAACTTGTCACTATTCAATAATTTAAAAACCCGTGAAAGGCGTAGTCAACAAAAATGGCGCCGTTGCCGGGAGGAACGACGAGTGTAGTTAGGTTTCTCTTTTGACCTGCTATTCTTAGTTGTGATTTTTTTCTATATTTTTCGTCATTTATTCATTGCTAATATTCACGGTATCTAATTTATTCACTTTTGCTCATATTTTCATATACTTTTATCTCTTACATATTTTCTATTTCCACTTTCTTGCGAGGGCCCGATGAGCGAGGGCGGAGTTCTTAGGAGCACTGGAGCATCCAAGTGAAGCAGAGGCGGCTTGATTCATCTTTCAGCCGTAGGAGAGCGTGAGAGGAGGAGAAGAAGATTTTGAGAGAGATGATCATTTGGAGCATATATAGTTTTTTATTTATTTTAGCATTTCTTCATTTGAACTCTTGCAAAAGGACGCTATAAACCTTGTTTGCATGGTCTATTTCACCAAGTGCATGTGCACCCTGGGGACCTCACCGATTTTGATTTTTCATCGCTTTATTTTTATTTGTTTCACGCGGATTTCATGAGCCACTTATTTATTGCTTTAATTAATTGCTTGAGCCAGGTAATTTATTAGGTCCAAAGTCCTAAACAAGATTTTATGCACCTATAAAATAGAGCGTAATTTGGACTTAGTCAAATTAACATGTTCTTGCCCGCTAATAGAAGTTATTGTAGGACGGTTCACTGCATCATATAGTTTAGTTTTTTTCTGTATTTAAATTCTGTGCGGATCACTTGCATGTAGAGTGCTGGCGACAAGGGATGGATCTCTAACCCCTGCATGCATCATTGTATTTAATCGCGCATTGGCATCTCCGATCCCCTTCCTTGTTTTCACTCACATAAGTTAAAAAGGAAATTGGATACTCGATAGGCAATTCATTGAAAATATTCAAACCAAGTGAAGACTGAAAAAAATTAGGACTGCTAATATCACTCGATCCTAAAATAAATGTAAGAAAAAATCATTATTTTGGGGAGAGAAACACCCACCTTGTTTGATTTATCTGCAGCGAGTGAGCGACCCACACACTAGTATAGAACCACACACGGACTCTCTTCAGACTACTGTCTTGTGATTAGTTGTTCTCCAATGAGTACTTCACCAAGTAGCTGATAATCAGTCCGGGATTTCTTTAGCAGAGTGGGTAGATCAGGTAGCCAGTAAACGGTCCACACCCATACTGCCTGGAAAAAACTTGTTGTGAGATTGGAACAGTCTCCTGGGAGCATTGGGTTCCTTACAGCTCGCTTAACCGCTCTAATAGATTGTATTCTCACCAAACTCTTAAAATTGACAAGATAATTGACCGAACCTTCATGGTCTTCACATTGCGTTGAGTTGATGAACTGGTGGTTTGTATTGTGTGTGTTTACTTTGTGTGCATACTAGATCCTTCTACGCATTTGCACCTTTTTTCACATCTTTTGACTTGACTATCGTGTTCTCCCGATCCCTATCTTTTGTTTCGGCGATGGCCAACTAGAGTGATTTTAATCCAATCTTCGCAGATCCCTTGCACCCTCCAGTCGGTCCACGTCCCTTTTTCCAGGAGGACTTTCCTCCTGATTTTTGTGCAGATCCATCTACCTGACCTCAATTTGTTTTTGTGCGAGGAACACGAGGAGTCGAAGGCGCTTAGAGGAGCTTGCATTTGAATATTTTGAGTGATTGTGAGGACTTGTAATTGTGTGATTTTTTTCTCTCATTATTTTTGCACTCTTTCCAATGGTTCCTGTTTGGGAACTCGCACGTGTTAAAATAGTGGAAACGTGTCCCCGTGTGCTGTGTGGATTTTGTTTAGATTTGGCTTGCACTTGTGGCTCTTAGAGCTACTCTAGGACTTTCTTGTGCTCGTAATATTCTAGGACCACTCTTCACACATAAAAGACGCACTTAGACCGCAGATCTAGTCAATTTAATCTGTGCTTCACTCGCTAATAGAATTAACTGCCTTCTAGGAGCGGCTTTCCTCGCCTGCATTGCATATAGTGTAAAAATTTTTCAATTCTGTTCTACATCCTACATAATAGTGAAGGGATCACTATAAATCTTCTCAACTTTGCATACCATCATTGTTTTATCGTGCATCGGCTTTTCTCTACTCCTTTCTCTTGGTTTTTCAAACTTAGGAAAAAAGGAAATTGGGACTGGATGATAGGTGTGCTTTGTGGTTGGACTAAATCAGTGATAACCTAACTTAAAATTGGGACGGATAAACAAAATTGACCAAAAACAAATTCAATAAAATTGGAAATTCTGCTTACGAGAAATCAACACCGACCTTGTTTTCAGGCTGAGTGAGGGTACTAGAGTGTGTGAGCACCCTAGGACAAAGCTAAAAGTCCCCGCTTTCCATATCGTGTACCCCGATCTGAGCAAATATCAACGGTTGAGCTATGGGTTCAACTGACCAATGCCAAGTAGCCTCCGCCTACTCCGGTAGGTAGATAGGGGTGAAATTGCAGTGCACCGCGACAAGTTGCTAGTATCCTCTGCTTGCTCCGACAGGTAGATAGGGGTGAAGTTACAGCCTTGTCAGCCTCCGCCTACTTTGTGGGTAGATAGGGGCAGGTTCTTGAACTTTCGGTTGGGGATAGGAACGGAGAAAGGAAGGGCATTAGTATCTAAGATGACAGGTTAAATAGGGGAGATGCATCTGACTTTTAACCGACTCCCCTCTAGGCCATGTAACCTTTGCTATTTGTTTGATAAACTCACACTTAAAATCAACCAGATTAATCAGACTCAGTTTCGAGTCCTTCACCATGTTGAGTGTGAAAATACAGGGTTTGGATTCAATTGCTTGCTTAAGGTAGGAGTAAAATCCTATCTCACACTTAGAACTCACGAATCTTCTCGCTAACCAAGATGACTAACTAGGGGGATATCTATTCCCGATTCTCCAATCTTTCTTTGAGCCCCCTATGAAGTTCATCTTCACCTGCCCGAGCGTAATTTGGACCAACCCGAGCTCATGACCCTCTTGAGTTCTGGATCCCTCAAACCTAGGGTAGTTACTCTCAAACCAACCCTTTTCTCTCCTCTGATAGCACCGAGGAAGACCATCGCCTCAGTAAGAATCCATTCCTTGATATGTCCTCTAACCTAGACCATTTCCTTTACCTAGGAGAAGAGGACAAGATGTCACCTAAGAAACCTCCAGAGGAAGAGGAATACGGAGATGACCCGATATAGCAAATCCTTGCCCGCTTAGTTGCAGCCAAAAAACAGAATGCAGATTTGGTGGAAAGGATGGGACAGGTAATCACGGCAGGAGGAATTGCCAAAACCATGGTAGACTCCCACAACACAGCGGAAAATGAGATGCATAGTTGGCTTGTACTTGTGGCTCCCCTGAAGCGTTTGAGTTGAAGCCTCATTTTCTAAGTCTGCTGCAGAAGTTCAATGGAAATGCAAACGAAGAACCATATGCCTTCCTTAGAGACTTCGAGTTGGTTTGCAACAACCTTAGTCACCCTAGGGTTGGACAAGACTACATCAAGCTGAAGGCCACCCCGTTTGCCTTAGGAAATAAGGCAGCTCATTGGTTGAAAAATCTCGGGGTGAGATGTACGACTTGGATGCAGTTCAAGGATTTATTCTTGAAGAAGTTCTACCCACTCAGTAGGACTAACAAGATGCGAACCAAGATCGTGAGTTTTTCCCAGGGACCCATTGAACCATTCCATGAAGCCTGGGATAGAAATGACTTAATTCAGAAATGCCCCTGCCATGGCATTTCAAAAGCGATCTTAGTCCAGACCTTGTTCTGTGGCATGACCCCAGAGACGCAGGGGTTAGTGAGTGTCGCCTGTGGAGGAAGCTATCTGAACAAAAATGAAAATGCTATATGGAAGATCTTAGAGCATATGGTAGAAACAGGCAAATCTCAGGCCACCAGGGCCTATCAGTTATCTCCTCCAAGCCTATCCAACAAGACAACTAGGAGGACTGTAGCAGATCT
Source organism: Ottelia alismoides (assembly GCA_037367405.1). Taxonomy (NCBI): domain Eukaryota; kingdom Viridiplantae; phylum Streptophyta; class Magnoliopsida; order Alismatales; family Hydrocharitaceae; genus Ottelia; species Ottelia alismoides. The sequence continues at coordinate 535,933 of JAZKJV010006172.1, read as the reverse complement.
GACAGACGAGCTCATCCCCAACATGGGGATAATAGCTGATAAATTAACCATGGTCGAGCAGATTCACAAGAGGGTCACTTATCTTGAGGCACTCTCGAGATTGCCGAAACAAGTGGACGAACTTATTGAGAAGGTAGCCAAGATACGGCTACCTGCTTCTTCTGCACCACCTGTACCTGTACACTGAGTTCATCTTGTACAGGAACACGCACCGGGGTCTCAGAGTAGCTGGGTAGAGGAGCATACATACACTCAGCAGGACCAGCACGCACCCCCCACAAGTGGAGACAAGATACGAGGAGCCTCCGCAGGTGTTCGAGATCAACGGGTTGTGGTACAGCCATGACCCCGTCAGTAGACAGTCGGGGATAGGGAACGGTCAGCCACACCGACCTTCCCTAGCTTACCAGGAAAACAGCTCTGTCCCTGCACCGCGCTTCATACAGTCTCAGCCCGGACAAGGGTGCCATCCTCAGCAGCACCAGCAGCAGCGCACGTTCCACTCAGGCCAGCAGGGCCCTCCACCACCTTCCCATCAGCAGCAGTACCAGTATGGCCAGCAGGACCAATACAGGAACTCATCCTCGAGTCAGCACCAACCAACCCAGCCTACTAGTGAATTGGAGTCCCTCACCTTGGCGATCTAGACCCTGACTGATAGGGTCCAATAGATTCAGAATGACTATCTCGATATGAGAATCAATTTGAATCATGTCTCCCGTACCCAGGACTAGCAGATGGCGCCAAAGACCCCAATTCCCGCCCAGGTTTAGGCCAACCCGAATAGCTTGAATCAAGGCCAGAACTGGTGTAGTATACTATTCAGATAACTCTTTATCTGAACAAGAGATCCTTTCATACGATAATGTCAATCATATCTCCCTCAGGAGCGGAAGGACCATGATCGTACCTTATCGAGCGTGGGCACCGGAGGAAGATGCCGCCAAGTCTCTACCTGAGGAGAACTTGGAGGCAGAGGAGAAGTACCACCACCACCACTGGCAAAAGAAGAGGGCTTCTGAGTCCTCAAAGAAGCAGGAGAACCGCACTAGAATTGAGTCTAGCAAGATCGATGAAGAGCCCGCACCTCCATCTGAGGAGGATGTCCCAACAATCGCGGAGAACACATCACCGGTTTTGCAGTAGAAATTTTCTTTTAGTCATAGTCAGAGTCAGAGTCTGAGTCAGTCTCAGTTTAAGAGTCATGTACAGAACCCAGTTCCCAGTTTAAATGAAAATCTTTCAATTTCGGAATCTGAGTTAGCATCAATAATCCCTTTCCCCCGAGCTCTTAAGGGTGGAAAGAAGAAAACTCAAAAAATACAAAAAGATGACCATGAGATGGTAGAGTTTTGCAATAAACACATCAAGGTCACAATCCCTTTTGACAAGTATGTGGAGATGACACCTGCATTTCAGAAATACCTTAAGGTGAGATGCACGCCTACTAGGGTCAGTAGAAAGACCAAAAGCCTTGTTGAGAAACACATTCTGACAGTAGCCACTACTTGCGCAATAAAGAATTCATTTCCGAGGAAACGAAGACAAATGGGTGCACATTATGTGGTGAGTCATGTCGATGACACTGCATTTGCACGCACTCTCCTTAACAATGGATCCTCAATTAACTTAATGCCTACAGCCCTCTATGAAAGGCTTAATCTCGGACCTCTTAGGAAATCCAGAGCCCTACTTCAGTTTGCAGATAAATCAACCAAGAATTTCCAAGGAGAATTGAGGAACGTTGTCATAAAAGTCGAGGGTCAGGAGTACAAGGTAGACTTTACAGTCCTCGATATGGAGACCCCTCGCAATTGGAGAGATTCCCAGATCATATTAGGAAGGCCCTTCCTCAGAACAGCAGGGGCCTTATTTGATTATAAGATCGGGAAAATCTAGTTACAAACTCCAAGCGGAGATGAGGAACTTGAGATGAAGCAAACCAGATGGCAGAGACCGGATTCAGAATCCAGCACCGAGTACTCTTCGTCCAATGCAGATTGTATTCATGTAGACATCGTTGGGCCATGGAGACAGAACCCGGCTAGCACCGATGAGTCCCTCTCCTCCGGAGAAGATCTTGTGCATGAGTCAGTTTGTGAGGTCCTTAGAAACGATTGCAGCACGGAATATGCATCCCCTACATCTTCGATGACTTAGAGGCCCAGCTGGGCCTATCAGTCCTTTCCTCTTTAGGACAATCAGAAGATAAGGATGATGAGTCGGACGTGGCTTTTGCCGATTGCTTGGAAACCCTTGACGATCCGACTCTAGAGCCGAATGAATTGGTGGCAGCAATTTCAAGGACAGATCCAACCACTACCAGCATAGAGCCAGATTCAATTGAGCCAGACTTCCTTGATGTTCACACATTACCTGAGCTCAAACCATTGCCCACAACACTTAAGTATACCTTCCTTGCGGGACAAGATAAGAAGTATCCAGTCATCCTCAGCTCGCGATTGATCGAGGAGCAAGAATCTCGCTTGCTAGAGATCTTGGAGAGAAATCGCAAGGCGATAGGCTGGAGCATCTCCGATCTCCACGGGATAAATCCCGCTCTGTGTTCGCACCATATCTACTTGGAGAATGAGGCCAAACCCTCTCCTGAATTCCAACGACGGTTGAATCCAAATTTACGAGAGGTAGTGAAGAACGAGATAAAAAATGGTGCGACGCGGGTTTTATTTATCCCATCTCTGACTCCAAATGGGTGGCTCCAATCCATGTTGTCTCGAAAAAGTTGGGAATTCAGACGACCACCAATGAAGATGGAGAGCAGATCGTGACACGAGTACCCACGTCGTGGCGCGCCTGTGTGGATTACAGACGTCTGAATGATGCGACGAAGAAGGATCACTTCCCCCTACTATTCATTGATCAGATCTTAGAGAGATTAACGAGGAAAGAATTCTCCTGCTTTTTGGATGGGTTCTCGGACTATAATCAAGTAGCCATACCTCCTGAGGACCAGGAGAAGACCACGTTTACATGCCCCTTTGGTACCTATGCTTTCGGACGTATGCCCTTTGGGTTATGCAATGCTCCTGGTACTTTTCAAAGGTGCATGATTACTGTATTCGCCGAAATGGTCAGCGAATTCCTGGAAGTCTTCATGGATGACTTTTCGGTCCACGGCGATTCCTTCGATTCCTGTCTTAGGAATCTGGACCAAGTCCTCAAGCGATGTTGTGAGGTCAATCTAGTGCTCTCCTGGGAGAAAAGTCACTTCATGGTGACGAAGGGCATTGTGTTGGCACATGTCATCTCCAAAAGAGGAATGGAGGTTGACCTTGCCAAGGTGGATGTGATCAGACGACTCCAGCCACCAACCAACGTGAAATAGTTGCGGTCTTTCCTCGAGCATGTCGGATTTTATCGAAGATTTATCAAGGATTTCTCTAAGATTTCCCAACCGAACTGAGCTTTTAGGCAAGGACATGGAGTTCATTGTTCATCACAAATTTCTTGAAGCCTTTAAGAAACTACAAGGAATGATCATGGACGCCTTGATGAATCCGTGATTCATCACTATAAAAGTTGAAAATAGAGTCTTGTTCCCGAGTAAATAGCAGCATATTTCCCCTGATCTTACAAAATTAGCATTCATGCATGCAAGCATAATATCTGCATTTTAGCATCCATAGTTGCATAAAATAAGAAGCCAAGTCAATTGTAAATATTCAAATGTATATTAGATAAAATACTTTATTTGTATATATTTTATACTAACTCCAAATCCAATAAAACCAACTCCATAGTGTATATATTACTAACACTAATAAAACAATATCTAAAAATACTAACTTGTAAAATTGACCAATAAAACCCCAATGCAAGTTTGAGACCAGGAGCATTAAAATATACATATCTCTCTCATACAATGTCCGATTTAGGTCTACTCACTTTTAAAGTAATATACATTCAGATACCTTCAAAACGAGACCAATTTCATTAAAATCGGAGCTCGTATGCAAAACTTGGATTTTGGGCCCCTTTTTTATATTGTACATATTGACCTTTTTGCCCTTTATTTTGTCCTTTTATTTTCTTAATTATTGAAAATCCAAAAAATAGGTTAAGTTGTAAATATTCCTTTCATATTTTTTCTAACTTTATTTTGATTTTTCTCTTCTTTAAAAATGACAAAAAATTACAAAAGATAAAATGCGGTATTTTATTTCTATAAGGTACCACCCAAAAATACACTTTGTACAGATGACTTCTTTTGATTTTCGGCCCTTCATGAAATTGTAGATCTCGTCGAGACGAGCAACTTTCTTGTTGACAACTTTTTGATTTAATCACTTTTGTTATTTCTTTTTTATTTTTCCTTACATTTAATTTTTGAATTTTCTAGGAGCGACATGTGGCAGCTCCTGGAGCCGCCACATGTCACCCCATTATTTTATTATTTTCGGATTTATTATATTAATTTCGGATTTATTATTATTATTATTATTATTTTAAATATTTTTAGTAGCCTACTATTTTATTATATTTAATATTTATTTTTATTCTCCTTTTACCTCTTCTCCTCTACTTGCCTTCTACTCCAAGCCACCATTTTCCCCACTTCCTCCACCATTCTCTCCACTCTCTCCATCTCTTCCCCAACTTCCTCCTCCTCTTTATATTCACGTCCCCTCTTCCATTTTTCTTCATTCGCCATTTCTTCAATTGAGAGGGAGAGACCACCAGCCCCCGAGTGTTGTCGGTGACAGCTTCAGCATCTCTCGGTAGAGCGAAGATGGTTTCAAAGGCAAGATCCACGAGGACTCCTCCTCGTGTCGTTGTGCATCCCTTCAGATCACAACCGAGCTTATTCGATTTTCTTGTCGAATCGAATTGAGGCGACGATAAGAAGCCGCACGACGCGGTTGCACCTGGCAAAACCACAGGTAAGTATCCCTCAACTTTTCCTTATCATTTTTTATCTAATATTTTCCTTGTTGTTTCATCCACAAATCATTACACAAAAACCACAAACACCACCTTCAATCACCATCACCACCATACATTCATTTCACATTTTGTTCCTGTTTACAAAACAAATACAAAAACAATTGCAAAACAAAAAAAATTCCAGGCAGGACCAGCAGCCTTGGACGGCCGTCCCCAACGCCTCCTCCTCGGCCGTCGTCCGCCCACCGTCGTCAAGCCCGCACATCGCTGCCACCAGCCCCGCGCGCGTCCCTCGAGCTGCGCGCTACCACCAGCCCCGCACGCCTCGCCTTGAGCCGCGTGCTGCCACCAACCCCGCGCGCCTCGCCTGGACACCACGCCTCCAGCCATTGGCCGCGCACCGACCGTCATCCTCGCCTGGACGCCCCGCCTCCAGCCAAGCGTCGCGCCCCCCTTCGCGTGTTGCTGCCCACCGTCTACAGCTCCTCCGCCCCTGGTCGCGGCCCACCTCTGCGCGGACAGCCTCCAGCCAGCCGCCAACCACCAGTCCCCCAGGCCACGCGCGGCCCGGCCGTGCCTCCCGCCGGTGTCGCCCCATGCCTACAACCGGCCGCCGCCCGCGAGCACGTGCCACCGCGACAACCGCAAGTACCCGGTCAACGGCCTCTAGTGCTCACCAGCCACCCGCGCGCGCCCTCGCGTGCGTGCACCCCTGACCGCACCGTACGCTGCCCCCTCATTTCCACCCTCGCACGTGCTGCGACCGGCGCGAGGCGCTCACCGCCTCCACGTGACCCCGCCCAACCCCCGGCCATCGCAGCTCCACCGCGAGCCCGCGCCTCGCCTCCAAGCGCGGTGCCGCTCCACGCGCGGCTGGGCGCCGCCCGCTCCATCTCGCGCCGCTCCACCGCCTCCAAGCGCCGGCGCTGCCCCACGCCCATCCTCCCGCGCACCGCCGTCGACAGCCCCTCCATCTGTGCGCCCGCCGCCAACCTCCACCTTTGGGCTCCATCATGCCCTAGCACGTCTTTGAGGTCTAATTTATTTCATTTTTTATTTTATTTATTTTGTTATAATTGTAATTTCTTCCGTCAAGTTTGTTTATTTGCAGAAGTGCCCCTGTGCATAGTTTATCTTTTTAATTCCAATTTCAGTATTGCAAAGACACCCCTGGCTTTGAACATTAATTTGGATCTTTAAATAGCATCATTTTATTCAATCAAAAATAGCACTTTGATGAGCAACTAATTCTTTACCTTGTGGCTATTTATTTATATTTTTGTCAGCATTGGATTATTTATTAAAAATCAGGGATTGAAAATCAGTGATATTTTACCCATTTAAGCTCTGAAATTCGCATGTATATGTTTATTGCTCCAAAAATTATGAAAACATTGTGAATGATGCCTCTAAGTGTGTTTTAATTAAAATCCAAATTTCGTCTAATTTAAAGTTGTCTTGTGCATAAAATAAATTGTAGAGTGATTTCTGTAATGGATTTTTAATTAAATCTACGAATAAGATTTTTGAGAAATTTCAACTTCTTGAATTTCTTAAAATATCTGTTTGAAATAAATCAATCTTTGGATAAATTAACTTCGTGGATTTATTAGAAATTAAATAACCACAATCGCTCTATTTTCAGTAAAAAATTCATAAAAAATACATAAAGTGTCAGAAAAGTCCAAAAATATTAGTGTAGCTTCATTTCATCATGTTTATCTTCCAGTAAATTTTTCATAAATTTTACATATCATTTGCACGAAAAATTGCATAAAACCCCAAAAAAGTTTGCATTTTTCATTTATGCATTTCAAATCCAAAAATTCCAAAAAAAATACATTTTGCATTCATCATTGAATTAGGTTTATAGCAAAAATATAACTTGGTCGATTTGCATTAATTTGACATCAAAGATTAATGGGATATTTACACCCATAACCCTGAGTAGTTCCATAATTACCCCAGGTACCCAAGATAGTCACGAATTACATCCAAGACCTTAAGTAAGTATTCTGTTTTACACCGAGAACCTTCCGTTAGTTTTGATCATTAACTCAACCTGAGTAGTGAGTTAATCTAACCAATCCTAGATCTAACGGCTGAAGTTAATCAAAAATAAAAGAAAAAGCCCACCCCTACCTTCTTCTTCCTTATGCGCGTCCCCCTCTCCCTTCTTCCTCCTCCCCCTGCATGCCCTCTGCTACCTCTTCTCCCTCCTACTCGGCTTCCGCTTCTCCCGCCTTCTCCTCTTCCTCCTCCTCTCCTCCCCCTCCACTCCCTCCCTCTTCCTCTCCTCCTCTTCTTCCCACCTCAATCCCACTGCCAATCCCAATTCCAATGTCAGCCCGCATCCCGGTAGTGTGGTTGTCGGCCGTCACAGCATTCATATCCATCCCTGGCCTCATTCCGACCCTTCCGAACTCATGATCTCCCACTCCATCATTGCCCGTGTCCAGTTCGAGCAGCGTATCCCAGTACGACGTCAAGAACACGCTACACCGCACCTGCCCGCTCGGCCTGCAGGAGACATCCCCCCCCCGATTCCTGCAGGAGCCGCCCCGCCGCCCAGCCTGCAGGAGACAAACCCCTTCCCCCGCGTCGCACCCCACCTGCCCGCCCGGCCTGCCGGAGACCTCCCCCTCCCCTCGCACCCGACCCTGCTGCTTAGCCTGCAGGAGAGTCCTCCCCCACGGCCCAGACGCCCGACCTGCACCCCCCCCCCCCCCCCGCGTCGCACCCTACCTGCAGGAACCCCCCTGCGCCCCAGACGCCCGACCTACCCCCAGCCGCACCCCGCGCCTTAGACGCCCGACCTACAGGACCCCTCCCCTGCACGACGCACACAAATTGCAGGAAACTGCTCCCCCTTCCCCCCCTCCCCCGCGCGCCGCACCCCACCTGCAGGACCCCCCGACCTACAGGAACCCCCCGTGCGGCACCCCACCTGCAGGAGTCCTCCCCCGCGCTGCACGCCCGACCTGCAGGACCTCCCCACACCCGCGTGCCCCCGCCGCCCGACTTGCAGGAGTCTCTTTTGAGGATTGGTATACTTGGTAAATAAGATGAACTTAGAGGTGAGTTACATAATGGTACATAACGGATTGCGTTGTAATTAACGGAGAAATGGATGGAATGTACTCCTTAGGGTTATGTATGTAATTAAAAAATTATTGAGGGTTATGCTATGTAAGAGTTAAGAATAACTCGAGGTCCTGTATGTAATTCGTGATTATCGAGGGTTCCTGGGTAATTACAAAATTACTCAGGGTTATGGGTGTAAATATCCCAAGATTAATTTGGCTAAGTGATTGTTTTCTCAATAACCTAATTCATTCGTATTTTTGCATTTGGCAAATTTATCGTATAAAAAATTACAAAAAAAATCCACTTGGAAAACCGCAATCTAATCCCTCTAACTTGATCCCGAGTTGTTCCTTTGCCTCCTTGAGTCGACCCTGGGGCTTGCCCAGGCTAAATAAATATAAAACCGCATATTAATTTCATTCGTTGATAATCAACTTGTGCGGTTATTTTTTGATCGACGCGGATGTATCCGACTGCAACGAAACCGTCAATTATACAACACTAAAAGGGTAGATCCGCGGCTCATCATGCCTCGATCCTACAAGCCCCAAATTGGTCTCTACCTTTTGAGATCATGACATACGCCTCAGACTTTTCTGTTGGGGCTGTGTTAGGACAGAGGAGGGATGGCGTCTTGTTCGCCATACACTATGCAAGAAAAGTGCTTGATACTGCTCAGCGTAACTATACAGTTACGGAAAAGAAGATGCTTGTGGTAGTGTTTGCCTTGGATAAATTCAGATCTCACTTAATCGAATCCAAGGTAGTTGTGTTCATAGATCATACAACGATATGGTATTTAATGGAAAATAAGGACACGAAGGTGCGTCTTCTTAGGTGGATTCTTCTTATCTAGGAGTTTGATTTGGGCATTCATGATAAACCTGAAAAGAAGAACGTAGTAGTTGATCACCACTCACGTCTTGAGGATCTTAATGCTTCTGAGGATTCACCGATTCGAGACTCCTTCCCTAACGAGTCGATTTTTGTTGTCGGCTCACTCCCATGGTATGCCAATATCGTGAACTATCTTGTCTCCAAGAAGGTTCCCTAAGATTGGCCCAAAAGCCACATAGACCGACTGAAGTCGAATTCAAGACGCTACCACTAGGAGGATCTGATCCTTTTCTTTGAAGGACCGGATTGTGTCTGGAGACGGTGTATTCCTCAAGAGGAATATCAGAGTGTCCTTTCTTTATGCCACAGTCTAGAGGCAGGAGGACACCACTCTGGGAAGTGGACCACACGGAAGGTACTTCAGTGTGGCTTATACTGGCCGACTCTGTTTCGCGATGCGATCACCTTTGCAAAGTTGTGCCCAGTATGCCAGCGAATGGGAGGAACCGTTGGTTCCAAGGATGAGATACCGATGCAGCCTATCACCATTTGTGATGTCTTTGATGCCTAGGGCATCGACTTCATAGGCCCATTCCCTGTTAGCCATGGATTCGAATACATCCTTCTTGCAGTAGACTATCTGTCCAGGTGGGTGGAGGACCCGAGCCGTAGACAACAGGACCATCTGTAAATTCATTATAGATCACATCATCTCTAGGTTCGGGATCCCCAAAATGTTGATAACAGATGGGGGTAGTCACTTTGTAAATAGAGATGTGAAGAAGCTCTTGAAGGATTACGGCATCGAACACAGTGTCGCTAGTCCTTTCCACCCACAGACCAATGGCATGGCTGAGATGTCGAATAGGGAGGTGAAAACCATATTGCAGAAACTTGTCCGCCCAAACAGGAAGGACTGGTCTCAGATCTTGGATCAAATCCTATGGGCTTATAGGACATCTTACAAGACACCATTAGGAACCTCCCCATTCAGGATGGTATTTGGGAAGCCGTGCCATTTGCCCGCAGAATTAGTGCACAAATCAGAATGGGCAATCAAAAAGGTCAATTAGAAAACACCTAGGGCGGAAATATAGAGAAATGGATCTGAATGAGCTTGTGGAAGTCAGAAACCGAGCATACAACAACAGTTTGGTGTACAAGGACAAAGTAAAACGTTGGCATGATAGATATATCAGACGAAAGACCTTTGTTCATGGACAGAAGGTATGGTTGTTCAATGCAAGATTGAAGGTTTTCCAAGGCAAGCCAAAATCCAAATGGACGGGCCCATTCATTGTCCGTGTTGTGCATGATAGTGAATGTGTTGAGATCTCAGATTTCACAGATTACGCACAGACATTCCTAGTCAATGGACAACTGTTGAAGCACTTTGTCGAACCCAATTAACAATTAGTCCACGTTGAGGAGATTGTATTCATGCACGAGGAAGATTCAGCAGATACACATAGAGCCGCGCATGAGACCTTGCAGCAGTGAACTCTCACCATCAGCAGCATCTGGAAAGATTCAGACAACGATCTTTGTATATACCCATCATTTCTGTACATTCTACCCCTCCCTCACGCGACTCTAATCACCTACCCCAACTTCATATATTTTCCAGATCCAGGGGGAGAGTCACCTGAGTCCATTCACTGTACATCCTCCATATCACATCGGTCATCATACCACTCTCGTCCTATACATAGGCTGACCTGAGCTTAAGTATAGGGGGGGTCGATGCCCATCTTGTATATATATTCATCCACTTTCCCTCTTGATCGTGCTTTCACGTATTTTCACATATTTTTTGTATATATTATGCAATAATTATGGGTGGGTAAAGATAAAAAAAATTACTTGTATATTATATAACACTTGTATAATTTGTATAACACTTATAAAACTCTTGAAAAAATTATTGTAACATAGGAGGTATACAAATAAATGGAAAAATCAAAATCAAAGGCTTCTTATTAACTCTTGTGCATCATCTCTGCATCTGAAAAGAAAGAAAGAAAAATAGTTCTGCATTCCATTCATCTACATAGCATGTCATCTGCATCTCATCTGCATATCTTACATATGCAAGGTGAAAAGCTAGTGGATTCTGAACCAAGTTATGAGTAGATGATGAGGAGGGACTTGATTTGACCTTAATCCACCTAATTTCAAATGAACCTTATAGGAACTGGAGTTAAGATTTCTCAGGTCAAGTGACTTAATTCTTTGAGTCCGCAAGTCTATGTTCACATGTCATCTTGATTAGTAAAAATAGAATATCTCATACACATGCGTGATTCCTATAGACAGTGACTGAACTTGGACAAGCACCATGCACGTAGCTCTTCATTGATGAGGTGGTGAGAAAGTAGTTACCTTTAGCTTGGAGTAGCACACGGGTGGAAACATCCATCCTCCTCTAGAGAGGGTAGTGCATCCAACCTAGTCTAGTGGTGTTGACGTCTAAAGACGGGACACTGTGGGTTGCAATAATGCTTCAAAAGAGGGATAGTCTACTGGCTCAAGAGGAAAAACTCATGATGTGCATGCTGCACCTTATATATAGTTCAAAAAAGAGAGAAAAAAATGCAAGAACTCCAAAAAAATAGATAGGCCAGATAAAAAATAAAATACCTGTCGGAGTATGTATATTAGCAAGAAGTCTGCAGCTGGATGACTTGGCTACACTGGTCAGGCATCCCAAGATAGGTAGCTACACTGGCTACCGTCCATTCTTTTCTCCACCCCCTCCTCTTGAGATGGTAGCACTTGAACTTAGAAGGGAATACCCCGCTCCTCGAAGAAAGAGTTACTAGACCGGAGAATTAGAGTTACCTTGTTAGAGGAGGCTGCTTCTTAGCCATTTCTGATGTGGAGAGCTATTTTACACTTACACAATACAAGTAAGAATCATAGTCATCAGAAATTTGCGTTTGAAGATTTGTTCTGAACTGACTGTTAAGGAGTCTTGAATAGAAGACTTGTGGAACTTGAAGTTTGTTAGGTCTTAAGTTCAGACCCCAATAAGGTTCTGCCACACAATTAATCCAAAGGTCGAGTCAAGCTCCATTTTCAACTTTTGTTCATGACCTTGGTATGGAACCCAATCTATTTCACTCTTGCATTTCATTTTAGTTGCTTGGGGACGAGCAAGGTTTAAGTATAAGGGGTTGATGAATCTGTGATTCATCACTCTAAAAGTTGAAAATAGAGTCTTGTTCCCGAGAAATTAGCTGAATATTTCCACTTATATTGCATAATTAGCATTCATGCATGCATAAATAATATCTGCATTTTAGCATTCATACTTGCATTAAATAAGAAGCCAAATTCACTTGTAAATATTCACCTGTACATTAAGCTAAAATACCCTATTTGTATATATATTTTATACTAATTTCAAATCCAGTAAAATCAACTCTATAGTGTATATATTACCAACACTAATACAAGAAAAATACCAAAAAAATACTAACTTGTAAAATCGACCAATAAAACCCCAAACCTAGTTGGAGACCTTAGGCCTTAGAATGCACATATCTATCTCATACAACCTCTGATCTAGGTCTACTCACTTTTAAATTAATACATATTCAAAGACCTTCAAAAGGAGACCTATTTCATTTAAATCGGAGCTCGTATGCAAAACTTGGGTTTTGGGACCTCATTGTACATTATATGTATGTATATTTGTACCCTTGTATTTTAGTATTTTATTTGACCTCATCCTTATTTTTAGTCAACATAAAACTTATAGATCTCATCGAGATCTACAACTTTCATATTTTGAGTTTTTCCCAATTCGGTCATCTGCTCTCTCTCATTCCACATTTTCTTTCGGCCATTCAGATCAGGCCATGTGGCACCCTCTGGTTGTGCCACACGGCCCGCTCATAACGCACCACGCACCCCTCTTTCTCTGTTGTTTAATCCCTTCCCTTCTCTCCATATCTGAGCCATCCACTCTCGTAGCCAGTCTCCACCCTCCGATCATTTCAAGATCATATCTCCTCCGTCCACTAGCGCCTCGCCCTCAGCACACCACGTGTTGACTTGTGAACCCTCTGATCTTCTCCATGGACCTTCATCCCCACCACACACTCCTGCACTATCCTTAGCCCTTCGATCAAATCCTCCAGATCTCATCCTAGTCGTTCTTCAGTGTTGTCCTCTCCTTTCGCCACGTGTCGCACCCCTACCTCTTCGATCATACCTCCTCGATTTGATCCAAGCCACTCTTTAGCGCCTCGATCTGGGCTGTTGGATCACAAGATCCAACGGTCCTGTGATCGTCTTCCACCTCGGGCCTCATCCCTCACGCACATCGCCCACTTTGAGCACTCGTCGCCCCCTTCCTATTTTCTCCACCACCACAGCCACTCTCTCCACCCATTGACCGCCCTAGGATGAAGCCCCCACTCCCTTCATCTTCACCGACCTCCATGTCCTCCATGATCCCCTTCCTCTTCGCTCCATGCACCCCACGAACCTCATGCCTCCATCACTGCCACCACCTCCTTCTCTCTATAAACCCCCACCTTCGGCCACCGTTACGCCTATCCGCCATAGCAAGAGAGAACCTAGAGCTACCCTCTACCTATCAATGACAGTGATTTGGGCTTAGAAGCGAGCAACGACAGGATTCATCTCCAGCGAGATCCACGGCCAACTCCGATGTGCCACAGCTCCACCTACGAGCTGCACGAGCTCGGGAAGCTACCGGCCATTGAGCGAAGACAAGGAAGCTCCTCTTTGAGCTTCTGACCCCAGGTAGACACCTCCATCTCCTCTCTGGTCTCCTTCTTGTACTTCATGGTTTTTCTCCGATTTTATTCCTCCGCTCCGCTCATCTTCACGCTCTCCTGACCACCCCCTGAGCTCCGCCTTGGAGCTCCTGTCTTCGCTCGCCACTCCATCTGCTCCGATCACCCCTCGCACTTCACCTGATCGAAGCTCCGCCGGTCACGGCGAAACTCCTCCTCCGGCCATTACCACTTCACCGCCTAGGCCTCGCTGCACTCGCATGCACTCCCACAAGCACGGGATCTATTCTTTTGGGCCCAGCTAACCCCGTAGGTACCCCAATCTTGATTGAACGGAACTTCGCCGGAGCTCAGCTCGAGCTTCGTCGCCTCCGACGTTCAGACATCCCCAGCCACTCCTAGGACCTCCGGCGTCCTCCTAGCACTTCCACAATCAGTTCGAGCTATACAGGATCCCTCGGCGAGCTACACCGAGCACGGGAGGAGGAGGCAGAACCAGGAGCAAGTTGCCGGAGCCCCACCTAGTCCACCGCAGGAGACGGCAGACCGGAGAGGATGAAGAACAACCACCATTGGATATTCCTGATCCGACGGTCCTGATCTCGACATGTCGCACATGCCCAACCACCGTAGGATCAGGAGGATCCCACAGCTACTACTCTGCCACGTCTCCCGCTTCATCAAGCGCCAACAACCGTCGATCTCGCACGGATCCGAAGGTCCTGATCTGGCCACGTTGACTTCATCAGCACTATTAGATCATCTCGATCTGATGACTTTAGGGGTGTCACGCCAGCAGCTCCAAAAGCCGTTGTATACACACTAATCCAATGGTCTACATCATGCCACGTAGCCTCCTTCGAGCCTCTTCCTCGACCTTAGGCGTGGAGCAACCGAAGCAGACCCGAGGCTGATCCAAGCCTCTAGAGCCTCCCGAGACTCCGCCCGAGCCTCGATCGGTGTCCGAGCCTAGCCCCGCACGTGCTTCCCACGTGAGGGCTAGGTATTTTGTACAGAGGCCCTCGAAGGTTTTGGAAATTACAAATTAGTCCCTGCCAGGCGTGTCACGCAAGGAGCGCGTGACTTTGTGGGAAATTTGCATCCACCTCCCCCACATTATAAGGGTACATGTCAGCACGTTTTATTTCAGAACTTTTATTTTCTGTATTTGCAATTTGGTCCCTGTCTTAACACACATAATTAGGTATCCATTTCACATCATTTTTAAATTCTAAAAATTGCTTGTTGTAGCCCAACTTGTCCTTTATCTCATGTGACACGTGTTTTATTTTTGTGAGATCTTTGGAATTTAATATTATTAATTTGGTGAAATTTTATATATTTTACCCACTGTGTGCTTTTTAATTCGTATTAAATTTCCTGTTGCTCCAAAAATCATCTTGATTTTTAATAGGTCCAATTCACATATAATTTTAAGTTTATTAATTTTCCTGGATTCATCCTACTTAGATCCATCTAGGATAATTTTTATATCTAGAAATAATGTGTTTTGGTATTTACTCAAATTAATTTTGTAAAAATCACCATGCATTCATCTTTTATTCATATTACATTCATTTAGAGTTGAAAATTTCCAAAAAAAAATTGTATACACTTAGGTTCATCGCATTCCATCATCATAATTTTTGGACTTCATTTGATCATATTTCTGATTTAACTTGTAAAATTGGCATGAAATTGCATTATTTCTTTCCTTTATTACATAAAAATAGTTAAAATAGTCCAAAAATAATCCTCTGAAAATCTGACCTCTAAATTCACTTCAAATTCACCTAAGGAGATAGCTGCATCCCTGAGTTCGACCTTGGGCTTGCTCAAGTAAAATAAATCTGCTGCTCGTAATTAATCGAGCATTAATTAAAGTGGTATTTTTGACATAGCCCTGACTAACCGGCTGCAACGAATCTAAGCATTAACTTGATTGAATTAACAAGGGTAGCCAGACGCTCGTCAATTTCCCATGGAGACCTCCACCCCTGTGGGGCACCCTCCCATCATACTAGGATGACCTTTTCTCGCCTCTACGGGAGCCGTTATTGATTATGAATCAAGATAGATTCATTTCCATTCTGATGTAGGGAGCGATGTGTTGATCACTACACCCATTACTGACTAGAGACCTACATCCCATGAGAGTGTGCTCATGTTAGCCAACCCAAGGACCTTGACTTTGATGATAATATCAAAGATTTTTGCTGTATTTTGGATGATATTGAGATCCAAGATTTCCTCTTCAAGGAGGAAGAATTGGAAAGCATAGACCTTGGAGTTTCCCCTTATGGTACGTGACGATGCGTTAATGACATACGCGGGATTTACACAATAGACACCCTAGAGCGGAAGGCAGACTCTAAGACTCGTCAGGACGAACATGATTTGACTACTTTCACAGATGAGTCCGTTCCTATTCACCTTGATTTAGATGATACTGATAAGGTCAAATTCGATTTGATTGCTTTTATAAAGGAATTCAGGCCTTTTGATGAAGATGGTGATCCAGTAGAGGCTTGCCAGGCTGGAATTGATATTTCTTTTTTTGATAATGAGTTCGAGCCTATTTAACTTGATATTTGCAAGACTTCCAAGGCAGGACATGACCACAATACTTCCACTGACCGATTCGTGCATGCACACTCTCAGTCTGCTGAGGATACATTCTTGTTCGATTCTAATCAGTTTATGTATAATGATGATCCCAATATCGACCTACACCTTGTTAGATACATTCCTCAGCGATCTTGCAAGAAGGTCTGCTTTCGACCTTCTTGACCTTTGTACATCCATTCCTCTTGTATATCCTTTCATTTCATTCTTTCTTCTCCTGTTTTATCGTTCACCCCTTTCCGTGTGTATATGCTACACTTAGGATGTGCTTTATCCTAAGTATAAAGGGGGTGAATGATTTTTATTGTTCATATTCGTCCTGTTCATCACTCCTATTGTTTCCTATACCTAAGGATACTCTACCCTAAGTATAGGGGGTGATGTTGTTCATATCGTCTCTTTTGTATTTTTATTTCTCTTATCTCTCAATTGTTTCCCAACTTGTTGATATGCTATACTTAGGGCTATTCTACCTATGTATAGGAGGCAAATCGAGCTATTGAGTCCATACATTTTTTTCATCGGGTTTCCCCTTTTGTACCATCTTTTATACTTAGGATTACTTGATCCTAAGTATAGGGGGTATCACGGACTTCTATTCTTTTCATCTTTTCTTTAAGTCGTTGTAGCATAGGATTCTTTTCACTTTTCTATACTTAGCACGAGTTATGTCTTCCTTTGTCGCTCTCTGATCACTATGAGGACATACTTCGAGCTAAGTATAGGGGATGTCATTTATATTGTATATATTCTTTAGACATAACCCGTACTTTGATATGATTATTTTGGGGATATGCATATAAATACGTAAAATCCACGTGTGTGTGTGTGTGTGTATATAGACTGTGATCACCTTTAAAAAACAAACAAAAAATAATAAAAACAAAAAAAGCACAAAAAACAAAATAATATAATAAAAAAATAACAAAAAAACAAAAAATCCCAAAACAAAACAAACAAAAAAACCCTTGTATATAGTTGTATATTTTTTACAAACCCTTTTTCCCTTAAAAACCTAAAAAATCGTTTTTTATAATTAAAAATTTACAAACTTAAAATCATTAA
This sequence comes from Ottelia alismoides, assembly GCA_037367405.1. NCBI lineage: Eukaryota > Viridiplantae > Streptophyta > Magnoliopsida > Alismatales > Hydrocharitaceae > Ottelia > Ottelia alismoides. The sequence continues at coordinate 518,645 of JAZKJV010006172.1, read as the reverse complement.
AAAATTGAAAATCAGAAATAAAAAAATATTAAAATTAAAAAATTAAAAAATTAAAAAATTTAAAAGATAAAAATTAAAATAAAAACTAAGCATAGTATACATTGAGAATTCCTTTTTCTTTTAATTGATATTTTCAATTGATTGAATAACCCTCAGGATTTGTAGCCTCCCTGAGTTCGATCATGTTAGCTATACAAGTAAATACGTAGCAAAAATGTCTCTCGCTTCATTATTCTTGTAATTAATTTTGTACCTTGAGAAGAAAAAAAAGTTTGTTTGTTGACGCTTGATTGGGTTGCAACGACTTGTTCATAATTCAATAATTTAAAACCCGTGAAAAGCGTAGTCGACACCATCCGATGGGGCTCCGTCTGTAGATTTTGGATGCCCGCCTTTTTAAGACCCTACTCATTTCAGTCAACCATTTTGTATAGCTTGATGTGGGCACATATTTTGTTGTAAATAAGAACACTATTTCTACTATTGCTTTTGATTCTGTAATATTCCGCTTCCGAACGCTTTGAGAATATCCAAAAAATTAAAAACTTGAAATCAACCTTGCATGATCCCGATTTTGCTGAGATTATTTGGAATCTCGTGCTTGAAATGTCATTGCTCAAAGCCATCAAATACATGTCTAATATTAAGAAAGGTCTGAAAGAAGCATTTACCTCAAAGAGACAGCCACAGAGAGCCCGTGAAAGAAATGTGAAATATATTCTGACCGCAGCAACTGTCAATGCAATAAGCAATCTCCCGTCGAAAAAGAAGGATATGTGAACTCCGCTAGTCAAATGCTAGATGTTCGATCAGGAGTTCGACTGAACTCTACTCGATAGTAGATCCTCAATCAACCTAATGCCTTGTGCATGACCGCATATTGAAGGGGGTCAAACACTTTTGATGAAATATCTGTCTAATATTTGAAAATAAATTTACGTGAAATCATTTTTGAACGCGTGATGTTAATGTTTCTTGAAGGCATATGCGAAATTACGAGCTAATCCGATATTTTCCTTTAACATCACCAATTGACCAGATCGTTAGTTAATTCAACATATTACTATACTAATCATGTTAGTTGATTAACATCATCCTCTATTGGCGTCCACGGGTAGCCTGTAATTTGTTTATGCTCGACTTCGTAGACAATCATTTCGATCACGGTTCCCATCGGATTACATCAAAATGGAACGGATATCTTTCGGATGTGCAACCCTGACTTGACGTCCGCCTAAGATACGACACGGTCGCAAGGTCCGGATCCGACCTGATACGGAAAACCCCACAACAGTTTTGGACCAAACCTCAACCGACCTCCCCCTCGCTCAGCATACTCCCTTCCCTGGCCTCTTCGCGCGCCGCCCAAGGAGCCAACAAAACCGTAGACCGCCCTTTCCTCCCTCCCCGAACCATGAAGCTCCGTCTCCGGTCCTCGGAATCGAAGGAGACCCTGAAGGTCGAAGTCCCCACACCCACCTCCATCGACCACCTCATATCCCTAATCTCCCCATTCGTCTCTGCATCCCCCTCCGCTCTCCACCTCTCCCTCAACCGCCGCAATGACCTCACCTCCCTTGCCTCCCTCTCCTCCGGAGACCTCCTCTTCTTCACCATCCAACCTCTCGCACCCGACCTCCCCGCACCCCCTGCGGATCCCGATGCCGAGCCCGAGGCTGAACCCGTACCGGAGCCTTCCGCCCCTTCCCCGGACCCGATCTCCTCCTTCTCCATCCCCGGCTTTCTCAAGAGGGTTATCGAGGCCGAGGCTTCAGCTGCCTGTGGCAATCTCGACCTCCTCGTGATCGCCATGCACGCGGTCTTTCTTGAATCGGGGTTCCTCATCCACGACGCCGCCCACGGGCTGCCCGTTGCATTGAATTCCCCTGTCATCTCGGTAGCCTATACAGTTCCAAACGCTGTGGAACCCGTGCGAGTGAAGGTCTCGCTGGTCGGGAATTTCGCGAACGTATACGGCTCAATGCGGGGTGGTGCAGACGTCTACCGGGTGTGCCTAGATGCGGAGAGGTTCGTGCCAGCAATTGCTTCGTGCTTGGGGGAGCTCGGTAAAAGGGAGGAATTCGAGATATTTGAGATGTGGAAGATGGTGAAGGATGGGCTCTCGTTGCCACTGCTTATCGATATATGCGAGAGGAACGGGCTGCCTTCGCCTCCGTGCTTCATGCGGCTCCCAACTGAGCTTAAAATCAGGGTGCTGGAGTTGCTCTCGGGTGTTGATCTCGCGAGGATTGGGTGCGTGAGCTCGGAGCTGAGGTACTTGTCGTCAATTGATGATCTTTGGGCAAAGAAGATCCTTGAGGAGTTTGGGTATGAATGGAAGGGCCTGTTTGGGGAGAGGTGGAAAGACCAATTCGTCACTTGTTGGAAGAAGAGGCAGATGGGCACTGCTGCAAGGCAGAGGGCTTATCGTCCACGCATGCCTCCATTCTGGGATCGACGCGTTCCTTTTCCGCCTCCAAGGTACAATATAATCGGTGGAGACTATGACCGGTTCCCTGCAATTGGTGGTGGTCTCAGCGGTGGGCGCGCAGATCAGGCTTTTCCTCGCACACTTGCTAGGCACAGTTTTTCTCCCAACTGCACTTTACGCTCTTTCTATGGTTAGTTTGCGGCAGCCCTTTTTGGTGCTTTTACTTGCAAGTTACTGCAATGAGATGTTTGTCCCAGTAGTGTGTAAATACTAATAGGTCTTCCCTTGGGCTGGTTAGTGGTCTTGTCTACTCTGTTATATTTTTGTTTATGCACTATAAGTTACACTTCATGATTTTATTTGAAAACTACTCGAAGTGCAGTTCTATCACACACTTCCTTGCATGTAATTTTTGTATTTGTGTATTTCGTATAAAATAACACTATAGTATTTCATTCTGTCAAACTTTTGGGGTTCTCTCTGTGCGTTGAGAAGTATCAGCGAAGGATTGGCATGCTTGGGTTGGATAACAAGTTTCTTGCTGTTTGTTGGGAGATTGAGTGAGCCAAAATGATGCAGCATGCATTGTCTGGAAGTATGATAGAGTATGGAAATCAAAGAGAAGCTCTTGGATGTCCCTTTTCTACAGAGTAGGGACTGAGCAGAAGTCGTGTTGATATTTCTATTCTGGTATTCGGTCTTAGCTTTATGTTTTTTCCTTGATTGCTTGTTGTTTATGTTCCTTAATGACAAGGTCAATGGTAAGTGCACTGTTTTGATTTAGATATTAAGACGATGCCTGGATTTGAAGAAAGTAGGTACCTAATCGTGTATTTTTCATTCTCTTATTTGTTCTTCAACACCTTATGGATTTGATCAAAGTTTGAAATGATGTCAAGTTGCAACATTTTGATTTAAAGTAATTAAGACCCCCTTTTTTTTATTTTGCTGCTTGACTTGTCTAAGCTTCTAGATTTAGACGAAGTTTGTAACTATGTGTCATGTTGATGAATGTTTTGGGGCCATACAAGGCCGAAAACAATCAGTGCATATGAAGAAAGTAAACTTTTCAAAAAAGAGGGAAAGCAAAGTAGAGCAATATTTTTTTGTGTATTTATATATTAAGGTGGTCTACCTCAGACGCAAATTTATGGTCTAGTTTGAGATAGTTGGGTTGCTATTTGTGAATGCTTAACTTGTTGGAATCATAGAATATTTTGTGCATTCCTGGTTTCTTATGGCTAGTTTGATTGCCATCACTACTGCCAACATTACCTAGGGTCCCAGCCTGATCATCAACATCGAAGACAATGCCACCCACCTTGCAAAAGCTGAAGCCTGTGCTCTCGGGTAATTGCATACGATTTGCACATGGGTATTGCCACCTTCCCCATGGGTTTCCCCATGGGTTAGGGATTCGCCTCTAGCTGGAGACCTTCCTCTATTGTCGCCTGCTTCAAGGAAAATCCCATCGTTGACTGTGCTGCGCATACCGCGGCAAGCCCCTCCCATTTCCCTGCTGTCGTTTGTGTGGGAGTCAATGAACCCTAGTAAAACTTAGAATGATTGTTGCTTGTGGAGATTTCCCTATCTATTCGCAATCGGAGTCATGCATTCCAAGAAAGGAAAAGGGGCTGTCATGCACAATTTTGAAGAAGCCTCTCCTTCCAAAAGTACTTTATCTCAATGGCGACAATAGATGAATAAAAATGGGTTTTTATCAGTTGTGCCCCTCCGAGATATTCCAATATCAATTATGCCTCTCCCTTTTTGGGAATATCAGTTGTGCCCTCGACTTCTTGCCGTTCTATCACTTGTGCCCCTATGTTAGTTTAACCGTCAATGAGTTGACTTAACCATGACTTTTTCAAACCATGGTGCAATTAACAGGGGTATGATCGTCTAGACTTCTTCTTCATCTTCTTCCTCCTCCATTTGTTCTTCCTTTCTCTTCATAATTTCTCTCTCTTAGTTACGACTTCATGCATCCATCAAATCGCTAATTTTTTTGCATTTTCTCGGATATATCACTCATTGCAGATCAAACGGTGAATTTTATTGAATTTTTCGATGCATTTTCATGAATCAGTTAATCAAAAATTTATCTTAACTTAACAAATACTGAAAGCCCTCCAGTTTCAGACCCCTTGAGTCGTGGAGGAGCGAGGGTGGAGGAGGAGCTCGGGGCAGAGGGAATCGTGGAGGAGAGGGGGTGGAAGTGCGAGGGTCAGGGAGGAGCTCGGGGCAGACTGGGGAGGAGGTGGGGCAGAGGGGGCCGTGGAGGAGCTCGGGGCGGGCTGGGGTGGAGGGAGCTGTAGAGGAGCATGGGCAGAGGAGGAGCTCGAGGCGGAGGGGGGCGTGGAGGAGCGGGGTGGAGGTGCGAGGACCTGGGAGGATCTCGGGGCGAAGGGACAAGCTCGTGCGCATAGGGGGAGGCACAGGTGCAGAGGGAGGAGCTTGGGCAGAGGGAGGCGCTAGAGTCAGAGGGGGAGGAGCTCAGGGGCGGAGGGGGAGGCGTGGAGGAGATGGGGCAGGCTGAGGGTGGTCGGGAGGAGCCGCTGGAGGAGCAGGTGGCTGGGAGAAGAAAGAGAGGGGGGGAGAGGATGGGGGTGGAGGAAGAAGAAAGGTTGGACATTTCAGTCCATTTTATTAAACTAATTCTCGTTGTATCCTCAAATTTGACGTCCGTTTGCCTTGGAGATGGACGACAACTAACTCGAGGGGCACAAGTGATAGAACAGTAAGAAGTCGGGGGCCTCAACTGATATTCCTAAAAAGAGAGGGATATAACTGAAATTGCAATATCTCATAGGGGCACAACTGATAAAAACCCAATAAAAATAGGAAGAGGCTTCTCTACTAAAGCAATGCATAATTTGCAATTACGTCCCCTTCTCCAAACAAATTACAAAAGAAGCATAGAAGATGGGAAAATGTTCATAAATTATAGGGACAAATTAAGATCAACTTGTCATGCTTGCAACCGTGTCAATCGACTCATTAGGAAATGATTTTTTCAAGTGGAGGAGAACTGATGCACTGTAAATTTGAAGCTAATTTGGGTTCAATTACGATGTGTCATCAATTCTATTTTTGTTTACTTTCATCCAATTAGGGTCAATTACCCTCTCCCCCTCCTTCCGCTATGCTCATTGCACATCTTCACGCCTCCTTTTCAGCCTCGTACTTTTGCAACACTCTTCATCTCCTACTCTCTCCCTCCAAATCTCACCACTCCAAAGATCTGGCTGCATCAGAAACATATATCTTGTTCAAGCAAATCAACCAACATTTTCAAAAAAAAATTACATCAAGCAAACCTACGTATGTTTTCACGTCAATTACTCAATTCGACTCCGCCCCAAATTGTATCCTCTTTGAAATTCCACATGTCAATTGCATCATCTTAAATCCCACACATTATTTCTCCATTTACCTCTATATCCGTAATCGTTCTTCCTTCCTCTTCTATATAATCATTCTGCTCCTCAAATCGACCTCGACCGTCATTACACGTGCCACATATTTGTTGTCCAGGTTTGTAGGAGGTCCATGTGAGTTCATTGTTGTCGAAGTTGAAGCAAGATGCTTTTTTAAGAGACTAGAGGCCAGTAGTAATTTTAATTTATTAAAAAAGTATCGCGAAAAGTGCCTACAAGATAGAATATTTCCCTCTCATCAGTCTTACCACCCACAACTTATGCGCATCATATGTTTCTTCATGAATGCAATGCAATTTCAAAGTAAGGTCTTTTGCCAAAATTGTGTTATTTTTTGCATCCAAATTGTCCACATTACCACTAATGTTTTCACCCTCTCAACTCCATGGTAATACATGCGAATGTTATTCGGTGTCATGATTCATTTATGGAAGTCTAGAAACCTTGCTAGGAGAGATCTACTCATGGTAACGAAACCTTGTTCTATACTCTCTTTCTCCCGCTTACCACTGTGTAGTGGAAGAAAAGATGTTCAATATCTTCTTGCACCAATGTACAAAGAGAGTAGCTATAATTTGCCTTCAGTGACTTGTTTCTATATACTTATGTCACGTGCCTTCTTTTTCTTCTTCTTCTGAGCAGTCAAATTAATATCTTCATCTAACCCATTGAGTCTTATATCATATAGTAGTCTTATATAATTGGATGATTGTGCAGAGATAGGCATCATAATCTCATGTAAACGTCTGCCACAGAGTAATTACCATCCACTCATTCTCAGGAATCGACTTGCTTTCGATAGGCTTCAACCATTCAATGGCCTCAATATCTCAAGTCTCCTAAAAGCCATGATTTAAAATTTAGATTTTGCTGTCGTCTAAGAGGAAGGTGCCTTGGTCAATTGCAGTGATGCTCCAATTGCCGAAGATGATTCATTGGATGGTGTCAATGATATTTCGACAACCTTGAGAACCTCCCAAGAATCTATCACATACTCATGGTAGTTGAGGAGGATGTCATATTCGATGACAGTGTTGAGTGTGTTGCATGAGTATTAGGAGAGGACGCAAAGAAAGAAAGGGAACTTGGGAAATGTGAAATTATAAAATAGAAAGGTGGAATTAAAGATAAGAACAAAGCCTGGGTTTATATGGAATCCAACTCCTTGAGGAATGAGATGAAACCACGTGAGAAAGTCATTAAGAGTCAAATAGTTTATTATATTTCTCAAGAGATGCTAGAGTTGTATGACTCTTTATATGGCTCGTTAATACACTAAAGTCCCTCCAATAGTCAATATGTGACAAAATAAAGAGTGGCGGAACTTGATAATTGGAGAGATTCAATTATCCATCTAAACACACATTAACACCCACACTCCAACTGTAGTTGGAAAAGATATAATTTGTCACAAAAGAAGACTCGAGACATCTTTTAAGAGGTTGGGAAGAAATCTGCTCGATGCACTCATTGTTTAGAGGAGACAACACTGGGAGGAGACCCGTGCCTGGAGTGGATGCCGGTTGGAGGTAGATGTGATAAAATGTTGGTCTTCATACAACCAGTTGTTGAAAATAGAAATATGAGATGACCTCAAGTAGAAATATTTGAAGTCCATCCAAAGTGATGGTGCCAATCATCAAAAGTAGAATGCTCACATACAAAGATATCAAGAGTCAGCCTCTTTTACATGGAAACATTGAGAAAGGTCCTCTATCATACATATGGGATCTGAGAAGGATGAGTTTCTATCATGTAAGGACCCCAAGAAGTGAGTTTTTTCACATATTAACATCGAAGGGATATCCCTTTTGGAGAAGCAAAAGATGATGGATGAAAAAGAGAGATCTCGGATAGAATAAATATATGCCTAATCTTTCAGTCCCCCCCTTTTCTGCAATATTTGTCGGAAATTTGAGGATAATCTATTCTAAATCAAGTTGAGAAAATAAGTGAAGCAAACAGAATTTTCTTTTTTTTATCATTCCTTTCTTTCCTTTTTTTCCCTTCATCTCATTTAAATCTAATAAAGTGACCCTATTACAAAATAAACAAGAAAAATGAGTCTGAGCCTAAAGCCTAAAAAAGAACTTCAATTTTTTTGGAGTTTTTTTATTACGTACCCCTCTTTTCTCTTCACTTTATTTAGTAGATTAATAATTTCTTTCTCAACGATGCTTTCTCAAATAATTTTTTTAGTCCTTGCCATGTTTTAGTACTGCTGCACTTTTTATTTAAGATTCAGACTTGAGCTTGTTGGCCTATTTTTTTCCATTGGACATAACTTAGAAGATAAATAATAAAATGGGTCGGTGCCCATTAAAAGGCATCACCTCCCCTTCCTTTCGTCTGCAATAGGATCTTTGATGGTCTTGTAGGGTTTTGGCGCTGGGAACTCAGAGAAGAGAGGTCTTCCTCACATCTCCTGATCAGGGAAGGTTGCATTGCTCGGAGATGGGAGCGAAGGGTGCACCATGCAGGCTTCTATATTGTTGCGATGCAAGTGTTGCGATACACAACTAGGTTAGGTCAAATTGAAGATCACAATAAGGAATATGTCTATGAAGGGAGGTGACGTCGAGGCAATGTTGGTTGGAGATGCATTATGATGCAAAAATCAGATATGGCAGCCAAGAGAGGCTAGCGATGGGCTTGATTTTTGGATCTTGTCATTCATAGTTAAATGTTGGAGGAAAAAATCATGTAGCCCAAGAATAGATCTTTACTAAGCAGTGGTTAATCGCACAATTACAGAGATCACAGTTTTGTTGTGATGCTCCTCCATATTTGGATTTATGGCATCTATCTCACCCATACCGCGATGAGTGATGAGCGCTCTAGCGATCGAGGATAAGTGATATCAAAGGTCGTTGCGACCTCAACCACCCGAGCTGGGCTAAACAAGAAGAATAAAACTACAAATAAAGCAATCAAAGCACGAAATCGAATGTAGCGGTCTCTGCTATTTATTTAACATGGTATAGCGACCAGGGTCGAACACAAGGAGCACGAGTTGGCCTACGAAGTAGTCGAGAAATCAGAAAAGAAAAGGCATATTTTTGTGGTTTTTAATTTGCAATATATATATATATATATTATTTTCAAATTAAGAAATTAAATAAAAGGATAAAGAAAACTAAACTTCAATAATTTTTATTATGACTAAAAATGCTTAAAAATTTGAAATAAAAATATTTTTATATTTTCAAAATAGGCAAATGTTTTTGGTAATTTTCTAAAGTTTTTCTGATTTTTATATAATTTTATAAAAATAAAATAAAGTCAAGATAGCAAAACAATGTACAACATGAACTAGAAGGTAACTTTAAAATATCTAAAGTGCCCCAAACGTTCTGGATGCAATTTTATATTAAAATATATAATAATATCTGACTACAGAAATTGAAAACTCATTTTTTTTATTTTTGTAGAATTTTTAATGATTTCTATAAGATTTTTGGTCTTTTGTGATTTTAGGGGTTTTATCAGGGTATTGGAACAAAGATGGTACTGAAATTAAAAGAAACAAAAACAAACAAACATGAATTTTATAAAATGTTTAGGGAATTTTTATACTTTTTATGTATTTTCTAAAATAGAAAGACACGTTTTTAGGGTTTCTGATTTTTAGAAAATGTCAAATAAAATCAAATTATGTCACAAAAATTACAAAGAATTACACAATAGCAGGAGCTACTGGTAATTTTTAGGAAATTTTTGGAGTAAATTTGATAGTTATTTGATTTAAAACAAATCACACAGGTTGTGGGGACCTATTTGCAAATAACCTAAAGTTTCCAGACTGAATAATAACAAGTATAGAAAGTCTAGGGATTTGAGTGCAAAATTCCCACTAAATAAACTCACATGTTAATTATCCAACGCACAGGGGCATAAGTACAAATCTAGAAAACTTCACATTCAAATGTCAACCATCAAAAGGTTCAGGACTAAACTTGCAAAAACACCACAATGCACATGATCGTGCACGTGTATTTAAACTGGGAGGACTAAAGTGTAAATACAGGAAACATTAAGGTCTCATATGCAAATAGTTCAAACTATAACTTTATTTAACGCACTAGAAATAAAGCATAAAAAAACTGTAGGGTAAATAATGCAATATACTCTCGAGGCACGTGAGGAGGGGGGTGGGTGATGGCACGTGGCGCTCTCTGGACGAATCTGGAGCGTACAACACTGATCGCCCGGTGCGTCAGATCTGACGCTCAGGGAATGTCACCTACGTGCGGTGCAGATGTGTCAGGGGGTGGCAAATCAATGGCTCAAAAGCTGCAGCAACGGTAAGCTCTGATGCAAACTGGTGCCTTGCTCCTCATCCGACGGTGAAAGAGGATGGTGGACGAACTGGGGGCTGGCGAACTTCGAACAAGAAAAGACATGGATCCTCTGGGCCGATCAAGCCTCCGACAGGTCGAGCACCTCCGGAGAGGTGCTCCGCGTTGAGCAGTGGAGTCTGATCATCTTGAGGACGGTCGAATGGATGGGGAGCCGGAGCTTCAGGTGGAGCTGCTCCGCCGAGCAGCTTGAGGGTCAATAGGGGCTCCTTCGAGCGCGGGAGTACCTACAATGCAAAGCCAGGACTCAGGGCTATGCTTCGATCCGGGTTAAAAAATGAAAGAAGCGGAGGGGGTGAAGTTGATCTCCAGCGAAGGCGGGAGAGGAGATCTCAGCCCTAATCTCGACCTCAAGATCAAGGCTAAGTATGATCAGGTTTCGATGCAATATGGAGGACGGGACTGCAGATCGATCTGAACGGCTGGATGTGGATATCGAGATTCCGACCAGCTGGTCGGAGTAGTGGTGAGTGCGGCGGCGATGAATGAAAAGATCGGATCAAACAGGAAGATGGAGACGATTTGATGGATACTTGAAGATCTGGGGAGTGCTCCTGAGCTTCAGGCGAAGATGTTACGGGGGTAATGGCCTCAACCTCGATGCGGAAGGCAGGGAAGGCTGCTCGCGGTGGATCTCCAGCCACGATGGGTGGGCGTCATCTTCACTGCACCAAACTGAGCTCCGAGGGTTCTCTGAGCAGCTGTCACTCAGCTCGAGGTGGCTAGGGGTCGAAGTGGGAGTGAGGTACGATCTACTGCTCCATGGAGGCGGAAGAGATAATTTATAAGTGAGTCGAAGGTCTAGAAAGATCGAAGTAAAGCGCCAAACCCTAGAGAGAATCGGATCGGCCAAAGGATCCACGAGGATGTCGGCGGTATGAGGATTATCAGGTCCAAATCTTGAGGCCAAAGATGAACGGAGTTGGGCTGGGAAATTTCGAGAAGAGGCTCCGACGAATAGGATCCGGGTCTGACCCGGGAAGGAGTCGTTGACCAACGGTCAACAAACCAGCCGACCAATCAGAGAATCAGGATTTACAAAATACTTACAAATTCAAAAAAAATAATAAATGATTTTAAATTAAAAAGTTTTCAAAATAAGAAATGTTTATTATTTTTCAAGGAATTTTTCTGTGATTTTTAATTATTTTTATGAAAAAAGTTATCGTATATATAGTATATAATAGTATATACAGGTATATGTATACCTATGTATTATGTACAACTATTTTTTATTTTATTATTTTTACACTAATACCCCAACTTATATTTTTTTGTTTATAACATATTATTTGGAGTATAAAATAAATTTTATTACTTAATTATAGGTGTGTAATAAATAGAGAGCAAGACATATATACATGTATTTTGTACAAGGGAGAAGAGGATTTTATTTTTATTTTTATTTTATTTTTCTATTTTTTTATTTTCAAGAATATATACAAGGAGGTAAAAAGAATATTTATTTTTATTTTTCAAAAATAATTATTTATTTACATAAACTAGTATGTACAAGCTAGAGTAGGCCCTATTTCCCTCTTACTTGTTTTATTTTGCGATCGGGCCAATGCTTGACCTTCTCTTGGGGTTCGAGTCACTCTGTATTTATTCTAAATACCTCCTTCCTTTTTCTTTTCCTTTATTCTTTTATTTTACACAAATACATGCTAATTATGCAATATTAAAAAATGCATGCATATGCTAACTTATTGTATTTACATCTATTTACATGATGCTTTGCTAAGATAAATAGCTAAAATAAAAGAATAAAGAGTGATGATCAGGGATTCATCACCCCCTATACTTACGTTTGCTAGTTCCTTAAAAAACACTTCTTTGGAAAAGAAGTGAAAGAGAAAGAAAAGAAAATGACGAGAATCAAGGTTGATTATTAAACTTGTCTTCTTTAAATTGGAGCATGGAGCTCAGTCAGACCTTTGGGTTATTAGTTTGTCGGAATCTTATTTGGACCCAGGTTTAAGACTCAACAACCTCTAAGTTCCACTAAGCTATGGTCAAGACTCCTCAATAATCCAGATCAGAACAAGTCTACATACACAAACTCTAATGACCATGAATCTTTTCTTGTACTGTGTAAGTGATAGGTAGCTCCCCACACTTCCACAACAAGGTAACTCTAATGCCCTAGTCTGGCAGCTCTTTCCTCGAGGAGCGAGGTATTCCCTTCTAAGATCAAGTTCAACCAGCTCAAGAAGAGGGAAAGAAGAGAACGGACCGTGGCCGTGTAGCCCACTTATCCTTGGGAGCCCAACCAGTGTAGCTAAGTCTCTCTGCTGCAAGCTTCATGAGATGAGAATAGGTAACATAAGCTTTGCTTTATTGACTATATACACTACGACATGTATTTTATTTTTTATCAGGACCCACCACTTTTTTGGAGTTTTTCTTTCTTTTGCACACATTTTTATGTGCATATGTACAACATATGTACATGGTGCAACATATATACATAAAGACTTTTTCCTCTTGAGCCATTAGACTATCCCTCTTTTGGAGCATTATTGCAACCCACAACTCCTATCTTGAGACATCAACACCGCCAGACCAAGTTGAGGTGCACTTCTTTCACTAAAAGAAGACGAGAGGTTCCGCCTAGAAGTACTACCCTCGTATGATACCCCAAGCCAAAGGAAACTGCCTCCTCACCACCTCATCCGTAGAGAGCTATGTGTAAGGTGCTGGTGCAAGTAAAGCCATTGTCTGTGAGAGTCATGTGTGCATTGTTAAATGTTCTACTTAGGCTCATCAAGCTGACATGTGATCATAGCCTAGTGGACTCAAAGAATTAAGTCACCAATGACCTGAAAAGTCTCAAACCTAAGTCCTATAAGGTTCCTCTTAGAATTAGGTGGATTAACGTCTTAACCAAGCTCCATTTTCCAATTTAATTCTAGGCTAGCTTAAACGTCAACTATGATTCAGAAAAACTGTACAAGTATATACAAAAAAAATCTTTTTATGCAGAAGTTTTGAAATGTGCAAAATATTTGAAAATGTTTGAATGTATGTATGGATGCAGAAGTTTTGCAAACTATTTGCAAGCATTTACACAAGGTTTTTTGCAAACTTTCTTTTTCAAACATGTTACAATAATTTTGTACTATATACATAGTTTTGATACCAAAATATTTACAAACTTTTTACAAACATAACATTTTTACAAATATTTGTACAAAATAGTTTTTATAAATAGCTATATATGTGCAAGAAAGAATTTTATGTACAAGAAAAAATTTCTAAAATTTTACGATTTTTAGATAGAGCATTTTAGCCATTTTATTTATTAACACACTCACACAAAGTATGAGTTATGGCTAATGTATATATGTATATATACGACACCCCCTATACTTAGCTCGAATGATTTCCTCAGAGTGAACAAAGAGCGATGAAGAAGAAGACATAACTCGTGCTTAGTATAGGAAGTGAAAAGGAATGCTAACTACAACAACGAATCAAAGAATAAAATGAAGAGGGCTCGGTGGCTCCCCCCATACTTAGTATTGAGTAATCCTAAGTATAGCAGACTGTACATAAAGGGAAAACTGAGTAAAAGGATGTACAGGGTTAACATCCCCTATACCTAGGGTAAAATATCCCTAAGTATAGGTAGCAAAAACAAGGTAATAAGAATCAAAAGAATAATCTAGAGTATGACACCCCCTATACTTAGGGTAAAGTACACCCTAAGTATAACATAATCACAAGATGGGGTGTTAGACTAAAGAATGAGATGATATGGACATATGGATCTATACAAGGCGGAAGACAATGATAATCATTCATGAGATGCAACTGATGTGAGTCAAAGACCACATCTCATGCAAAATGAATTGGGGCGACATCAACAATCAGTGGCTCATGATCTAGATATGGTTTGAGTCGCTGGCCGTTAACATGAAAGGTGGACTCAGATGACATCTCAGATATGTTGATACTCCCATTGTCATGCACCTTTCGGACCAGGTATGGTCCCTTCCACTTACTCTGCAACTTCCCTGAAAATAATCTAAGCATGGCATCAAACAACCATACTCTCTGATCTGGCTCAAACTGCTTATGGCTGATGTGAGAATCATGCCATATCTTTACTCGCTCCTTATACTGTAGGCTGTTAGAAAAAGCTGTATCTCTAAGATCCTCCAGGGCTGTCAATTCTGCCTTCCTTTGATCACCTATACTCACTAGATACAATAATATATCTGTGACGGCCCAAAGTGACTTGTACCTAATCTCAACAGATAAATGGCAGGGCTTGCCATAAACAAGATGAAAAGGAGATGTACCCAAAAGAGTCTTGATGGAAGTCCGATATGCCCACAAGATCGAGTCCAAAAGATGCGACCAATCCTTTTGGTCTGGGCATATTACCTTCTGTAATATCGTCTTGATCTCCCTATTCGATACTTCAGCAAGACCATTGGTCTGAGGATGATATGGAGTGGCAATTCGATGGTCTATGCTGAACTTGTTAGCAAGGGTCGTTATCTTACCGTTGATAAAGTGAGACCCCCCATCAGATATCAATAGTTTAGGCATCCCAAACTGTGAAATGATATTCTTCCTCAAAAATTTGCAAACAGTCTTGGCATCTGCGGTTCAGGTGGGAATTGCCTCAACTTAATGACTCACATAATCCACGGCCAACATAATGTACTCGAATCCCTGACTCTTAGCGAATGGACCCATGAAGTCGATGCCCCATGCGTCAAAAACCTCACAGAAGTGAATGAGTTGCATTAGCATTATATCACACTGTCCACAAGTGCCCATCCTCTGACAGTCAGTACATCTATGCACGAATTCATCATAATCCTTGAAGAGAGTTGGCCACCATAGGCCAGATTGGAGCACTTTCTGTACCGTTCTCCTCCCAGAGTGATGTCCTCATGCCTCAAGCTTGTGGCAGTATGTGAGGATGATATGGTGCTCCTCCTGAGGAATGCACTGACGCCAGACGCTATCCCCTCCTTCATGATAAAGGATGGGATCCTCCTAGTGGTAAGACTTGGCCTTCGCAAGGAAGGTCTCAAGTCGATGCTTGAGCCAACCTTGTGGAACTTTCTTGATGACAAGATAGTTCACAATGTTGACGTACCACGGAGGTGAGGCGATAGCAAGGATCGCCTCATTTGGGAAGATCTCAGAAATGGGATCACTCTGCTCAGATTCCTCAAGATTCTCTAATTGGGAGAGATGATTCGCCGCCACATTCTTGACTCCTGGTTTATCCTTATTCTAAATATCAAACTCCTGGAGCAGAAGGATCCATCTAGTCAGTCTCGCTTTGGAATCCTTCTTAGCCATGAGGTACCTGATGGCGGTATGATCGGTAAAGATATTCACTTTGGATCCAAGAATATATGATCTGAATTTTTCCAAGGCAAAAACTATGGCTAGCATCTCTTTCTCAGTGACAGTGTAGTTCCACTGCACGACATCCAGTGTACGGCTAGCATAGTGAATGGAAAATGTCACTCCATCCCTCCTCTGTCCAAACACGGCTCCTACAGCAAAATTGAAGGCATCCGTCATTATCTCGAATGGGAGAGACCAATCAGGTGGCTGAAGGATAGGAGCCTCAACAACTACACTCTTTAGAGCCTCAAATTACGCAAGACACTTATCATCTACAATGAACTCGGTGTCTTTCGTCAACAAATCAGTCAACGATCGAGCAATCCTGCTGAAATCATGAATGAATCCTCGGTAGAAACGACATGCCCCAGAAAAGACTGTAACTGTCGCAGGTTAGATGGTGGATTGAGTTTCTTGATGATATCCACCATGGTCGGATCAACCTCCATGCCCCTGTTGGAGATGATATGACCAAGCACCGTCCCTTGAGTCACCATGAAGTGACTCTTCTCCCAGGATAAAATAAGATGAACCTCAATGCAGCGCTGAAGGACGTGGTCTAGGCAGACAAGACAAGCATCAAACCCATCGCCATAGACCGAAAAGTCATCCATGAAGACCTCTAAACAGTCACCCTCCATGTTCGAGAAAATGGACAACATGCACCTTTGGAATGTCGTCAGGGCGTTACATAGACCAAAGGGCATCCGTCTGAAAGCATAAGTCCTAAATGGCAGGTGAATGTCATCTTGTCCTGGTCTTCAGGTGCAATGGCCACCTGGTTGTAGCCGGAGTACCTGTCAAGAAAGCAGTAGTGACTCTTCCCAGCTAGCCTCTCTCTAATCTGCTCAATAAAAGGCAGCGGAAAATGATCCTTCTTGGTGGCCTGATTCAATCATCTATAGTCCACACAGTCCCTCCAAGAAGTGGGTACACGAGTAGCTATCTCCTCTCCAGACTTTCTCACGACTGTAATGATGCCCGTCTTTTTGGGCACCACATGTAATGAACTAACCCACTTGGAGTCGGAGATGGGGTAGATAAACTCAACACTCCACCATTTCAAAATTTCCTTCATGACAACCTCTCGAAGATTCGAGTTCAGCCATCGCTGGAACTCACATGATGGCTTAGCGTCCTCTTCGAGATAGATATGGTGAGAGCACAAGTCCGGACTTATCCCCTGAAGATCAGCTACACTCTATCCTATTACCTTGCGGTTCTTTTCAAAAACCTCCATCAAACAAGATTCTTGCTTTCTAGTACATGCTTGCTCACAAGGAACGTATACTTCAGCGACTGCGGCAAAGGCTTCAGTTCTGGACAACTGGGAGCTGGCAAATCTGGCTTCTAAAATGTCTGAGTGAATGCAACCATATCTGCATGGGAGAACTCTCACTGATCATGAAAAATGTGTGTAGCTGGTATATCTATAATCTGCGTCAGCTCAGTCTCCACCTACCTACTGGCTCTGTTGTAATCAGACAAGGTAACAACTCATCAGATTCAGTCCAATCTATATCTGACTCTGAGAGATCTAAATCTGAATCACAATAAATATATTCTGCCTCACTGTCCTGAATACGGTCTTCAGCCTCGGATGTGTCCTCTGCCAAGAGTGTGCTCTCCAAGCTCTCCTCTGTTGGAATCGGTGAGTCTACAGTATCTGAAGGTGAAAGGGGGGCTCGTGAAACAGGATCTGACCAAGCGGCTTCATTATCAGTGATCACAAAGTCACACTCCTGGTGGACGTCTTGCTCTTCCTCTGTCATCTGCTCTTAATCACTGTGTTGCTCTGAGCAAGCTAAATCTCATGCTTTAGTCTCATCGATCGTCTCTATTTGTATACTCTCACCCTCAACGCGAAAGTACACCTTTCCACTATCATGGCCGGGCACTGCCTTGGCTGCGGCCAAGAATGGTCGTCCTAAAATGATGGGCATATCGGTTATAGACTTAGGGATCTCCATGTCCAACACAACGAAGTCCACGGGGATTTTCAGGCCCTGAATTATGATGACCACGTCCTTAAACACCCCTTCGACCTCTTGACAGATTTATCAGTGATCACCGCCCAAATGACTAAGGTAAAAGGTCTAAAGAAATAAATCACAATGTCGTTGCGACCTCAATCAATCGGGCTGAGTAAATCAAGAAAATAAACCACTCACAAAATAAATCAAGCAAGCACAAGAAAGAGCGGTCTGCTATAAGATTAACCTGGTATAGCTCCCAGGGTCGAACACAAGGAGCACAGATTGGCTAAAATAGCCTACGATGTAGTCAATAATCCAAAAGTGTCTTTTTTATTGTTTTTATTTGTTTTTGAATTTTTTTTTTTAGATTTTTAAAAGATGAGAAAATGAAGGAATGCAAATGCAAGGGGACTTCAACAATTTATACAAGACACACAAATGATGCAAAAATTATGGAAAAATGGTTTTTATGTTTTTTATGTTTTTTACTGTTTTTGGTGAATTTTTGGAATTTTTCTAATGAATAAGATAATTATTAAAAATCAAACAATGCAAAAAATGTAGGGTACTGTCCAGCAAGGCTTAAGACCACAAAATAAAATAATTTTGGATCTCAAAAAGCCCTAAAGGTAATTTTCCTATATTCTATGAAGAATAAGGAAAATTTGGGCACCCTAATTATTGTTTTTGGATTTTTAATTTATTTACTACAATTTTTATGAGTTTTTAGGGGTTTTTCAATTTTTAAGGTTTTTATGTGATGAAAAATAGCCAAAATTGGCTAGAAAATCAAGCAACCAGTAAACAACAATGCCTAATTTTTTTGGAATTTTTAAAGATGATTTTATATTTTTTTGGTATTTTTAAAGTCAAACAGTAGCAAAATTATGGGTTTTTGAATTTTTAAAAAATAATAAATGAAATCAGAAATGTCCCCAAAAATCATAGAAATTCCTACACCATGGCAGGAGCCATGTGTCAAAATTTCATTGGATTTGGAGTTCGTTTGATATTTTATTCAAAAATAAAAGTGGGGCACTGTGCACAGGGACCTAAGTGCAAATACCCAAAAGTTCTGGGGTCCTGGTGCAATTTACCCAAGAAGTCACGTGCCAAGCACGTGTCTGGGGCACACAGGGACCTAAATGTAATAAAAATAAGTTCCGAGGGCTTATTGGTAACAAGTACCAAAAGTCCAGGGACTTATATGCAAATAACCCAAAATAATTCGCACATGCGTCAAATCAGTGTTCACAGGGGTATAAATGCAATTAAACAAAACATTTCATTCAATAGATAACATCCAGAACATACAGGGCATACATTGCAAATAACCCAAAATACACGTGCCCAAGCACGTGGGTCTCTATTGGCAGGGGTATAAGTGCAATAAAAATTAAGCGCAAGGTCCTTGATGCAAATATCCCAGAAAATAAACAACTGAATTAAAAATTACAGGACTAAAGCGAAATAAGATAAACAGAGGGGGCTCTATGAAATTTACCCCTTTATTAAAAGCGACGACCCCGATGATGACGCGTGGATGATCGGACGGCGGAGCATAAACGCGCCCTTGACTATGGAAGCGCTGGGCTGATCCGACGGCTGGCGTGCGTCCACGTGGTTGATCGGACGGTGCAGATGCGATGTGGCTCTTCGAAGGCAACCAAGCTCAGATCGGGTGGTCGAGGTTCAGCCACGTGTGTAATCGGACGGCTGAGAGGCGTCGTGGCTTAACCTCGCTGCTCAACGGCCGAGATGAGATCCTCAGATGGATCGACGGCTACTGCTCCTCCAAAGATGGACGGCTAGGATCAGATCTGGAGCAGGTGCCTCATCGGACGGCTCTGGAAGGTGGAGGAAGAACTGATGGCCGGCGAACTTCGCCGGCCTCCTGCGTGCACTCCGGTCTTCCTCAGCTGCTGCAAATGGTCGGAGAAGCTCCGCGTGGGTGTCCCGCAGCTGCTGGTGGTTGCCACGGGCCCAACCGAGCCCTGGAGGGGCTCCGGCGAGGTCAGAGGCTCGAAGCTCCTGGCTGAATGGCGAAGGGCCTCAGACGCCCTCGTTTCGACCTGCAAAGTAGATAAGAAGCTTCGCGGGTCGAGGGCAAAGTGCCTCGACCCGGTTAGGTGGCGTGAAGATGAGAGGTGCGGCGTGGCGGAGGAGCTCCGGCGATGCGACGGCGGTGGAACTCGAATCCCAGATCCTGTGCGATCTGGGTTGAATGATCGGGCGTAGAAGGTGCACGGGAAGATGGCGAAGGTGATGGACGGGTCGGGAGGTCGAGATGAAGCGCGATGTGGCCGGAATCGGGAAAATGGGTCGGAGGTATGATTTGGGCGTAATCTAAAATTACTCTAAACTAAAGGAAACTAAGGCTACCTGGTGGCTGAAGTAGACTGGGCTGGAGATGGGCTATCTCCGGGTCGTAGCTTCGAAGGTCGTCAACGCCTGAAGCTCGGTGCTCGACGCGGCGGCGGAGCAAGAACGGCGAGGTTATGCCGGATCGATGGTTTCGCTCCCTCGCCTCACTGCAACACGGGCAAAAGCTCGCTGTCACTCAGGCCTTGCCGATGGAGGTCACGGGGAAGGAAGAGAAGGGCCAAAGATGCGGCGCGAGGGCGGCGGAGGTGAAGGATATATAGTGTGACCGGGCGATTAGGGTTGAGTGAGGACGGCGATGGAAAGTGTAGATTCGATGGCGGGAGATCCGGCGAGGGAGAGGGATGTGCGGCGAAGAGTCCGGGCGCGGGGGTTGAGTGGGAGACAGCTGGAGTCGCGTGGGAAAAATCGGGGAAGATGACGCGGCGCGCGTATTCCAGAAAAGGAAAGGGTCGCGGGGGAGTTGACCGGGGTCAACATTCCCCCGTGGCCCAATCAGAGGCGGCCACGTGTGCTGGATTTTTGACCATTTATTTTAGGGTAGAAATAGGTCGAATTAGAGAAAACTTAAAACATGAAATATTTTTCTTTTATTTTTTTCTATTTTTTGGTGATTTTTATTTAATTTTTGGAAATAAAAATAGGTTAGCTCTATATATAGGTATATATACACTGCATGGATTTTGATTTTTGATTTTTTTTATTTGTTATTTTTTTGTATTTTTATGCCCATTTTGTATTTTATTTATTTACAACATGAAATATGGAATAAAAGAATATTTTTAGTTTATTTTTATCACATATATACAAGGGTGAAATAAATAAATGAATACCTTTATATACATGGTATAAATACAATGTATTTTTGTATTTTCAATTTTGTGATTTTTATTTGATTTTTGTTTTGTTTCTTTTTATTTAATATATTTACAAAATAATCCATAGAATATTTACAAAAATTTTGGAAAATAAATGAATTTATTTATAGGGTTAAATAATTACAAAGGTGTGGTTTATACACATGATGAAAAGGGAATTTTTGAATTTTTTTATTTTTATCTTTTTATTTTGTTTTTAATAGAATATACACACAATATGTACAAGTATATTTTTGGGTGAGGAAAATATATAGTTTTATTTATTTACAAATATACACAAATGAGCTCCTATCTCCCTCTACTTGTGGCTTTTATGCGGTCAGGCCCATGCTGAGCCCTCCCTTGGGTTAGGTTGCTCAATATTTATGCTAAATATTTCCCTCTTTTTCTTTTTGCTCTTTATTCTTTTATTTTGTGCACAAAAACATGCTAATTATAGGTTTTTACACAATGCATGCTTTTGGTATTTATTGGTATTTACACATATCTACATGTATTTGCAAAGGTTTTTGTAGCTAAAATAGAAGAATAAAGAGTGATGAATGGGTATTCATCAATCAGCAAACTAAAGGACTGTCCTGCTCTGTCCGAGAGGGACAAACTCAAATCGATCAAGTAAGGCTGCTGGAAGGAGGTTGATGGAAGAGTCGTTGTCTAATAGAGTCTGATCAAATATCTACTCATGAATATGGCATCTGACATAGGGAGCTCCTGCATCTGGCCTCTTGGCTGGCAGATGGTTCTGGATGGCAAAGCAGGTAGCACGAGTGAGCACATGGATCTCTGTGTTATGGTTCCTCTTCTTCCTACAGATGGTGGTCTTCTCTCTCAGGTTCCTCTGGAAGTGAGGCATGTGCTCAAGTGCCTCCTGTAGAGTCACCTGAATCTGAAATCTATCAATCATCTACTGGCTGAACTCTAACTGCTGTGATTTTTTGGATTTTCTTTTTATTCCACTTAGCTAAGCAGAGTGCTTGAGGGAAGGGGATGGTTGGGCCCTCCTTAGATAGAGGGCTAGGAATGGATCCCTACTGCTGAGAAGAAATGGAATCCATACAAATATCAGCAAGCATCACATATGGACTCGAAGATGAAGAACCCTTTCCTTTATTAAAATCTTTGGTATTTTATAAAGAGTCCCGGGGTACAAAAACTGGAGTAAATACACCTGGAATAGAAGGGGTGGTCTCAATACCACCTACGGCATCACGAACTGCGGCATCAGCACCGTACTCTGGCACAACATATGGATCTCTGGTGGCATCAGTACCACCCTCTACATCTGGGGATGCGACGACCTCAGTACCGTCGATTGGATGAACATCCTTGGTGGCGTCAACACCACCATCATCATCATCATGAGCAGCATCGGCACTGCTATCCTCCTCGTCTGGTGTTCATGCATCCTTGTGGTGTCGTCACTCAAACGAGGTACCGTCGACTGTCATCCTACCACTCCTAAGTGTAACAAAGTCAGCATCAAATATATATGAAGAAATGTCACCCAATAAATCACTAGGAGTGGTAATCTCTGTGAACTGTACCTGCTCAGATTTTCTTTTTAGGTTATTCGGATTGGGTTTGATCTGAGCGGGTATGGTGAACTTTCCCTTGATGATCTCCCTCATTTTCTGGCGAAACTCGTCCATCTCCTACCTAAATGTGTCCTGCTGATCGAAAAGAAGGTGAGCTAGATCATCGAGTGCTGGGTTCTCATAGCTGACCCATGGGAGCTGGACGGGTTGCCTCTCTGAAAGTGAGGCTGCTGCTGGGAAGGATGAGGGGGAAGCTGAGAGTACTGCTGAGGTTGCTGCTGGTGCTGCCTCCACGGTTGTCCCTGCTGGTAGGGACAAGGACTCGACTGGTAATGCTGCTGTTGTGGCTGGTGTGGGAACTGGGGCTGCTGTTGAGGCTGGTTGTAATGTCCACCCTAAGCTGAAGGTTGCTTCTGGGATGAGGCACCTCGGTCGACCACTTGAATCTGGGATGATCTCGGTAGATCCCGGGCTGCTGTCGGTCGTACCAAATTCCGTTGACTTCCATTAACGGCTCCTGCTCGAAGGGGGTGGAGGAAGGGCTGCCAGGGGCTGATCCTGCTGGTACACCACCATCTAAGTGTCCTGAGACAGTGGTGGTTGAAGGTAATGGTGCTGCGGCTACTGGAACGGCTCCACCTGGACATGGTGAACCTATCGGTATTGGGCGGAGGGCTGGGTCGAGCTGATGCTGCTAGGGTCAGTCCGTGACCTGAGACGGGGCTGAGAAGACATATGTGTTTCCTGGATATACATGATCTGAGTCTTCAGGTCACTCAATGTCTGTACCAACTGATCGATCTACATCATGCCCTAGCACTGCTTCTTCTCGATAGTCTCCATGCATTCCAACTTCTTGCTAATGATGTCCATATCAGCGGCCGATGACTCTGCCTGTGTTGCGGCTGCTGAAGAGGTGGAAGGACCATCATCGACTCGTGCTATCCTCTGATAGGACACAACAGGGGGTGAGGGCTTCCCCTGAGTGTAGAGATGGGTCTGGAACATGATGGTTTAGTTCTCGGCCACCTCCTCATATATGGCCCAGACCTGGTCTTCGTCCTTGGCGAAGTAGGATCCCCTACAAGAAGTGTTCACAAGCCCCTGCAGCTCCGGTGTCATCTCACAAAAGAAACTCTGCACTATGTTGGGCTTGGAGATGTCATGGTGTGGACACCGATCAATGAGCTCATGGAAGCGGTCTCATGCCTCATGAAATTGCTCGTTGGGAAGCATGGAGAAATTGTTGATCAAAGCTCGAGCTGCATTCGTCCGGCCGAGTGGATAGTACTTGATCAAGTACTTGGTTTGAAGCTGTTCCTATGAAGTGATGTATCTCCCTAAATGTTTCAGCCAATAGGATGTTTTGTCGACCATGGAGAGCGGAAAAGCCATCATCTTGATGGTGTCCTCGTCCACGTATATGTCATGGAACGTGCTGCAGATTGATGAGCCAAAATTCGATCAATCCGGATCAAGTCAAAATATCACTCGGGTCGTTGCGACTCGGATCGATACGAATCTCAGCTCAATCAAGAAAAAAGTGTAGCAGACCACCAAAATCAGAGAAAAATCAAATAAAAACGATAGTGGTCCTGGCTATTGGATTAGCCTAGTATAGCGACCAGGGTCGGACTCAGGGAGCACGTGATGGCCTCGCGGCCTACGAAGTAGTCTCAAAATGAAATAAAATAAAACTATTTTTGGTGGATTTTTAATTGTTTTTTATTTTTTTTGGATTTTTAATTAATTAAGAAAATAAGAAAACAAGGGAAACAACCAAATTCAAGCAATTATTTAAAGCATCAAAAATCAATCAAAAATTCAAATAAAAATGTTTTTATGTACTTTATGATTTTTAATGTTTTTGGTTATTTTTGGGGATTTTTCTGATTTTTATTTAATTTTCTAAAAATAAAACAATGTAAGAAAATGAAGGTACTGTCCAGCCGAGCTTGAGGGACTTAGATAAAATACCTAAAAGCCCCTAAAAAGCTTGGACGTAATTTTCCTGTGTAGAGAAAGAAACAAGGAAAATTTAGGTACATAAATTATTATCTTTGGATTTTTAGATTAATTATTAGAATTTTTATGAGGTTTTTAGTGTTTTGTAATTTTTATGAGTTTTATATAATGAAAAATGACCAAATTTAGTCAGAAAATCAAACAAGGCAAAAGACCCATCATCTAGTTTATTTGTAATTTTTAGATGAGTTTTAATATTTTTTTGAATTTTTAATTCAGACAGTAAGGAAAAAGGCTGTTTTTGAATTTTTAAAAATAGAAAATAAAACCAAAAATGTCCCCAAAAATTCTAGAAAATTTTATAACATGGCCATGTGTCCAATTTTCATTGAATTCGGAGTAAGTTTGATATTTTATTCAAAATTAAAACCTAGGTACAGTGCACAGGGACCTGTACGTAATTATCCAAAGTTCCAGGGGGTCCGGTGCAAAAATCCCAAGAAATCACGCGCGAGGCGCGTGTCTGGGGCACACAGGGACCTAATTGCAAAGAAATAAAGTTTCTGGGCTAAATAATAACATGTATTAAAAGCCCAGGAACTTTAGTGTAATTTACCCACTAATATAACGCACTTGCGCATAAAAATCACTCACTGGGGCATATCTGCAATTTTCTAAAACATTTCATTCATTTTATAACATTCCAGAACTACAGAGCTAAACATGCAAATTACCCAACAAAGCACGTGTCGACGCACGTGCTACACTACAGACAGGGGCATACATGCAAATATAGAAACAGACAGGGTCCAAAGTGTAAATGTACCAAATAAAAACAGCTAACTATGCTATTTACAGGACTAAACACGAAATAAAGTAAACAGAGGGGCCTAAGGGATAAATTACCCTTTATTAGGTCGACTGTCAGATAGATGCCACGTGGAGATCCATCGGCTCAAATGTGTTGCGGCTCCACCTCTACGATCGAACGGTCCCAGTCTCTCCTCCTCAGATCAACGGTGCTGGCAGCTCCTGAAGCGAACGTTGGGGATCAAAGTTGGAGCAGGAGAAGCATCGGACGGTGTCTGAAGGTCCTGGAGGAACAGGAGGCCGGCGAACTTCGCCGGCCCAGTACGCATGCTCCGGGCCTTCGCGGGGGATGCTGATGATCAGAGAAGCTTCGACTTGGCTCCCCGCGTCTGCAGAACGCCTCCGATGAATCAACGGAGCTCCGGAGAGCTCTGTCGACTCCGGCTGAGGAGAAGCTCCGGTTCTCAAGTAGGAGGGCCTCAGACAACCCTCGATTGACCTACAAAACGCAACCAAAGAGCTCCTGGGTCGAGGGCAAACTGCCTCGACCCCGTTAGCGGTGGTTAAGGTGGACGGTGCGATGGTGCGTGCGAACCCCGGCGATGCGACGACGAAGGGGTTCGAACCCCAGCTCCTGTGCGAGCTGGGTTGAACGGAGGGGCGGAGAAGGTGCGCGGGAGGAAGGCGAGTGTGGTGGTGCGGTCCGATGATCGAATGGAAGGGGGAAATGGCCGGAATCGATGATGGTCGGCGACGGCGATATTTAGGCGAAATCAAAAATCAAAGAACAGGGAAGGGAAGTAGGGCTACCTAGGTGGTCGAGTCGACTGTGGAGGAGCTGGGCTTGCTCCTGGTCCTTTCCTCGAGGACCGTCGGCGTCTGAGGCTCTGGCGCTACCTCCAGGCGGCGCACGGCGGCGCAAGCTTGCCGGATCAATGGGCTCCTTGCTCCCTCCTCGCTGCAACACCCTCTGGGGCGAGCTGTCACTATCGCCAAGACGATGGAGGTCACTGGGTGGAAAGCAAATGATCCAAAGATAGGGAAATGGGGTGGCGGAGCTCGGCTTATGTATGGTGGGAGGTCCGGGAAGAAGGGCTCGGGTCCATCTCGATTGGGCACGGATCCCTAGGCTGAAGATCGGGCGAGGTTCCCGGATTATAGGAGAGTGATTAGGACCCTGGGTTAGGCGAAATGGTGATCGGATCTAGAGGGGATAAATGGGGGAAGTTGGGTCCGCAAAACAGATCCGTGGGAAGTGGTCCACAGGGGGGAGTTGACCGGGGGGTCAACATTCCCCCGTGGACCAATGAGAAGGGGCCACCTGGAAAAGATTTAGAAATTGAATTAAAAATAACAAATGGCCAAATTATTAAAAAATTAAAACATTAAATATTTTTTTTAATTTTTTCTATTTTTTTGGTGATTTTTAATTAATTTTTCAAAATAAAATAAGGTATTTACACTATATAGCTATATATAGGTATATATACAATATGTCTTTTTAATTTTTGATTTTTAATTTGTTATTTTAGTGCATTTTTATTCCCATTTTATATTTTATTTATTTATAGTATAAAATTAGGAATAAAAGGGTATTTTTATTTTATTTTTATTATTTATATACAATAGTGAAATAAATAGGTATATACATTTATGTACATGGTATATTTACAATGTGATTTTTGGTTTTTAATTTTGTGCTTTTTATTTTGTTTTTGTTTTAATGGTTTTTATTTTATTTATATAGAACATAAAAAGTAGAATATATACAAATTTTATAAAAATTAATTTTATTTATTTATAAGGTGAAATAAATATAAGTGTGGTTGTTTGTACATGATGAATATATACACAAGTGACTCTTTTTATTTTCTTTTAAATTTTTCTATTTTGGTTTTGATTTTTATAATAAATATATACACAATATATACAAGTCATTTTATTCTATTTTTTAGAGGAAAATATTTTTATTGTATTTACAGGTATATTTACACACATGAGCCCCTATCTCCCTCTACTTTGGCTTTTATGCGGTCAGGCCCATGCTGAGCCCTCCCTTGGGTTAGGTTGCTCAATATTTATTCTAAAGATTTCCTCTTTTTCTTTTTAATCTTTATTCTTTTATTTTTGCACAAAAACATGCTAATTATTACTTTTTACACCATGCATGCTTTTGGTAATTATTGGTATTTACAAATATATACATGCATTTGCAAAGGTTTTTGTAGCTAAAATATAAGAATAAAGAGTGATGAATGAGTATTCATCACCCCCCTATACTTAACTTTGCTAGTCCCTTAGCAAACACTTATTGAAAAGGAAGTGAAAAAGAAGAAAGAAAAAGAAAAAGAGAATAATGTACATGGATCAAGGTTGATTATTAAACTTGCCTTCATTAAATTGAGGTATGGAGCTTAATCAGATCTTTGGATTATTAATGTGTCGGAACCTTATTTGGACTTAAGCTTAAAACTCAACAGCCTCAAAGTTCCACTAATCTCTAATCAAGACTCCTCAATGCTCCAGATCAGAACAAGTCATCAATCACAAACCCTGAAGACCATGAATCTTTCCTTGTCCTATAAATGTGAGGTATAAGCTCTCCACCTCAGAAATGGCAACTTGACAACCCTCCCCAACAAGGTAACTCTATGACCTCAATCTGGCCACTCTTTCCTCGAGGAGCGGGGTATTCCCTTCTAAGTTTAAGTTCAACTGGCTCAAGAAGAGGAGGAAGAAGAGAATGGACCATGGCTAGTGTAGCCATGTATCCTTGGGAGCTTGACCAGTGTATCCAAGTCTCCCTGCTGCAAGCTACATAAGGTAGAACATGGATCTCAAGCTTTGCTTATTGCACTCTATATACATACTCCGGTGGGATTATCATTTTCTATCAGACCCACCACTTTTTTGGAGTTATTTTCTTTTTGCATTTTGCATTTTTTTTCAAGTGCATCTATACAACATATACATGTGCAGCATATATACAAGGAGTTTTTCCTCTTGAGCCAGTAGACTATCCCTCTTTTGAAGCTTTATTGCAACCCACAACTCCTGTCGTTAGACCTCATGGCAACCAGACCAAGTTGAGACGCACTTCCTTCACTAAAAGAAGAAGAGAGGTTCCGCCTAGAAGTACTACCCTCATATGCTACCCCAAGTCAAGGAAGACTGCCTCCTCACCACCTCATCCGTAGAGAGCTCGGTGTAAAGTGCTGGTGTCCAAGTAAAGCCATTGTCCCTATGAGTCATGTGTTGTTGTTAAGTGCTCTACTTAGGCTCATTGATATGACATTTGATTATAGCCTAGTGGACTTAAAGAATTAAGTCACCATGGACCTGAAAAGCCTTCAACCTAAGCCTATAAGGTTCCTCTTATAAATTAGGTGGATTAAGATCTTAATCAAGCTCCATTTCCCAATTTAATTCTAGGCTAGTTTAAATGTCAACTATAATCCAGAAAAACTATATACATATGTACAAAAAATGCTATTTACACAATTTTTTTACAAACATGCAAAATTTTTGAAAAATGTTTTGAAATCATGAATGGATGAATGCATGAAGTGCAAGTTTTGCAAAAGTATTTACACACATTTACACAAGATTTTTGCAAACTTTTGATTTTCAAAACATTTTGGAAAAATTTTGTACTATATACATAATTTTGATAAGAAAATATTTACACAAGCTTTACACAAAAGATTTTTGAAATCATTTTTTTACAAAAATAATTTGTACACAAGCTATGTATGTGCAAATAAAAGAATGTTTATGTACATGAAAAATTTTTAATTTTTGTGATTTTTAGGGTTTTTAGCCATTTTTATTTATTAACACACTCACACAAAGTACGAGTTATGGCTAAAGTATATATGAAATATATACACACCCCCCCTATACTTAGCTCGAACGATGTCCTCAGAGTCCAGAGCGATGAAGAAGACATAACTCGTGCTAGGTATAGGGAAGTGAAAAGGAAGGCTATATACAAAGACGAATGAATGTATAGACTATCAAGAGAGTCTTGGCTTTTCCCCCTATACTTAGGATCAAGTAATCCTAAGTATAGCAGGCTGTACACAAAGGGAGAACCGAGTGGAGAATGTACAGGGTCTACCCCCCCATACTTAGGGTAAAATATCCCTAAGTATAGGCAGCAAAACTGGGGTAATAAAAGAAATAAAAGGAAACTCAAAGGTTCTACATCCCCCCTATACTTAGTGTAAAGTACACTCTAAGTATAACATAATCAAAGGATGAATAAAGGGATGTGGGACTAAAGAATGTGATGATATGGACATCTGGATCTATACAAGTCGGAAGGTCAGTGAAAATTAGGCGTGAGATGCAATAGATGTGAGTCAAAAGACCACATCTCATGCAAAATGAATCGGGGCAACATCAACGACCTGCGGCTCATGATCTAAAAATGGCTTGAGCCGCTGGCCGTTCACTCGAAAGGTACTCTTAGAAGACAACTCGGATATATTAATGCTACCGTTGTCGTGTACCTTTCTCACCAAGTAGGGTCCCTTCCACTTGCTCTGTAGCTTCCCTAGAAATAAACGAAGCCTCGCATCAAACAGCCATACTCTCTGTCCAGGCTCAAAATGCTTGTGGTTGATGTGAGAATCATGCCACTCCTTCACTCTCTCCTTATACTGTAGGCTGTTTGAGAAGGCGGTATCTCTCAACTTCTCCAGGGCTGCTAACTCTGCCCTCCTGTGATCTCCTACACCATCTGGATCCATAAGTATCTCAGTGACTGCCCAAAGTGACCTGTGTCTCAGCTCAACAGGCAAATGGCACGGCTTGCCATATACGAGGCGAAAGGGAGATGTGCCCAATGGTGTCTTGAAAGACTTTTTATATGCCCACAAGACCGAGTCCAAAAGCTGTGACCAATCCTTTCGGTCAGGGCGGATGACTTTCTGCAATATAGTCTTGATCTCCCTGTTCGACACCTCGGCTAGACCATTCGTCTGTGGATGGTAAGGTGTGGCAACACGATGGTTTATGCCAAACTCGCTAGCAAGGGCCTTCACCTGGTCGTTGATGAAATGAGACAACCCCCATCTGAAATCAATACTCGAGGTACCCCGAACCGCGTGATGATGTGCTTCCTCAAAAATATGCAAACTGTCCTCGCATCAGCGGCTCGGGCGGGAATAGCCTCAACCCAACGACTAACATAATCTACGGCAAACAGAATGTACTCAAATCCCTGACTCTTAGGGAATGGACCCATGAAATCGATGCCCCATGCGTCAAAAACCTCACAGAAGTGAATTGGCTACATCGGCATCATAACACGCTGTCCACAAGTGCCCATACTCTGACAGTCAGTACACCTCTTCACGAACTCATCAGAGTCCTTGAAGAGGGTAGGCCACCACAAGCCGGATTGGAGCACTTTCTGTGCCGTTCTCCTCCCAGAATGATGTCCTCCTGCCTCAAGCTTGTGGCAGTAAGTGAGGACGCTATGGTGTTCCTCCTGACTGCACCGACGCCAGACGCTATCCCCTCCTTTGTGGTAAAGGATGGGATCCTCCCAATGGTAGGACTTGGCCTTCGCAAGGAAGGTCTCAAGCCTCTGCCTGGTCCAATCTTGTGGGACTTTCCCAGCAACGAGAAAGTTCACAATATCGGCATACCACGGGAGTGAGGCGATAACAAGGATCGTCTCATCTGGGAAGGTCTCACAAATGGGATCAATATGCTCAGACTCCTCAGGCTGCTCTAAACGGGAGAGATGATCCGCCACCACATTCTTGACTCCAGGCTTATCCTTGATCTCAATGTCGAACTCCTGGAGTAGAAGGATCCATCTAGTCAGTCTGGCTTTGGCATCCTTCTTTGCCATGAGGTATCGGATGGCGGTGTGATCAGTGTACAAGGTCACTCTAGGTCCAATGATGTAAGATCTGAACTTATCTAGGGCGAACACTACGGCTAGCATCTCCTTCTCTATGACTGTATAATTCCGCTGGGCGGAATCCAATGTGCGGCTAGCGTAGTGGATATCAAAGGGGACTCCATCCCTCCTCTGTCCCAGCACGACCCCCACGGCAAAATCGGAGGCGTCCGTCATGATCTCGAATGGGAGAGACCAATCAGGCGGCTGAAGAACAGGAGCCTCAATAACATTCTGCTTGAGAGTCTCAAAGGATGAAAGACACTTGTCATCGACAAGGAACTCGGTGTCTTTCATCAGTAGGTCAGTCAACGACCGGGCAATCCTGCTGAAATCATGAATAAATCATTGGTAGAAACCGACGTGCCCTAGGAATGACCGTAACTGCCTCAGATTGGACGGCGGTGCGAGTTTTCTAATGACATCAACCTTGGCCGGATCAACCTCCATGCCCCTGTTGGAGATGATGTGGCCAAGCACCGTCCCTTGAGTCACCATGAAGTGACTCTTCTCCCAAGAAAGCACCAAGTGAACCTCTATACATCGCTGGAGTACTCGGCCTTGGCAGTCAAGACAGGAGTCGAATCTGTCGCCCTAAACCGAGAAATCATCCATGAAGACCTCCAAACACTCCCCTACCATGTCTGAAAAGATCGACAACATGCATCTCTAAAAAGTCGCAGGGGCATTGCATAGCCCAAATGGCATGCGTCGGAAGGCGTATGTGCCGAAGGGACAGGTAAAGGTGGTCTTCTCCTGGTCCTCAAGAGCGATGGCCACCTAGTTGTAGCCCGAGTACCCATCCAGAAAACAATAGTGGCTCTTCCCTGCCAGTCTCTCAATGATCTGGTCAATAAAAGGCAGGGGGAAATGATCCTTCTTGGTGGCTTGGTTGAGTCTCCTGTAGTCAACACAGACACTCCAAGAGGTGGGTACTCGTGTAGCAATCTCCTCTCCCGACTCACTGATCACAATCGTGATGCCCGTCTTCTTGGGCACCACATGCAAGGGGCTGACCCACTTGGATTCGGAGATGGGATAGGTAAAATCGACGCTCCACCATTTCGAGATTTCCTTCATGACAACCTCTCTCAGATTGGGGTTGAGCCGCCGCTGGAACTCACGTGATGGCTTCGCCTCATCCTCGAGATAGATATGGTGGAAGCACAGGGCCGGACTAATCCCCTGGAGATCTGATACGCTCCATCCGATTGCCTTGCGGTTCTTTTCAAGAACCCCCATCATTCGGGATTCTTGCTCTCCAGTCAGATCGGCGGAGATGATGACTGGGTACATCTTAGGCTCACCCGCAAGGAATCGATACATCAGCGAAGTAGGGAGCGGCTTCAGCTCTGGACAGCTGGGTGCTGGCAAATCTGGCTTCGAAAGAAGCCACGTGTATGTTGCCAAATCTGCCTGGAGAATGAGAACGTACTCTCGCAAACTGGATCCGAAGAAGGCTGCTCAACTGAACTGTCTCTTATCTGCTCAGCATCTACCTCCTCCTCAACTGTAGGCTCAGTGGAACTCAGGTCTGGCATGTAATCCTCGCAATCTGCCCAATTAGACTCTGAATCCGAGGGATCTACATCAAACAAGGTGGCATCATCACCACCATCATCACAAAAATCCGTGTCGCGGTCAAGAACCTGCTCTGTTGCCACTGAAGTATCCTGAACCAGGAATGTGCTCTCCAAGCTCTCCTCTGCTATCATTTCTGCATCAGTGGTGTCTGAAAATGAGAGGATGGCCTGTGTTGCTGGGTCTGCCCATACTGCCTCATCGTCTGTGATCACAAAATCACAGTCCTGGTGGATGTCTAGCCCCACCTCTGTCAGCTGCTCTGCATCGGAAGTGGTCTTTGAGCATGATCTCTCTCTGGCTCTGCTGTCCTCGACCGTCTCTAATTGTACACTTTCGCCCTCGACGTGAAAGTATACCTTCCCGCTATCATGGTCAGTCACCGCCTTGGCTGTGGCCAAGAACGGAAGACCGAGAATGATGGGGGTATCAGTCACTGAATCAGGGATCTCCATGTCCAATACTACGAAGTCCACGGGGAATTGCAGGCCCCGAATAGTGACGACAATGTCTAGCAACAACCCCTTCGGCCTCTTGACAGATCGATCAGCAAACTGAAGGATTGTCCTATTCTGTCTAAGAGTGCCCAACTCGAAGCGGTCGAGAAGGGCTACCAGAAGGAGGTTGATAGACGATCCGCTATCTAATAGAGTCCGGTCGAACCTCTGCTCTCTAATGTGACATCTGACATAAGGGGCTCCTGAATCTGGCCTCTTGGCCGGCAGACGGTTCTGAATCGCGAAGCACGTGGCTTTTGTCAGCACATGGATCTCCGAATGGTGGTTCCTCCTCTTCCTCCTGAATGTAGTCCTGTCTCTCAACTAACGCCGAAGAAGGGGAATGTGCTGCAAAGCCTCCTGAAGAGTCAGCTGGATATGGAAACGATCTATCAACTGCTGGCTGAACTCTTCCTGATCTCTCTTTTTGGGATTTTCTGTTTTCTTCCCCTTCCCCATCTGAAGGGCTCTAGGGAAGGGGATCACTGGGTCCTTCTCAGATGAAGGACTATGAAAAGGTCTAAACGACTCGACGGCCGGATCCGCACATACATCAAGCACCACAGTGGGACCAGAAAAAACCAAACCTTTTCCTTTATTCACAACATGGTTCCGAGATACATCAGGTGAAGGAAAAACAACAGATCTCTCTACATGAAATCTGGTGGCCTCAGTACCACCAGTGGCTGGATCAACTGGACATCTCGCGGCCTCAGTACCGCGCTCTGGCTCGGCATCAGGAGTGGCCTCAGTACCACCTCCTCTAACTGGTGAAATGGCGGCCTCAGCACCGCCTGTGGAGTCAGCATCCTTGGTGGCATCAGTACCACCATCATCATCTCTAGCGGCCTCAGTACCGCTCTCCTCCTCCTCATCTGGCGCTCTAGGTGTATCCTCATGACGTCGCTCAGACGAGGCGCCGCCTGCTGGTGTCCTACCGCTCCTAAGTGTGACAAAATCAGCATCAAAAAGGTCTGTAGACATATCATCAAATGGATCACTAGGAGTGGCATGCTCAGTGGAAGCTACCTGCTCAGACTTCCGCTTCAGGCTGTTGGGGTTCGGCTCGATCTGGGCAGGGATGGCGGCCTTCCCTCTCACTATGTCCCGCATCTCCTGGCGGAACTCATCCATCTCCCATCTAAAGGTAGCTTGCTGGTCCGTGAGGAGGCAGGCTATATCGTCCAAGGCGGGGCTCTCGTGGGAGCCCGACGGGTAGCCTCTCTGGTAATGGGGCTGCTGGAACTGGTGCTGCTGCTGCTGAGAGGGGTATGGGTGTGGTGGATGCTGCTGCTGGTGAGGCTGCTCACGCCTCCAAGACTGTCCCTGCTGATAGGGACGAGGACTGTAGGACGACTGCTGCTGCTGCTGTGAAGGGTAGACTGGGGGCTGCTGCTGCGGCTGGTGCTCTCTCTGCTGGCTGTACTGGCCTCCCTGACCAGATGGCTGCTGCTGGGCCTGGGTACCTCCATTCCCCCACCTGAATCCGGGATGGTATCGTCGGATTCCAGGCTGAGGGCGGTCATACCAAATCCCGTTGACATCCATCAACGGCTCTGCATCATACTGGGCTGGCGGGAGTACTGCCAGAGGCTGATCAGGCTGGTACACCACCATCTGCAAGTCTGGAGATGGTGGTGTCTGGTAGGTGGGCTGCGGCTGCTGGTACGGCTCCGCCTGTATAAGGTGAACCTGTCTAGGCTGATGGTGTGAGATGGAGTGCTGGGACGAGCTGTTGCTGCTGCCGTGATCGCCTCGCGACTGAAGAAGGGGCTGGGAAGCCGTCTGTGCCTCCTGGAGACACATGAGTTGGGTCTTCATGTCGCTCAGAGTCTGTGCCATCTGCTCCATCTGAGTGATGCCCTGGCACTGCTTCTTCTCTATCAGCTCCATCCGATCCAACTTCTCGCTAATGATACCCATATCCGCAGCGGATGACTCTGCCTGTGCTGCTGCTACTGCGGACGAACTGGATGGACCGGCGTCGACCCGTGCTATCCTCTGGTACTGCACGAGTCCTGGCTGCTGGGGTCTGCACTGAGTATACAACCTGGTCTGAGACATCACCATGTAGTTCTCAGCCATCTCCTTGTAGATGGCCCAGACCTGGTCGTGATCCTTGGCGAAGTATGACCCGCCACAAGAAGCATTCACCAAGCCCTGGAGCTCTGGTGTCAGCCCGCTGAAAAAGCTCTGCACGAGGTTGGGCTCGGAAATGTCGTGGTGCGGGCATCGATCAGTCAGCTCTCGGAACCTCTCCCATGCCTCATGGAACTGCTCGTTGGGGAGCATGGAGAAGTTGCTGATAAAGGCTCTCGTTGCATTGGTCCGTCCGAGTGGATAGTACTTGTGTAAGTACTCGGTGCAGAGCTGCTCCCAAGTGTAGACGAACTTCCCCAGATGCTTCATCCAGGTTGCTGCTCTGTCTGCCAAGGAAAAGGGGAAGGCAATCATCTAAATAGTGTCCTGGTCCACCTGGCGGTCGTGGACAGTGCTGCAAATCATGAGGAACTCCTGAAGGTGGAGATGGGGCTCCTCGGTGGCGAGCCCGTAGAAGCAGGGGAGTAACTGCAAGGTGTTCGGGGGGAACTTGAAGTCCCCCACGATCGCTGGAAGTACGACCCAGTGGTGCATCAACGTCGATCCGGGGTTGTGCAACTCCCGCATCGGTCTCGGTGGTCCTCCTGCCGCGGCTGCGGCAGCTGCTGCCGCTGCGGCGGTTGCTGCGGCTGCTGCCGCGGCTGCTGCGTCTACATCATCTGGGATCCTCGGTCCCTCTCTCCTCTGCTCGCGCTATGCTCTCATCTCCTCCATCTCTCGCCTCATATCCAGTATGAATGCTCCCTGATCCCTGAACTGCTGCTGAACTATCTCGAGGGAGGCAATCAGGGTGAAGTTGATCGCGCCCTGGTCTAACACAAAGTGCTCAGGCTGACCTCGGGAGCGATCCTCTGAACTGCCGGCCATGGTGTTTGCAAAACCAAATGACCCAAACTCAGGTGCCGATAAGTCTGATAATCTCTCCTCTGGCATTGGTCTCTCGGAACCGAAAGAAAGGGGGTCGAGGGGGAACAGGGCGGAATCATACTCGGGCTCGGAGAGCTGGTCTCGGATCTCACGAGCCAACCTAGATGAACGGGTAGATGCACCCGAAAGCGGTGCAGCCAAAGGCTGCCTAAGAGATCGTCTACCCATCATCGTGATGTAGCGAGTAAGGCGGATGGGATATGGAGAAACTATGATCAGAAAACAAACCCCTCTGTTCACCAACGCACGCGAGCTGAAGACCGTGAAAGTTAGGTCAAATTATCTTGTCCATTTTTTTTGGTGAACAAACAGAATATCAGAGCGATTACGTGACCTGCTGGGATACCCGATGCTACTTCAACCGACTGTCCCGCACGAAAGAGTCGGTAATCAGTCGGGAATAGCACCGGAGGGCTCTACCTAGTGTACGGGTCACTCTCTCGCACAATCAAACCAACCAATGAGGGGGTTGCTCTCCCCAAGATAAATTTTTAGGTCAGGTGTCTTTTAGGGTCAATAGCTTAAACAGTCCCAATTTTATGGTTTTTCTTTTTAATATTTTTCAATAAAAACAAAAGGCCTAACGAATTTTTTGGTTCTCCTGATTATTAAGTCAAAAACAGGGGGAGAAGACGAAAAAGCCTATGCGCGAAGAAATCAATGATGCATGCAAAGATAGAAATGCGTACCTGTCTCCAGCACTCTACATGCAACGTGATCCGCGCAGAAATGTAAAGACTGAAATAAACTACCTATATGGTGCAGCGGTGAAAACCGAGTCCTAAACAGGCAATTTCTACTCGAAGAACCGTCTAACTGGTCACCGATCCTTCAAGCCAAAGGGTCCGGTCTCGGTCTACGCCTCCTCCTCCCGACACATCGGGTTCAGGAGCAGCGCTTGGCAGGGCAGGCTACGGCACGTAGGCTACGAAGGGAGTGAGTCAGTTATTTTTGTTAATGATTAATTAGTGGATCCAATTAACGCTCTATAGGAACAGACAGTCAATTAAGTATGGGGATCCTACTAATTACGGCACAGTCAAGCAGAAAATCCTAAATCTAGGGGCTCGAGAAAAAAACCGCGGAATACCGTAAAAGGTAGCGAATAAAACCATAACCGCGAAAAGCTGCGAAAAATCCTAAGGGTCCCCCGAGCACACCGGTGCTCAGCGAAACAAACCCGCTACAGAATCCAAGTCCACAGTTTGTCCCTATATTATTACAACAGTTCAAATAATCAAAAATAAAATCTACTCTAAGCCTCTCCCACTCAGCCTCTCTCTCACGCTCTCCTGCGGCTCCGTGTAGAAGGGAGCCGCCTCCAAGTCCCGCGGTTGCGCCGGCTTCTCGAAAGCTGCCGCCTCGGTCCTCGGGCCCTCGCAAGAAAGAAGACAAGGGGTCAAACCAAGAATGATAATCAAATAATAACAAAAAATGTAAACAAGGGTATATGTGCAGAAATGACAACTAAAATAAACATGCAAAATCAAACAAAAACAAAAAATAAAAGAAAATAAAATAAAACAAAAATAAAAAAAAGGAAAAGCCGCGAAAAGCCGCGGACTCAAAAAGAGCCGCGGAAAGCCGCGAAGAAGAAAATAAAGTAAAAATAAAAACTACTAAGCCGTGCTCCCCGGCAATGACGTCATTTTGATGAGCCAAAATTCGATCAATCCGGATCAAGTCAAAATATCACTCGGGTTGTTGCGACCCGGATCTATACGAATCTCAGTTGAATCAAGAAAAAAGTGTAGCAGACCACCAAAATCAGAGAAAAATCAAATAAAAAAGATAGCGGTCCTGGCTATTGGATTAGCCTGGTATAGCGACCAGGGTCGGACTCAGGGAGCACGTGATGGCCTCACGACCTACGAAGTAGTCTCAAAATGAAATAAAATAAAATAAAACTATTTTTGGTGGATTTTTAATTGTTTTTTAATTTTTTTGGATTTTTAATTAATTAAGAAAATAAGAAACAAGGGAAACAACCAAATTCAAGCAATTATTTAAAGCATCAAATATCAATCAAAAACTCAAATAAAAATGTTTTAATGTATTTTATGATTTTTAATGTTTTTGGTGAATTTTTGGGATTTTTCTGATTTTTATTTAATTTTCTAAAAATAAAACAATGTAAGAAAATGAAGGTATTGTCCAACCGAGCTTGAGGGACTTAGATAAAATATCTAAAAGCCCTTAAAAAGCTTGGAGGTAATTTTCCTTTATAGAGAAAAAAACAAGGAAAATTTAGGTACATAAATTATTATTTTTGGATTTTTAGATTAATTATTAGAATTTTTATGAGGTTTTTAGTGTTTTGTAATTTTTATGAGTTTTATATAATGAAAAATGACCAAATTTGGTCAGAAAATCAAACAAGGCAAAAGACACAATATCTAATTTATTTGTAATTTTTAGATGAGTTTTAAAATTTTTTTGTGAATTTTTAATCCAGTCAGTAAGGAAAAAGGATGTTTTTGAATTTTTAAAAATAGAAAATAAAACCAAAAATGTCCCCAAAAATTCTAGAAAATTTTACACATGGCCATGTGTCCAATTTTCATTGAATTCGGAGTAAGTTCGATATTTTATTCAAAATTAAAACCTAGGTATAGTGCAAAGGGACCTGTACGTAATTACCCAAAGTTCCAGGGGGTCCGGTGCAAAAATCCCAAGAAATCACGCACGAGGCACGTGTCTTGGGGCACACAGGGACCTAATTGCAAAGAAATAAAGTTTCTGGGCTAAATAATAACATGTATTAAAAGCCCAGGAACTTTAGTGTAATTTACCCACTAATATAACGCACATGCGCATAAAAATCACTCACTGGGGCATATCTGCAATTTTCTAAAACATTTCATTCATTCCATAACATTCCAGAACTACAGAGCTAAACATGCAAATTACCCAACAAAGCACGTGTCGACGCACGTGCTACACTACAGACAGGGGCTTACATGCAAATATAGAAACAGACAAGGTCCAAAGTGCAAATGTACCAAATAAAAACAGCTAACTATGCTATTTACAGGACTAAACACAAAATAAAGTAAACAGAGGGGCCTAAGGGATAAATTACCCTTTATTAGGTCGACCGTCAGATAGATGCCACGTGGAGATCCATCGGCTCAAATGCGTTGCGGCTCCACCTCTACGATCGAACGGTCCCAGTCTCTCCTCCTCAGATCAACGGTGCTGGCAGCTCCTGAAGCGAACGGTGGGGATCAAAGCTGGAGCAGGAGGAGCATCGGACGGTGTCTGAAGGTCCTGGAGGAACAGGAGGCCGACGAACTTCGCCGGCCCAGTACGCATGCTTCGGGCCTTCGCTGGGGATGTTGATGATCGGAGAAGCTTCGGCTTGGCTCCTCGCGTCTGCAGAACGCCTCCGATGAATCAACGGAGCTCCGGAGAGCTCTGTCGACTCCGGCGGAAGAGAAGCTCCGGTTCTCAAGTAGAAGGCCCTCAGACAGCCCTCGATTGACCTGCAAAACGCAACCAAAGAGTTCCTGGGTCGAGGGCAAACTGCCTCGACCCCGTTAGCGGTGGTGAAGGTGGACGGTGCGATGGTGCGGGCGAACCCTGGCGATGCGACGGTGAAGGGGTTCGAACCCCAGCTCCTGTGCGAGCTGGGTTGAATGGAGGGGCGGAGAAGGTGCGCGGGAGGAAGGCGAGTGTGGTGGTGCAGTCCGATGATCGAATGGAAGGGGGAAATGGCCGGAATCGATGATGGTCGGCGACGGCGAGATTTGGGCGAAATCAAAAATCAAAGAACAGGGAAGGGAAGTAGGGCTACCAAGGTGGTCGAGTCGACTATGGAGGAGCTGGGCTTGCTCCTGGTCCTTGCCTCGAGGATCTTCGGCATCCGAGGCTCTGGCGCTACCTCCAGGCGGCGCACGACGGTGCAAGCTCGCCGGATCGATGGGCTCCTTGCTCCCTCCTCGCTGCAACACCCTCTGGGGCGAGCTGTCACTATCGCCAAGATGACGGAGGTCACTGGGTGGAAAGCAAATGATCCAAAGACAGGGAAATGGGGTGGCGGAGCTCGACTTATGTATGGTGGGAGGTCCGGGAAGAAGGGCTCGGGTTCGACTCGATTGAGCACGGATCCCTAGGCAGAAGATCGAGCGAGGTTCCCGGATTGTAGGAGAGAGATTAGGACCCTGGGTTAGGCGAAATGGTGATCGGATCTGGAGGGGATAAATGGGGGAAGTTGGGTCCGCGAAACAGATCCGTGGGAAGTGGTCCACAGGGGGAGTTGACCGGGGGGTCAACATTCCCCCGTGGACCAATGAGAAGGGGCCACCTGGAAAAGATTTAGAAATTTAATTAAAAATAACAAATGGCTGAATTATTAAAAACTTAAAACATGAAATATTTTTGTTTTAATTTTTTCTATTTTTTTGGTGATTTTTAATTAATTTTTTAAAATAAAATATGGTATTTACACTATATAGCTATATATAGGTATATATACAATATGTCTTTTAATTTTTGATTTTTAATTTATTATTTTTGTGCATTTTTATTCCCATTTTATATTTTATTTATTTATAGTATAAAATTAGGAATAAAAGGATTTTTTTTATTATTTATATACAATAGTGAAATAAATAGGTATATACATCTATGTACATGGTATATTTACAATGTGATTTTTGGTTTTTAATTTTGTGCTTTTTATTTTGTTTTTGTTTTAATGGTTTTTATTTTATTTATATACAACATAAAAAGTAGAATATATACAAATTTTATAAAAATTAATTTTATTTATTTATAAGGTGAAATAAATATAAGTGTGGTTGTATGTACATGATGAATATATACACAAGTGACTCTTTTTATTTTCTTTTTAATTTTTCTATTTTTGTTTTGATTTTTATAATAAATATATACACAATATATACACGTCATTTTATTCTATTTTTTAGAGGAAAATATTTTTATTGTATTTACATGTATATTTACACATATGAGCCCCTATCTCCCTCTACTTTGGCTGTTATGCGGTCAGACCCATGCTGAGCCCTCCCTTGGGTTAGGTTGCTCAATATTTATTCTAAATATTTCCTCTTTTTCTTTTTAATCTTTATTCTTTTATTTTTGCACAAAAACATGCTAATTATTACTTTTTACACCATGCATGCTTTTGGTAATTATTGGTATTTACAAATATATACATGCATTTGCAAAGGTTTTTGTAGCTAAAATATAAGAATAAAGAGTGATGAATGAGTATTCATCACAGATCATCTCGAATTCCTGGAGATGTAGATGAGGCTCCTCGGTGTCAAGCCCATGGAATTTGGGCAACAACTGAATCATCTGAGGTGGGAGCTTGAAATCTCCCAAAATCACCGGAAGCTGAATCCAACGGTGTGTAAGAGTCGCACCCGGGTTGTGCAACTCTCTCATCGGCCTGGCTGGTCGGACTGGCTAAACTGGCTCATCTGGATGTCCTCCATCTCCTCCTCCTAGCTCTCGTATCTCTCCACCATCTGGTCAGTTCTGCTCTCGGTCAATAAGCATCTGGGCCATCTCTCTGCGCACGTCTTCCATGAAAGCCCCAGGTCTCTAATCTGTCTCTGCATTGTCTCCAAGGAAGCTAATAGGGTGTTGTTAGTGGCACCCTGATCTAAAATATACGTGGTGGTCTAGGGTTGTCCATCAGTGCACTCTTAGCTGCTGGCCATCTCATGGGTATCTACAGAGGCAAAAGAGCCGAATTCAGGTGCCGTCAAATGAATGAATATCTGCTCTGATCTCTGCTCGGGTACCTGGGGACTGGAAGAAGGCTGGTCAAGGGGAACATGGCGGAATCGAACTCAGGTTCAGAGAGCGGGTCTTGGCTCTCATGAACCAAACGAGATGAATGGGGCAGAGTGCTCGAAAGCGGTGCAGCTAAGGGCTGCCTAAGGGACCTCCGACCCATCATCGTGATCTGAAAAAAAAGCGAATGGGATACCAAACCCTCAATTCACGTACTCAACACCGAGAGCTGATGATCGTAAAGGTTCGATCTTTTATCTTGTCAATTTTATTTTAGGTGAAAATTCAGTCTAGCAGGACGAATAATCGAGCTAGTAGGAACCCGATGCTTTCAGGAGACTGGCCCAATCTCAAAGCTAGATCTTTCCCAGCCAGTACAAGTTGCGGATCGTTTACCGGCTACCCGATCAAGTCGCTCTGTTAAGGATATCGCGACCCACTTTACCGGAGACCGGAGCGATCCTCACTGGAGAACGACTAACCCCAAGACCAGTAGTCTGATGAAAGTTAGGTATGGCTCTAGACTAGTGTATGGTTCACTCTTGCGTGCAAGCAAACCAGATAATGAGGAGATTGCTCTCCCAAGACAGATTTTTAAGTCGAGTGTCTTTTAGGGTCAAGTTTGTTTAGCAGTCCCAATTTTATGATTATCACTTTTTAGGTATTTTTTTCAATAAACAAACAAACGCCTAACAAATTTTTCGATCTCCTGATTATTTAAAGTCCAAAATAGAGGGAGAAGTCGAAAAAGCCGATGTGCGATTAAACACGATGATGCATGAAAAGTAAGAGATGCGTACCTGTCGCCAGCACCCTACATGTAGGGTGATCGGCACATAAATTAAAAGACAGAAAAAAATAATCCTATATGATGCATGAAGAAAACAACCTTAGATGAGCAATTTCTACACGTGAAGAACTATAACTAACTGGTCAGAGAGAGAGAGAGGTCAGAGTTTGGTCTCTGATGTCAATCGGTATCCGCCACAACAGATCCTGCACGCGCTGTATACGGTCTCTAGCGGCACGTGACCTCTATAGCAACCAAGTTAACTTTTTATTAATTATTTTTATTAAGGTTCAATTACGAAACTATATGTGCAGGAAAATAATTAGGGATTAGATCTTAATCAATTACGTCACAGTCACAGAAATCTCTAAATCTAAGGGCCAAATTCTCCGAGAATCAAAGTGAAAATAAAAGGTGAAAAGTCAAAACCGACGAAAACCGTAGTGAGGTCCTGATGAATCCACGATTCATCGCCTTTATTCTTTTATTTTAGCTTCAATTTCTTAGTCAAACACCTGTAAATACCCATTAATTTCATAATCTTACCATTTTGCAGGCATTTGTTAAAATTGCATTTTTAACACTTTTTGTACATAAATAAAAGAATAAAGAAGAAAAGAAAAAGAAAAGAAAAATAAAGGATGTATTTATGCAATAAATGCAGACTGACCCTAACCCCGAGAGAAGGTCAAGACTTGACCTGATCGACCAGGAATAAAGTAGGGGGAGATAAGGTTGTCTGTCAGAAAATCCAAAAATATCTTGTACATATTTTTCATGTATATTTGTAATCATATTTTCTCCAGATTCCATCCGCCAGATCCACCGCAGCCCCGTCGCGTGCCTCCTTTGCATCCAGCGCCCAGCGGCGCCGCCTGCCACCGCGGCCCCCAGGCGCTGCACCCATCGACGCGGCCCTCCTCCGCGCGCGGCCCCGCGCGAGCGCCCTCCTCCTGCGCTCCCTCTCTATGTGCGGCGGCGGCGCCCCCCATGTGCCTCTCCCTTTTGGTTTGAGAAAGATACGAAGTGCACAGGAACCCTAGGGTTATTTGGAGTTTTGAAATAAAAATGGAAAAATTGAGGAAATGCCCTTGGAAGATTCAATAATTACGTAAAAGTTCCCACTTCAAGGTATAATCACGTGCCCCACATTTGCTCATTGGGTATTTTCAACATTCTGCCCGTGGACTTAT
Source organism: Ottelia alismoides (assembly GCA_037367405.1). Classification (NCBI taxonomy): domain Eukaryota; kingdom Viridiplantae; phylum Streptophyta; class Magnoliopsida; order Alismatales; family Hydrocharitaceae; genus Ottelia; species Ottelia alismoides. The sequence goes on along the minus strand of JAZKJV010006172.1, from coordinate 474,717 downwards.
TTCTGTTATATTTCAGTGCATAAACTTTGAATAATTGCAAGTCAACCCCTGCAATTCAGACTTTTACTAGCTATCTTTGAATGGAATAAATATTTTATGCTTGCAAAAATTCTCAGTAAATTTGTGGATGCCCGTGCTGTAGTCTTTTCCATTGTATAAATTTTTCATCAGAATGGCGCCGTTGCCGGGGAGCACGGCTTTGTAGTCATTTTTCTATCTTATCTCTCTATATTATAATTGTTTTCTGACCTTTTTCTCTCTAATTTTTTGTGCGAGGTACTGCGTGGACAACTTGGAGTTTACTTTTTGAGGACCCGCACGGGAAGAAGAAGCAGGGAGAAGAAGAAGAATTTTACTTTTGAGAGAGAACAATTTTTTGTAATAATTTAGGATTTTGAACTGTGGACTTGGACATTTTTCGGGGTCTGTTTCGCCAAGTGCCGGTGCACTTGGGGGACCTCACCGCTGTTTTCCGTGTTTTTGATTTCACGTCATAACTTGCTATCTTGATTCGTGCGGATTTGGCCCCTAGACGTAGGAATTTTTGTTGATTGTGACGTAAATTTCTAAGGCCCAACACCTAATAGAATATCTGTTCCTATAGAACGTAATTGGACCTTAATAAAATTCACTGAAAAAGTTAGTTTAATTGGATTTGAGACCACGTGCCGTGAGGAGTCACATACAGCGCTGGCAGGACCCGTTGTGGCGGGCACCGAGTGACTCCCAAGATCGGACTCCGGACTCGATTCGGTTAGCTAACTATTGTTCTTCACGATCAATAGAAGTTGCTTGCCTAAGGCCGATTTCTTCGTGCATCATATAGTTAGTTTATATTCTGTCTTTAATTTTATGCGCGGATCATATTGCATGTAGAGTGCTGGAGTAAGGTACGCATTTTCTATCTCTGCATGCATCATTGTGTTTGACCGTGCATTGGTTTTTTCGACTTCCTCCCCCTGTTTTTGGACTCAAATCAATCAAAGAGGAAATCAAAAAGCTCGTTAGGCGTTATTTTTTTAAAAAAAAAAATCCAAAAAAATAGAAAATCAAAAATTAAAAATTGGGACTGCTAATTGAACTTGACTCTAAAATCAAACGTAATTGACAACTTCATTGTATTGGGAGAGCAATCCCCTCATTGTCTGCGTTTTTAATTGCTCACGTACACACTAAGGAGTAGTGCCCAAATCCCATTCAAGCCTCCTAAGTGTTTGTACAACTGTGTCTTCTCACTAAACTCTAAAATTGAAAAGATAAAAGACCGAATTCCACGGTCTTCACATTGTGTAGAGTTGGTGAATTGAGGGTTTGCTTTGTGTTTTGTATGTCTTTGGTGTGAGTCGGTTACAATCATCTTCCTTTATCATTAGCAGTCACCTTCTGTCTCTAACCCCACCCTCCCTCCCTTCTATCTCTCTCTTCGTTCCTGCCTTTTCTTTCTTTCAGTCCCTTCCATCCCCCCTTCAGTTTCCTCTGATCACGATGGGCCACTTTCCATTCCAGCCGAATTTTGCGGCTTCTTCATTTCACGCCCATCACTCACGATCATTCTCTCGAGAGGTCGGAACCCCATCCGACTTCTCATCTTCTCCCTACCCACCCTCCCATTTGGGACGTGTTATGCGTGACACCCACAGAGACCAGATTGACCAAACACAAGACATGGGTGTCCACATTAGTGAGATGAGAGTGCATCCCATAGACAATCGAATGAGGCAGTTGCGAGCTTTAGATGACTTGTATCCTAGGACATTGGATGAGTACACAGATCATGAAGTGCAGTCCGCTTCTACCTTGAGACCCTTTGTTCTTGGATTTAGAGTTAATTGATCTACTGCCTAAGTTTTTTGGGGAAATGCACGAGGAACCTTATTTGCATATTGATGAATTTGAGGATTTTTGTGTATCACGATCATATTTGGATATCACTTCTGAGGACATGATGCTGATTACCTTCCCATTCACACTTCAGAGTAGAGCCAAGACTTGGCACAGACGATTGGGAAGGAAGATTGCTACGTGGGGAGATTTACGATCATTGTTTTTGCAAAAATTTTACCCCCGACTTAGAGCCGAGATGATGCGGTCTTTTATTCGTGATTTTTCAGTTAACCCCCAGAAGCCATTAATAGATACATGGTTGCAGTTACGAGAACTTTTGAGGCGATTTCCAGATCATGGATTTTCGATGACTGACCTTATCCATATCGCCATGAGGGGGAGGACCGCAGAGCAGATATCATATGTCATTACCTCGTGTAGTGGTTCACACCAATGTCCCGACTTGGATTTTGTTGAGACCATCTTGGATACACTTTCTGATCTTGCATATACACCAGATGATTTATTTAGGACAACACATGACGGAGAGATGACAACTGTTGAGTGTGTGCCACACCATGCTGATCTTGATATCACACACCGATCAGAGGATATGGATGCTGATTCTTCTCATTTGATGGATGTGTTGCCTATTGCTGTGAGTTCTCAGAGCCGGATATTGGTTGAGGACCAAATGAATTTACAGTCAGAATTTGAGCCAGTCCCGCTCTTTCACATAGAAGATTCTTCGATTCTAGATCTGCTAGGATCCCAAGAGATACATGAGGAGCCCACATTTCAGCCATCCTTAGAGTCATTCCAGTATCCATACACAGTTGATTCAGTGTCTTGTCTTCAGGAGATCTTCTCAGATTCGGGGATATACTTGGATCCATCTCAGCAAAGCAAGCTTGATGAGGGACCGATTTTTCATTCGACAGACCTTGATAGTCCCGTATTTGAGCCTTGTGTCCTCCCATTTGATGAGGTCGATACATTTTTAGAGGACATGACATTTGACAGCATTGATCCCAACTTCCCTGATGATTCGGCATTACTCCCCGAGGGTTATCTGCGGGAGGATGCCATGGACCATGTGTACTCGGTTTCAATTTCTGGGAGTGCATCCGATCTGTCGGATCACGAGACCGAGTATTTTGATATTTCTGATAATGAGTTTGATGATTCTCTCCTCGACGACCCTCGCGAGGATGACCCGATCTTTGAGGTATTCGATGATTTCACTGATTTGTCTACATTATATGCATCGGATATCAACCTTTCTAGTGAGTCTCCTGATCATGATCTTCCATACTTATTCGAGACGGTGATTGACGTGGAGGATTCTCTGACCGATCCTTCCTTCTCCACGTTTGATTACTTCGGCTCCATCCTTTCACTCCATATAGACCTTGAGCCGATGATTTCTTTTGTGCTACCGGAGCCCGACTTCATCTGCTCATATCTTGATTCGGTAGTAAACACCCGCCTGACTGATTATCTGGGTGTTATCATTTACTCTCTTGACTCTGTTGACCTCGTTGTTGTTCTCCCACCGAGACGGCAACGACAGTACGGTATTCGTCTGACAGATGCCGTCCTGAACCTTGACACGGCGTTATCCTAACATTTGCGCCCAGCTAGGGGCGTAAACTCTAGCGCTCGTTGAGAGGCACCTCAACAATGATCACATCTGTATAGATCCATCTGTCCATATCATTCATCCATTCTTTTTGTCTCACACCCCATCTCCATCTCATGATCATTCCATACTTAGGGTGTACTTTACCCTAAGTATAGGGGGGTGTCAGACATGTGATTATTCTTTTGATTCTTTTTACCTCTGTTTTGCTGCCTATACTTAGGGATATTTTACCCTAAGTATAGGGGGGGTAAACCCAGTACATTCTACCCCTCGGTTTTCCCCTTTGTGTACAGTCTGCTATACTTAGGATTACTTGATCCTAAGTATAGGGGGATCACCGACTTCTATTGTATTCTTTTATTCGTCGTTGTAGTATACTATTCTTCTCACTTTTCTATACAAAGCACGAGTTATGTCTTTATTTCCAGCTCTTTGATCACTATGAGGACATAGTTCGAGCTAAGTATAGGGGGGTGTCGTATATATTGTATATATACTTTAGCCATAACTCGTACTTTCATATTTTTAATATGGCTAAAATACTGTGTAAATAAAAAAAAATATGCATAAATTTCCTCAAAATTTTTCCTTGTACATACTGGCTAATAAGTCAGGTTAAAATATTTTGAAAAATATTTTGAAAGTAGTTTGAAAATCTATTTGAAAAATCTTTTGAAAACTATTTGAAAAATGTTTGAAAACTATTTTCAACCTTTGTAAAAATATTGTGGATTGTAAAAATTTTTTTCTCTTTGTGTGAAATAAAAAGATTTTGTAAAACTATTTGCAAATGTTTGGAAAAATGGTTGAAAAATTATTTTCAAAAATCTATATATACTGTTTGAAAAATGTTTGCAAAATATTTTCAAATGATTGTAAATGATTGTAAAATTGTGTGAAAAAAAAAAATATTTTGGACTATAGTTTTCAAAATTATTTGTAAAATTATTTTCAAATAAATTTGAGGAATATATGCATCACAAAAAAAAAATAAAATAATAAAAAAATAATAAAAAATGAATAAAATAAAAATTAAAAAAAATCCAACTGTGTATATACTTGTATAAATTACTCAAGATGTAAATTCTTGCATCCTATTCTTGTAAAATAATCAACTCACTCTTGTGTAAATATGAATCTTATTCAAAAAAAAAAAAAATCTCTTGTATATATTTGTATATATTTCTAACTATTTGAAAAAAAAAAAAAACTTTTTGCATGTGCATCATTTTTCAAAAATCCATAAAAATTTCAAAATTTTGAAAATTGTTTCACAAAAAGATTTTTGTTTTCTCTATGCATTGTACATATTTTCTTGCATTGGCATGTGCATTTTTCAGGGTAGTCTTGACGATTAAACTATGTCTGGAATAAATTTGAAGAATGGAGCTTAGTTGGACCTTAATCCACTTAATTTCAGAGGAATCTTATAAGATGTGGAGTTAAGACTTTTCAGGTCCTAGTGACTTAATTCTTTGGGTCCACACGACTATGAGCATATGTCATCTTGATGAGCCTAAGTAGAGCACTTAACAACACACGCATGACTCTTAGAGACAATGGCTTAACTTGCACCAGCACTTTACACATGGCTCTCCACGGATGAGGTGGTGAGGAGGCAATTTCCTTTGGCTTGGGGTAGCATATGAGGGTAGTACTTCTAGGCGGAACCTCTCTTCTTCTTCTAGTGAAGGAAGTGCGTCTCAACTTGGTCTAGTGGTGATGAAGGCTAAAGACAGAAGCCGTGGGTTGCAATAAAGCTTCAAAAGAGGGATAGTCTACTGGCTCAAGAGGAAAATTTCTTGTATATATGCTGCACCATGTAGATATGTTGTACAAAAAAAAAAAAAAAAGAAAAGAAAAGAAGAAAAAAATGCAAAAATGCAAAAAGAACTCCAAAAAAGTGGTGGGTCGGATTGAAAATTTAATAACCCCACCGGAGTGTATATAGTGAAATAAAGCAAAAGCTTATGGCATCCATGTTACATCTCATGAAGCTTGCAGCGGGAGACTTAGCTACACTGGCTGAGCTTCCAAAAGTCTATACTTCTTCCCCCTCTTCTTGAGCCGGTTGCACTTGAACTTAGAAGGGAATACCCCGCTTCTCGAGGAAAGAGTTGCTAGACCGAGGCATTAGAGTTACCAGGTTGGGGGAGGTTGTTTCTTTGTTACTTCTGAGGTGGGGAGCTACATATCACTTACACTGCATGGAAAGATTCATGGTCATTAGAGTTTGTGTATGTAGACTTGTTCTGATCTGGTTTATTGAGGAGTCTTGTCCATAGATTGGTGGAACTTAGAGGCTGTTAGGTTTTAAATCCACATCCCATTAAGGTTCCGACACACTAATAATCCAAAGGTCCGACAGAGCTCCAGACTACATTTTTATGAAGATAAGTTTAAAAGTCAACATTATTCTAACTTCTTTCCTTTTTCTTTTCTTTATTTTTGTTTTCACTTATTTTTCAAATAAGTGTTTGCTAAGGGACTAGCAAAGGTAAAGTATAGGGGAATGATGAATCCACGATTCATCGCCTTTATTCTTTTATTTTAGCTTCAATTTCTTAGTCAAACACCTTTAAATACCCATTAATTTCATAATCTTACCATTTTGCAGGCATTTGTTAAAATTGCATTTTTAACACTTTTTGTACATAAATAAAAGAATAAAGAAGAAAAGAAAAAGAAAAGAAAAATAAAGGATGTATTTATGCAATAAATGCAGACTGACCCTAACCCCGAGAGAAGGTCAAGACTTGACCTGATCGACCAGGAATAAAGTAGGGGGAGATAAGGTTGTCTGTCAGAAAATCCAAAAATATCTTGTACATATTTTTCATGTATATTTGTATAAAACGTAAATTATTTTATTTGTACATAATTTGACCTCAAACTAATTATTTTTGTAAATAAAAGTTGTGAATAAAATTGTGTTGTAAATAATAAAAATATTTGTAAAATAAAAAAATGTATATATTGTAAATAATTACACCCAGAGAAAGCCGTAATGCGATAATTGAAAAATCAATTCCGGCTCCATAAGGGCTCAAATCGAACCAAACTCACTTCCATAAAACTATAAATTAAATTATCTTTCAAATGGCTGTGGTTTTGTATTTTTTGGAGTTACGCTTAAAAAGTCGGTTTTCTGGGGTGTATTGTGCAGTTTACCCATTTATTTGTGTATATAATTATTAATATTTATTTTTACTTAATGTATATATTGTAAATATTGTTCTCATTAAAAAAATATAAAAATTAAAAAAAAATCTTTTATAAAAATTATTTCCTTATTTGTACCTATGTATATTGTATTATATGTGTATAATATATGTATACAATTAATTTCCCTAAATAAAAATGACCAAAAAAATTAATTGTCTCACATTAATTAATTTAATTTATTTAATTACGAAAATCATATGTAATTATTTAATTTATTTGATTTATTTGAATTTATTTGGTTTAATAACTTGCCTTGTATATATGATTTTATTCCACACCATATATGGCCACCATTAAGGTGGCTAATTGATTTTGAATTAATTTATCAATTTATTTAATTTATTTATTACGAAATTCGTTTTTAATTAATTAATTATTTTATTTATTTAATTATTTTATTAATCCATCCAATAAACACATTCCTTTTTTGTAAATATTTTCCTTTTTTGATTTTTTGCCTCTTTTTAATGGGCTCCTCCTCCCTCATTCACATTTGATCGATCTTTGGCGGAGAGGAGCCCATTTTCCGAGAGGTTTCTTGTTGAAGAGGGTCCTAGCCTCCGATCTAGTCGTTGACAGCGGCTTGAGCTTCGTCGAGTCAATCATGGCTCCCTTCTTGAGGCGAGGAGGTGTGTCCGATCCCCGAGGTGAGATCCACACTTTTACTTGTCTTTTTCTCTGCCTACATTTTGAAAATTCATAAAAAAATATAAAAATTGCCTAAAAATCCCACAAAAATTTCTGTAGTTACTTTTGAGTGTCATTTAATTTCTATCCAAGTTTTGTGCAATTTTCATATATAAAACTCCAAAAAAATTGAAAATACAAAAATACATTGTATAAATACCATGTCTATAAATATATTCAACCATTTATTTCACCCTTGTATATAAGTGATAAAAATAAAATAAAAATATTCTTTTATTCCTCATTTTATCTTGTAAATAAATAAAATACAAAATGAGCATAAAAACACATAAAAATAACAAATAAAAAATCAAAAATAAAAATCCATATAGTGTACATATACCTATATACATAGCCACCCTATTTTTATTTCCAAAAATTAAATAAAAATCACCAAAAAATAGAAAAAAATAAAAGAAAAATATTTCATGTTTTGAGTTTTCTCTAATTCGACCTATTTCTACCCTAAAAAAATTAAACAAAAATCGCATACACGTGACCGCTCCTGGTTGGTCCACGGGGGAATGTTGACCCCGGTCAACTCCCCCGCGACCTCCTTCCTTTTCTGGAATACGTGCGCCACCCCGTCTTCCCCGATTTTCCCACGCGCATCCAGGCTGTCTTCCACGCATCCCCCGCGCCCAGATTCTTCGCTGTTCATCCCTCTCCCTCGCCGGATCCTTCGCCATCAAATCCACGCCTTCCTTTGCTGTCAGCCCTCAACCCTAAGCGCCCCTGTCACTCTATATAACCATCATCTCCGCCGCCTCCGCGCCCCATCTTTGGACCCTCTCCTTCTTCCCCGTGACCTCCATTGGCATCGCAAGAGTGACAGCAAGCCGTTGCCTTTGTTGCAGTGAGGCGAGGAGGTGATTCCTTTGATCCGGCGATTCTCGCCGTCCTTGCTCCGCCGCCGGCGTTGAGCATCGAGCTTCAGGCCTTGACGCCCTTCGAAGCTACGACCAGGAGCAAGACCAGCTCCAGCACAGTCTACTTCAGCCATCAGGTAGCCGATTAGACCTTCTATTTAGCGTAATTTTCGATTTCGCCCAATTCACATCTCCGACGCAAATCTCCGATTCCGGCCACCTCGCGTATCATCTCGACCTTCCGACCCTACCATCACCTTCGCCGTACCCCCACGCACCTTCTACGCCCGCTCATTCAACCCAGATCGCACAGGATCTGGGATTCGAGTTCCATCGCCTCCGCCTCGCCGGAGCTCGTTCGCCACGCCGCACCGTCCATCTTCACCCCGCCTTCTTGGGTCGAGGCACTTTGCCCTCGACCCGCGAAGCTTCTGAACTCTTTTGCAGGTCAAGAGGAGGCCGTCTGAGGTCTCCCAACTTCAAGCCAGGAGCTTCTTCTCCGCCGACCTCGCCGGAGCCTTCCAGGGCTCGGCCGGGGCAGCTGAGACCCGCAGCAGCTGCGCAACCTCACACCGGATCTTCTCCGACCTTCAGGCGCAGCAGAGGAGGACCGGAGTGCACGCAGGAGGCCGGCGAAGTTCGCCGGCCATCAGTTCTTCGAGGACCCTCCAGAGCCGTCCGATGAAGACCTCGCTCCAGTTCTGATCGTGTCCGTTCATCTGTGGAGGAGCAGCAGCCGTCGATTCATTTGAGGAGTTCATCCGGACCCTTGATAGCAGAGGAGAGAGGCCCGGAGCCCATCAGACGTCAGATCTTCCACGTGGACCTCTCCCAGCCGTTGATTGAGCCCAAGAGCCGAAGAAGTAAAGCGCCGCGCATCCCAGCCGTCAGATCACCCACGTGGCGCACATCCGACCGTCGGCTAATAAAGGGGTAAATATCGTAGGCCCCCCTCGTAGTTTGTTAATTTCGTTTTAGTCCTGTAACTTTTAATTCAGTTGTTTATTTTCTGGGATATTTGCATAGAGACCCTCGTGCTTATTTTTATTCGCACTTATACCCCTGCCAGTAGAGAGCCACGTGCTTCGTCACGTGTTTTGTTGGGTTATTTGCACGAGACCCCTTGTAGTTCTGGATGTTATTCATTGAATAAAAAGTTTTGTTTATTTGCATATATACCCCTGTGAGCATTGATTTTGCACATGTGCGAATTATTTTGGGTAAATTGCATATAAGCCCCTGGACTTTTGATACAAGTTATCAATAGGTCCTTGGAACTTATTTTTATTACATTTAGGTCCTTGAGTGCCCCAGGCACGTGATTGGCACGTGACTTCTTGGGTATTTTGCACCAGGACCCCAGAACTTTTGGGTATTTGCACTTAGGTCCCTGTGCACAGTGCCCCACCTTTATTTTTGAATAAAATATCAAACGACCTCCAAATCCAATGAAATTTTGACACATGGCTCCTGCCATGGTGTAGGAATTTCTATGATTTTTGGGGACATTTTTGATTCCATTTAATATTTTTAAAAATTCAAAAACCCCTATTTTTGCTACTGTTTGACTTTAAAAATACCAAAAAAATATAAAAACTCCACCAAAAATTCTAAAAAAATTAGATACTGTTTATTGCTTGTTGATTGATTTTCTAGCCAATTTTGGCTACTTTTCATCACTTAAAAACCATAAAAATTGAAAAACCCCTAAAAACCCATAAAAATTGTAATAAATAAATTAAAAATCCAAAAACAATAATTAGGGTGCCTAAATTTTCCTTATTCTTTCTAGAATATAGGAAAATTACCTTTAGGGCTTTTTGAGATCCAAAATTATTTTATTTCTGGATCTTAAGCCTTGCTGGACAGTACCCTATATTTGTTGCATTGTTTGATTTTTAGTAAATAATTTACCCATTAGAAAAATTCCAAAAATTCACCAAAAACAGTAAAAAACTTAAAAAACATAAAAACCATTTTTCCTTAATTTTTGCATCATTTTTGGAGTGTTGTATAAATTGTTGAAGTTGCCTTGTATTCATTTTATTTCATTTTCTCATCATTCAAAAAATCAAAAAAATCTAAAAAAATATATAAACAAATAAAAACACTAAAAAAAGACTCTTCTGGATTTCTGACTACATCGTAGGCCGCAAGGCCAATCTGTGCTCCTTGTGTTCGACCCTGGGAGCTATACCAGGTTAATCCTATAGCTAGACCGCTCTTTCTTGTGCTTGCTTGTTTTTATCTCTGTGAGTGGTTCATTATTTTTCTTGATTGACGCATGATGAATACCCATTCATCACTCTTTATTCTTCTATTTTAGCTACAAAAACCTTTGCAAATACATGTAGATATGTGTAAATACAAATAAAATACCAAAAGCATGCATTGTGTAAAAACCTATAATTAGCATGTTTTTGTGCACAAAATAAAAGAATAAAGAGCAAAAAGAAAAAGAGGGAAATATTTAGAATAAATATTGAGCAACCTAACCCAAGGGAGGGCTCAGCATGGGCCTGACCGCATAAAAGCCAAAGTAGAGGGAGATAGGAGCTCATGTGTCTATATTTGTAAATACATAAAAACTAGATATTTTCCTCACCCAAAAATATGTTGTAAGTATTGTGTGTATATTCTATTAAAAAAAACAAAATAAAAAGATAAAAATCAAAAATTCAAAAATACCTTTCACCATGTACATACACCATCATCTTGTATTTATTTAACCCTATAAATAAATTCATTTATTTTCCAAAATTTTTGTAAATATTCTATGGATTATTTTGTAAATAAAATAAATAAAAAGAAACAAAACAAAAATCAAATAAAAATTACAAAATTGAAAATACAAAAATAACATTGTATTTATACCATGTATATAAAGGTATTCAATTATTTATTTCACCCTTGTGTATAAGTGATAAAAATAAAATAAAAATATTCTTTTATTCCATATTTTATGTTGTAAATAAATAAAATACAAAATGGGCATAAAAACACAAAAAAAATAACAAATAAAAAATCAAAAATAAAAATTCAAGTAGTGTACATATACCTATATATAGAGCTAACCTATTTTTATTTCCAAAAATTAAATAAAAATCACCAAAAAATAGAAAAAAATAAAAGAAAAATATTTCATGTTTTAAGTTTTTCCTAATTCGACCTATTTCTACCCTAAAATAAATGGTCAAAATTCAGGCACACGTGGCCGCTCCTGATTGGGCCACGGGGGAATGTTGACCCCGGTCAACTCCCCCGCGCCTCCTTCCTTTTCTGGAAACCGCGCGCCGCGCCCTCCTTCGCCGATTTATGCACGCGCATCCAGGCTGTCTTCCACTCAACCCCCGCGCCCAAGTTCTTCGCCGCACATCCCTCTCCCTCGCCGGATCTCTCGCCATCAAATCCACTCTTTCCTTCGCTGTTGCCACTCAACCCTAATCGCCCGGTCACCTTATAAAACCATCATCTCCGCCGCCCTCGCGCCGCATCTTTGGACCCTCTCCTTCTTCCCCGTGACCTCCATTGGCTCCGCCTGAGTGACAGCGAGCGTCAGCCTTTGTTGCAGTGAGGCAAGGAGGCGATTCCTCTGATCCGGCGTAACCTCGCCGTCCTTGCTCCGCCGCCGCGTCGAGCACCGAGCTTCAGGCCTTGACGCCCTTCGAAGCTACGACCAGGAGATAGCCCATCTCCAGCATAGTCTACAGCCTCCATTAGGTAACCGATTAGCTCTTTAATTTAGTCTAATTTCCGATTACGCCCAATTTCCATCTCCGACGCATTCTTCCGATTCCGACCACCTCGCGCATCATCTCGACCTCCCGACCCGACCATCACCTTCACCGTGTCCCCACGCACCTTCTTCACCCATTCGCACAACCCAGATCGCACAGGATCTGGGAGTCGAGCTCCACCGCCGTCGCTTCGCCGGAGCTCCTCCGCCACGTCGCACCGTTCACCTTCACGCCACCTAACCGGGTCGAGGCACTTTGCCCTCGACCCGCGAAGCCTCTTGTCTACTTTGCAGGTCCAAAGGAGGCGTCTGAGCCTCCAGTCCATTCAGCCAGGAGCTTCGAGCAGCCAGGTCTCGCCGGAGCCCCTCCAGGGCTCGGTTGGGTCCGTGGCCACCACCAGCAGCTGCGGGACACCCTAGCGGAGCTTCTCCGACCTTCAGGCGCAGCTGAGGAGGACCGGAGTGCACGCAGGAGGCCGGCGAAGTTCGCCGGCCACCTGTTCTTCGAGGACCTTCCAGAGCCGTCCGATGAACCCCTCGCTCCAGATCTAATCCTGAGCGTCCATCTGAGGAGGAGCAGCGACCGTTGATCCATCTGAGGCGCTCATCAGGACCGTCCATAGCAGAAGAGAGCGCCCACCAGCCGCAACCGTCCGATCACCCACGTGGACGCACTCCAACCGTCAGATCAGGCCAGCGTTTACAGCGTTAAAGGCGCGTTGCATCTCCACCGTCCGATCATCCACGCGTCACCATCGGGCCGTCGATATTAATAAAGGGGTAAATTTCATAGGACCCCCTCTGTTTGTCGTATTTCGTTTAAGTCCTGTAATTTTTAATTCAGTTGTTTATTTTCTGGGTTATTTGCATCAAGGACCTCGCACTTTATTGTATTTGCATTTATACCCCTGCCAGTAGAGACCCACGTGTTTTGGCACGTGTTTTGTGGGATATTTGCATCTTATGCCCTGTTGTTCTGGATGTTATGCAATGAATGAAATGTTTTGTTTATTTGCATTTATACCCCTGTGAGCTTTGTTTTTGAACATGTGCGAATTATTTTGGGTTATTTGCATATAAGCCCCTGGACTTTTGGTACTTGTTACCAATAAGCCCTCGGAACTTATTTTTATTACATTTAGGTCCCTGTGTGCCCCAGACACGTGCTTGGCACGTGACTTCTTGGGTAAATTGCACCAGGACCCCAGAACTTTTGGGTATTTGCACTTAGGTCCCTGTGCACAGTGCCCCCTTGTTCTTTTTGAATAAAATATCAAACGACCTCCAAATCCAATGAAATTTTGACACATGGCTCCTGCCATGGTGTAGGAATTTCTATGATTTTTGGGGACATTTTGGATTTCATTTATTATTTTTAAAAATTCAAAAGCCCTAATTTTTGCTACTGTTTGACTTTAAAAATACCAAAAAAATATAAAATCCCCTTTAAAAATTCCAAAAAAATTAGGCATTGTTGTTTACTGGTTGCTTGATTTTCTAGCCAACTTTGGCTATTTTTCATCGCATAAAAATCCTAAAAATTGAGAAACCCCTAAAAACTCATAAAAATTGTAGTAAATAAATTAAAAATCCAAAAACAATAATTAGGGTGCCTAAATTTTCCTTGTTCTTCATAGTTTATAGGAAAATTACCTCCAGGGTTGTTTGAAGCTCTTAAATATTTTATTTTTGAGTTTCTAACCTTGCTGGACAGTACCCTATTTTTCTTGCATTGTTTGATTTTTAATAATTAATTTCTCCATTAGAAAAATTCCAAAAATTCACCAAAAACAGTAAAAAACTTAAAAAACATAAAAACCATTTTTCCTTGATTTTTGCATCATTTCTTGTGTGTTGTATAAATTGTTGAAGTTCACTTGCATTTACATTCTCTCACTTTCTCATCATAAAAAAATCTAAAAAAAATTCAAAAACAAATAAAAACCATAAAAAAGGACTTTTTGGATTCTTGACTACATCGTAGGCCGCAAGGCCAATCTGTGCTCCTTGAGTTCGACCCTGGGAGCTATACCAGGTTAAACCTATAGCTAGACCGCTCTTTCTTGTGTTTGATTGATTGATCTATTTTGTGAGTGGTTTATTTTCTTGATTGACGCATTCGAGTGACTGAGGACAACGACATTGTGATTTATTTTCCACTTCAGTTGCTCCTTGATCTTTGTGTCATCAGAATGGCGCCGTTGCCGGGGAGCACGGCTTTGTAGTCAGTTTTCCATTTTGTCTCTCTCTATATTATTGTTGTTTTCTGACCATTCTCTCTCTTTGATTTTTGTGCGAGGTACTACGTGGAGATCTTGGAGTACATTTTTGAGGACCCGCACGGGAAGAAGAGCAGGAAGAGAGAGAGAGGAGAAGAATTTTTATTTCAGAGAGAGAGAGAGAACATTTCTTGTTGTAATAATTTAGGACTCTTGAACCTTGGACATTTCTTGGACACTTGTAACCTTAGCGGGTCTGTTTCGCTGAGCACCGGTGTGCTCGGGGGACCCATCTGGATTTTTCGCGGCTTTTCTCGTGGTTTTCATAGCTAGCTGCCTTTTCCGGTGTTTCTCGCGGTTTTAGCCCCTAGACTTAGGAATTTTGATTGATTGTGACGTAGATTTTTAAGGCCCAACACCTAATAGAATATCTGTTCCTATAGAACGTAACTGGACCTTAATAAAAATCACTGAAAAAGTTAGTTTAATTGAATTTGAGACCACGTGCCGTGAGGAGTCACATACAGCGCTGGCAGGACCCACTGTGGTGGGCACCGAGTGACTCCCAAGATCGGACTCCGGACTCAATTCGATTAGCTAACTATTGTTCTTCACGATCAATAGAAGTTGCTCATCTAGGATTCGGTTTTTCCCGCTGCACCATTTAGGTAGTTTTATTTCTGTATTTAAATTCTGCGCGGATCACTTGCATGTAGAGTGCTGGAGACAAGGTACGCATTTCTTTCTCTGCATGCATCATTGATTTCTCCGTGCATCGGCTTTTTCGTCTTCTCCCTCTGTTTTTGGATTAATAATCATCAGGAGAATCGGAAAAACCGTTAGGCCGCTTGTATTTATTTTTGAAAAATATTTAAAAAGAAAAAAACAAAAAAATTGGGACTGGATAACATTATTGACCCTAAAAGACATTCACAATAAAAATTTGTCTTGGGGAGAGCAACCCCCTCATTGTTTGGTTTGATTGTGCGAGAGAGTGACCCGAACACTAGGTAGAGCCCTCCGGTGCTCAT
This sequence comes from Ottelia alismoides, assembly GCA_037367405.1. Lineage (NCBI taxonomy): Eukaryota > Viridiplantae > Streptophyta > Magnoliopsida > Alismatales > Hydrocharitaceae > Ottelia > Ottelia alismoides. Next base: position 459,481 of record JAZKJV010006172.1, on the reverse strand, counting down.
CTCGACTGATTACCGACTCTTCTGTGCGGGACAGTCGGTTGAGAGAGTATCGGGTATCCCAGCAGGTCACGTAATCGCTCTGATATCTTGAATGTTCACCAAATAAAATTGACAAGATAAATTGACCGATCTTTCACGGTCTTCACATTGTGTTGCGTTGGTGAACCGGGGGTTTGCTTGCAATCATATTTTCTCCAGATCCCATCCGCCCAACTCGCCAAGATCAAGATGATGGGTAGACGATCTCTTAGGCAGCCTCTGGCTGCACCGCTTTCAGGCGCGTCTTCTCCATCATCTAGGTTGGCCCGTGAGAGTCGAGACCAGCTCTCCGGGCCCGAGTTCGAATCCACCCTGTTCCCCCTCGATCCCCTTTCTTCTGTTCCTGAGAGACATGAGCCCGAGGAGAGACGAATTCATTTGACAGAACCTGAGTTGGGCTCTTCTGATTTTGCAGACATCCCAATGGCTGGAGCCGGTAGTTCAGATGATCGCCAGCCCGAACATTTTGTCTTAGACCAGGGAGCGATCAACTCCACCCTGATCGCGTCGTTAGAGACAGTTCAGAACCAATTACGCGATCAGGGGGCTTTCATGATCGAGATGAGGAGGGAGTTGGAGAGACTCCGAAGAGAGCGAGACGAGCCGAGCGAGCCAGAGGACATCCCTGATGCTGATGCAGAGGCAGCAGCCGCAGCAGCAGCCGCCGCAGCAGCGGCAGCCGCCGCCGCAGCAAGACCGATGCGGGAACTTCACAACCCTGGATCTACACTGATGCACCAATGGGTGGTGATTCCTGCTATCGTGGGGGATTTCAAGTTCCCTCCGAACACCCTGCAGATGCTTCCTCATTTTCACGGACTCGCCACTGAGGAACCACACCTCCATCTCCAGGAGTTTCTGATGATCTGCAGCACTGTCCACGACCGTCGAGTGGACCAAGATACGATTCGAATGATGGCCTTCCCTTTTTCACTGGCAGATAGAGCAGCCGCCTGGCTGAAACATCTAGGGAAGTTTGTTTACACCTGGGATCAGCTCCGCACCGAGTACTTGAACAAGTACTATCCACTCGGGCGGACGAATGCAGCGAGGGCCCTGATCAACAACTTCTCCATGCAACCTAACGAGCAATTTCACGAGGCATGGGAGAGGTTCAGAGAGCTTCTGGATAGATGCCCACACCACGATATTTCGAAGCCGAACCTAGTTCAGAGCTTCTTTAGTGGGCTGACACCAGAACTTCAGGGTCTGGTGAATGCTTCTTGCGGCGGGTCCTACTTTGCCAAGGACCACAACCAAGTCTGGGCCATCTTTGAGGAGATGTCCGAGAATTACATGGTGATGTCCCAGACTCGGTTGTACACACAGAGAGTTCAGCCGCCAGGACCCGTGCAGTATCAGAGGATAGCACGGGTTGATGCAGGTCCATCCAGCTCGTCCACAGTTGCAGCCGCACAGGCAGAGTCGGCCGCTGCGGACATGGGGATTATCAGTGAGAAGTTGGACCGCATGGAAATCATCGAGAAGAAGCAGTGCCAGGGCATAACTCAGATGGAAGAAATGGCACAAACTCTGAGCGACATGAAGACCCAGCTCTTGTGCCTTCAGGAGGCACAGACGGCTCCTCAGCCCCGTCTTCTGTCGCGAGGCGATTCCGGTGGCAGCCGCAGCTCGTCCCAGCGCTCCAGCTCCTTGCAGCAGCCTAGACAAGTTCACCTTGTACAGGCGGAGCCGTACCAGCAGCAGCAGCCCTCTTACCAGGCACCACCATCTCCAGACTTACAGATGGTGGTATATCAGCCGGATCAGCCTCTGGATGTACTCCCACCAGCCCCATACGATGCAGAGCCGTTGATGGATGTCAACGGAATTTGGTATGACCGTCCTCAACCTGGAATCCGACGAGACCATCCCGGATTCAGGTGGGGGAATGGGGGTAACCAACCCCAGCAGCAGCCAGCCGGTCAGGGAGGGCAGTACTTCCAGCAGAGAGATCACCAGCAGCACCCAGCATCCCAGCCATCATCGTTCGTATCTCGTCCCTATCAGCAGCAGGGACAGAATTGGAGACGTGAGCAGCAGGCTCACCCGCAGCAGCATCATTCCTCTTACCCCTCTCAGCCCCAGCAGCACCAGGTCCACCAGCCTCATTATCAGAGAGGCAACCCGTCGGGCTCCCATGAGAGCCCCGCCATGGATGATCTAGCCCGCCTCTTCACAGAGCAGCAGGCTACCTTTAGACGGGAGATGGACGAGTTCCGCCAGGAGATGCGGGACCTGATGAGAGGGAAGGCCGCCATCCCTGCACAGATCGAGCCTAATCCGAATAATTTGAAGAGGAAATCTGAGCAGGTAGTTCACACTGAGCCTACCACTTCTAGTGACTCATTTGATGTTATCTCGTCGGATTTATTTGATGCTGATTTTGTCACACTTAGGAGCGGTAGAAGACCAGCAGGAGGCGCCTCATCTGAGCGACCACACGAGGATCCATCTAGAGCGCCAGATGAGGAAGAGGAGAGCGGTACTGAAGCCGCACATCATGATGACGGTGGTACTGATGCCACCAGAGATGCTGATTCCACTGGCGGTACTGAGGCCGCCATTTCACCAGATCGAGGAGGTGGTACTGACGCCACCAGCAGAGCCGAGCCAGCCAGCGGTACTGAGGCCGCAAGACGTCTAGTTGTAGAGCCAACTAGAGGTGGTACTGATGCCACCAACATTTATTCTGATAGAAATGTTGTCTTTTCTCACATGAATGTATCTCGGAACTCTGAATTGAATAAAGGAAAAGGTTTAGTTTACTCTGATCCCACTGTTGTGAATGATGTTCTTGAGGATCCAGTCATCAAACCATCTAGACCTATTCCTAGTCCTTCATCTGAGAAGGACCCTGTGATCCCCTTTCCTAGAGCCCTTGAGTTAGGGAAAGGGAAGAAAAAAGAAAAAGACCCAAAAAAGAGAGAGCAGGAGGAGTTCAGCCAGAGCATGATAGACCGATTCCACATTCAGCTGACCCTCAATGAGGCTTTGCAGCACATCCCTCTTCTTCAGCGATCCCTCAGAGATAGGACCACAGTCAGGAGGACGAAGAGGAACAAGACCGCAGAAATTCATGTGCTAACAAAAGCCACGTGTTACGCGATCCAGAACCATCTGCCGACTAAGAGGCCAGATTTGGGGGCCCCGTATGTCAGATGTCATATCAGTGAGCAGAGGTTCGACCGTACTCTCTTAGATAGCGGATCGTCGATCAACCTTCTTCCGGCAGCCCTTCTCCACCACTTAGAGTTGGGCACTCTTGTACAGAGCAGGACATACCTTCAGTTTGCTGATCGGTCTGTCAAGAGGCCAAAGGGGTTGTTGCGAGACGTTGTCGTCACGATTCAGGGTTTGCAATTCCCCGTGGACTTCGTAGTGCTGGACATGGAGACCCCTGACTCGTTGACCGATTCCCCCATCATCCTCGGTCGCCCGTTCTTGGCCACAGCCAAGGCAGTGACTGACCATGACAGTGGGAAGGTGTACTTTCGCGTCCAGGGCGAGAGTATACAAATAGAGACGGTTAAGGACCACAGAGCCAGATCCAGATCCCGCTCACATGGCAGTACGGATTCAGAGCAGCTGACAGACGCAGAGCCAGACATCCACCAGGACTGTGATTTTGTGATCACAGATGATGAGGCAGCTTGGGCAGATCCTGCAGCACGGACAATCCTCTCATATTCAGATACATCTGATGCAGAGATGATAGCAGAGGATAGTCTGGAGAGCACGGCCCTGGTTCAGGATACTATTGAGTCAGCAGAGTCGGATCTCGATCGCGACACGATTTTCAGTGATGGTGGTACTGAGGCCACCCTGCTCTATGGTGGTGCTGATGCCACCTTGTTCTCCAGTGGTACTGATGCCACTGAGTCTGATATAGATCCCTCGGATTCAGAATCTGATTGGGCAGATTGTAATGATCAGATGCCAGACCTGGATCCACATGAGCCTACAGATGAGGAGGAGGTAGAGGCAGAACAGATCAGAGACAATGTAGAGGACCCGCCTTCTCCAGATCCAGTTTGTGAGAGTTCATTATCATTTTCCCAGGCAAATTTGGCAGAATTGTCAGCATACACACATCTTCTTCAGAAGCCAGATTTGCCAGCACCCAGCTGTCCAGAGCTAAAGCCGCTCCCTACTTCGCTGAAGTATCGATTCCTTGCGGGAGAGTCTGAGATGTACCCAGTCATCATCTCTGCAGATCTGACTGGAGAACAAGAATCCCGTCTGATGGAGGTTCTTGAAAAGAACCGCAAGGCAATTGGATGGAGCGTAGCAGATCTCCATGGGATCAGTCCCTCGTTGTGCTCCCACCATATCTATCTCGAGGAAGGGGCGAAGCCGTCGCGTGAGTTCCAGCGGCGACTGAACCCCAACCTAAGAGAGGTTGTTATGAAGGAAATATCAAAATGGTGGAGTGCAGATTTTATTTATCCCATTTCCGACTCTAAGTGGGTTAGCCCCTTGCATGTGGTGCCCAAGAAGACGGGCATCACGACTGTGATCAGTGAGTCGGGAGAGGAGATTGCTACACGAGTACCCACCTCTTGGAGGGTCTGCGTTGACTACAGGAGACTCAACCAGGCCACCAAGAAGGACCATTTCCCCCTGCCTTTTATTGACCAGATCATAGAGAGACTGGCAGGGAAGAGCCATTACTGCTTCCTGGATGGGTACTCAGGCTACAATCAAGTGGCCATCGCTCCTGAGGATCAGGAGAAGACCACCTTTACCTGTCCCTTCGGTACTTACGCCTTTCGACGCATGCCATTCGGGCTATGTAACGCCCCTGCGACTTTTCAGAGATGCATGCTGTCAATCTTTTCGGACATGGTAGGGGAGTGTTTGGAGGTCTTCATGGACGACTTCTCGGTTTACGGCGACGATTTCGATTCCTGTCTTGATTGCCTAGACCGAGTACTCCAGCGATGTATTGCCACCCGCTTAGTTCTGTCTTGGGAGAAGAGTCACTTCATGGTGACTCAAGGGACGGTGCTTGGCCACATCATCTCCAACAGAGGCATGGAGGTTGATCCGGCCAAGGTCGATGTCATTAGGAAACTCACACCGCCGTCCAATCTGAAGCAGTTACGGTCATTTCTGGGGCACGTTGGTTTTTATAGAAGATTCATTCATGATTTCAGCAAGATTGCCCGACCGTTGACTGACCTCTTGACGAAAGACACCGAGTTCCTTGTAGATGACAAGTGTCTTTCGTCCTTTGAAACTCTCCAGCAATGTGTGATTGAGGCTCCTGTCCTTCAGCCACCTGATTGGTCTCTCCCATTCGAGATCATGACGGACGCCTCCGATTTTGCCGTAGGGGCAGTGCTAGGACAGAGGAGGGATGGAGTACCATTTGCGATACACTATGCTAGCCGCACATTGGATTCCGCCCAGCGGAATTATACAGTCACAGAGAAGGAGATGCTAGCAGTAGTGTTTGCCCTAGATAAATTCAGATCATATATCATTGGATCCCGAGTGACCTTGTACACAGATCACACCGCCATCAGGTACCTCATGTCAAAGAAGGATGCCAAGGCCAGACTTACTAGATGGATCCTTCTACTCCAGGAGTTCGACATTGAGATCAAGGATAAGCCTGGAGTGAAGAATGTGGTGGCGGACCATTTATCCCGACTAGAGCAGCCTGAGGATTCTGAGCAGATTGATCCCATTTGTGATACCTTCCCAGACGAGGCGATCCTTGCTATCGCCTCACTCCCGTGGTATGCCGATATTGTGAACTTTCTCGTTGCTGGGAAAGTCCCACAAGATTGGCCCAAGCAGAAGATTGAGACCTTCCTTGCGAAGGCTAAGTCTTACCATTGGGAGGATCCCATCCTTTACCACGAAGGAGGGGATAGCATCTGGCGTCGGTGTATTCCTCAGGAGGAACATCATAGCGTCCTCACTTACTGCCACAAGCTTGAGGCAGGAGGACATCATTCTGGGAGGAGAACGGCACAGAAAGTGCTCCAATCCGGCTTGTGGTGGCCTACACTCTTCAAGGACTCTGATGAGTTCGTGAAGAGGTGTACTGACTGTCAGAGGATGGGCACTTGTGGACAGCGTGATATGATGCCGATGCAGCCCATTCACTTCTGTGAGGTTTTTGACGCATGGGGCATCGATTTCATGGGTCCATTCCCTAAGAGTCAGGGATTTGAGTACATTCTGTTGGCCGTAGATTATGTGAGTCGTTGGGTTGAGGCTATCCCCGCCCGAGCCGCAGATGCAAAGACAGTTTGCAAATTTTTGAAGAGACACATCATTATGCGGTTCGGGGTTCCACGAGTTCTTATTTCGGATGGGGGGTCTCACTTCATCAACGACCAGGTGAAGGCACTTGCTAGAGAGTTCGGCATAGACCATCGTGTTGCTACACCATACCATCCACAGACGAATGGTCTAGCCGAAGTGTCGAATAGGGAGATCAAGAATATTTTGCAGAAAGTCGTCCGCCCTGACCGAAAGAATTGGTCACAGCTTTTGGACTCGGTCTTGTGGGCATATCGGACGTCTTTCAAGACTCCATTGGGTACATCTCCCTTTCGCCTTGTATATGGCAAGCCCTGTCACCTACCAGTTGAGCTGAGGCACAAGTCACTTTGGGCAGTTACAGACATATTGATGGATCTAAATGGTATAGGAGACCAGAGAAGGGCAGAGTTAGCCGCCTTGGAAGAGCTTAGAGATGCAGCTTTCTCAAACAGCCTACATTATAAGGAGAAAGTCAAAGAGTGGCATGATTCTCATATCAGCCACAAGCATTTTGAGATTGGACAGAAAGTATGGTTGTTTGATGCAAGGCTTAGATTATTTCCAGGGAAGCTACAGAGCAAATGGAAAGGACCCTATTTGGTCAGAAAGGTACATGATAACGGTAGCATTGATATATCTGAGTTATCTTCTGAGAGTACCTTTCGAGTGAACGGCCAGCGGCTCAAACCATTTCTAGATCATGAGCCGCGGGACGTTATTATTGCTGCTATTCATTTTGCGTGAGAAGTGGTCTCTTGACTCACATCTTTTACATCTCACGCCTGATTTTCACTGTTCCTCCGCCTGTATAGATCCAGTTGTCCATATCATTCTATTCTTTAGTCCCACATCCCATCTCTCATCCTATGATTATGCTATACTTAGGGTGTAATTTACCCTAAGTATAGGGGGGATGTCGGACCTGTGAGAATTCTTTTCATTCTTTCTGCTCCTGTTTTTGCTGCCTATACTTAGGGATATTTTACCCTAAGTATAGGGGGGGCAGATTCTGTATCTTCTTCACTCGGCTTTCCCTTCATGTACAGCTTTCTATACTTAGGATTAGTTAATCCTAAGTATAGGGGGATGATGAATACCCATTCATCACTCTTTATTCTTCTATTTTAGCTACAAAAACCTTTGCAAATACATGTAGATATGTGTAAATACAAATAAATACCAAAGGCATGCATTGTGTAAAAACCTATAATTAGCATGTTTTTGTGCACAAAATAAAAGAATAAAGAGCAAAAAGAAAAAGAGGGAAATATTTAGAATAAATATTGAGCAACCTAACCCAAGGGAGGGCTCAGCATGGGCCTGACCGCATAAAAGCCAAAGTAGAGGGAGATAGGAGCTCATTTGTATATATTTGTAAATAAATAAATCTATTTATTTTCCTCACCCAAAAAGATACTTGTACATATTGTATAGAAACTATTAAAAACAAAATAAAAAGATAAAAATCAAAAATTCAAAAATACCTTGCACCATGTGTATAAACCACACCCTTGTAATTATTTAACCCTATAAATAAATTCATTTATTTTCTAAACTTTTTGTAATTATTCTATATTATATTTTGTAAATAAAATAAATAAAAAGAAACAAAACAAAATTCAAATAAAAATCACAAAATGAAAAATACAAAAATACATTGTATAAATACCACTGTGTATAAATGTATTCAATTAATTCTTTCACCCTTGTATATAAGTGATAAAAATAAAATAAAAATATTCTTTTATTCCATATTTTATCTTGTAAATAAATAAAATACAAAATGGGCATAAAAACACATAAAAATAACAAATAAAAAAATCAAAAATAAAAATCCATGCAGTGTACATATACCTATAATAGAGCTAACCTATTTTTTATTTCCAAAAATTAAATAAAAATCACCAAAAAATAGAAAAAAATAAAAGAAAAATATTTCATGTTTTAAGTTTTCTCTAATTCGACCTATTTCTACCCTAAAAAAATAAAACAAAAATCAATAACACGTGGCCGCTCCTGATTGGGCCACGGGGGAATGTTGACCCCAGTCAACTCCCCCGCGACCCCTTCCTTTTCTGGAAACCGCGCGCCGCGCCTTTCTTCCCCGAATTTTCCCACGCGATCCAGCCTGTCTCCCACTCAACCCCCGCGCCCATCTTCTTCGCCGCACATCCCTCTCCCTCGCCGGATCTTCCGCCATCGAATCAAAGCTTTCCATCGCTGTCAGCCTCCAACCCTAAACGCCCGGTCACGCTATATAACCATCACCTCCGCCGCCCTCGCGCCGCATCTTTGGCCCTTCCCTTCCTTCCCCGTGACCTCCATTGGCTCCGCCTGAGTGACAGCGAGTGTTTGCCCGTGTTGCAGTGAGGCGAGGGAGTGAATCCATTGATCCGGCGTAACCTCGCCGTCCTTGCTCCGCCGCCGCGTTGAGCACCGAGCTTCAGGCGTTGACGACCTTCGAAGCTACGACCCGGAGATAGCCCATCTCCAGCCCAGTCTACTTCAGCCATCAGGTAACCTTAGATCCCTCTAGTTTAGTCTAATTTTTGATTACGCCCAAATCATACCTCCGACCCATTTTCCCGATTCCGACCACTCCGATCACCCATCGTCCAATCTGACCCGATCAGCACCTTCGCAACCTCCTCCCGCACCTTCTTCACCCATTCGCACAACCCAGATCGCACAGGATCTGGGAGTCGAGCTCCACCGCCGTCGCCTCGCCGGAGCTCCTTCGCCACGCCGCACCATCCACCTTCACCCCGCCTTCTTAGGTCGAGGCACTTTGCCCTCGACCCGCGAAGCTCCTTGTCTACTTTGCAGGTCCAAAGGAGGCGTCTGAGCCTCCAGTCCATTCAGCCAGGAGCTTCCAGCCGCCAGGTCTCGCCGGAGCCCCTCCAGGGCTCGGTTGAGCTCGTGGCCACCACCAGCAGCTGCGGGATCGTTCAGCGGAGCTTCTCCGACCTTCAGGCGCACCTGAGGAGGACCGGAGTGCACGCAGGAGGCCGGCGAAGTTCGCCGGCCATCAGTTCTTCGAGGACCCTCCAGAGCCGTCCGATGCACCCTCTGCTCCAGATCTGATCGTGACCGTCCATCCTTCGAGGAGCAGCAGCCGTCGATCCATCTGAGGATCGCATCGGGGCCATCCGTAGCAGAGGAGAGAGACCCGAGCCCAGCACCGTCGGATCAGCCACGTGGATCTCTTTCCGCCGTCGATCGAGCCCAAGCGCCGAAGGAGTAAAGGCGCGCTTGCATCTCCACCGTCCGATCATCCACGCGTCACCATCTGGGCCGTCGCTATTAATAAAGGGGTAAATTTCATAGAGCCCCCTCTGTTTGTTTCATTTCAGTTTAGTCCTGTAACTTTTTAATTCAGTTGTTTATTTTCTGGGATATTTGCATAGAGACCCTCGCGCTTAATTGTATTTGCACTTATACCCCTGCCAGTAGTGAACCACGTGCTTCGTCACGTGTATTTTGGGTTATTTGCATAGAACCCCTTGTAGTTCTGGATGTTATGCAATGAATGAATATTTTTGAGAAATTGCATTTATGCCCCTGTGAACACTTTATATGCGCATGTGCGAATTTCTTTGGGCTTTTTGCAACCTTGCCCCTGGGGTTTTGATACGTGTTATCAATAACCCCTAGGACTTGGTTTTTATTACAAAATGGTCCCTGTGTGCCCCAGCCACGCGCCACGCGCGTGACTTGCTGGGTATTTTGCACCAAGGCCCCAGAACTTTTGGGTATTTGCACTTAGGTCCCTGTGCACAGTGCCCCACTTTCATTTTTGAATAAAATATCAAACGAACTCCAAATCCAATGAAATTTTGACACATGGCTCCTGCCATGGTGTAGGAATTTCTATGATTTTTGGGGACATTTCTGATGTCATTTATTATTTTTAAAAATTCAAAAACACTAATTTTTGCTACTGTTTGACTTTAAGAATACCAAAAAAAAATATAAAATCACCTTTAAAAATTCTAAAAAAATTAGACATTGTTGTTTACTGGTTGCTTGATTTTCTAGCCAATTTTGGCTATTTTTCATCACATAAAAACACTAAGAATTGAAAAACCCCTAAAAACTCATAAAAATTGTAGTAAATAAATTAAAAATCCAAAAACAATAATTAGGGTGCCCAAATTTTCCTTATTCTTCATAGAATATAGGAAAATCACCTTTAGGGCTTTTTGAGATCCAAAATTATTTTATTTTGTGGTCTTAAGCCTTGCTGGACAGTACCCTACATTTTTTGCATTGTTTGATTTTTAATAATTATTTTGTCCATTAGAAAAAATTCCAAAAATTCACCAAAAACAGTAAAAAACATAAAAAAACATAAAAACCATTTTTCCATGATTTTTGCATCATTTGTGTGTCTTGTATAAATTGTTGAAGTTGCATTGCATTCACTTTTTCTTATTTTCTCTTCATTAAAAAATCTAAAAAAATTCAAAAACAAATAAAAACCATAAAAAAGGACTTTTTGGATTCTTGACTACATCGTAGGCCGCAAGGCCAATCTGTGCTCCTTGTGTTCGACCCTGGGAGCTATACCAGGTTAAACCTATAGCTAGATCACTCTACTTTGTGTGCTTGTTTGATCTATTTTGTGAGTGGTTTATTTTCTTGATTGACGCATTCGAGTGACTGAGGACAACGACATTGTGATTTATTTTCCACTTCAGTTGCTCCTTGACTTTCGCGTCGTCAGAATGGCGCCGTTGCCGGGGAGCACGGCTTTGTAGTCAATTATTCATTCTGCTATTTTTGTCTCTCTCTATATTATAACTGTTATCTGACACTTTCTCTTTCTCATTTTTTGTGCGAGGTACTGCTTGGGATTTGGAGTACACTTATTGAGGACCCGCACGGGAAGAAGAGCAGGAAGAGAGAGAGAGGAGAGGAAATTTTCATTTCAGAGAGAGAGAGAACAGAATTTTTGTAATAATTTAGGACTTTTGAACCTTGAACATTCTTGGACACTTGTAACATTAGCGGGTCTGTTTCGCTGAGCACCGGTGTGCTCGGGGGACCCATCGGATTTTCGCGGCTTTTATCGTGGTTTTCATAGCTAGCTGCCTTTTCCGGTGTTTCTCGCGGTTTTAGCCCCTAGATTTAGGAATTTCTGTTGATTGTGACGTAGATATTTAAGGCCCAAACACCTAATAGAATATCTGTTCCCATAGAACGTAATTGGACCTTAATAAAATTCACTGAAAAAGTTAGTGAAATTGGATTTGAGACCACGTGCCGTGAGGAGTCACATACAGCGCTGGCAGGACCCACTGTGGTGGGCACCGAGTGACTCCCAAGATCGGACTCCGGACTCTATCCGATTAGCTAACTATTGTTCTTCACGATCAATAGAAGTTGCTCATCTAGGATCCGGTTTTTCCCGCTGCACCATTTAGGTAGTTTATTTCTGTCTTTAAATTCTGCGCGGATCACTTGCATGTAGAGTGCTGGAGACAAGGTACGCATTTCTTTCTCTGCATGCATCATTGATTTCTCCGTGCATCGGCTTTTTCGTCTTCTCCCTCTGTTTTATTGGACTTAATCATCAGGAGAATCGGAAAAACCGTTAGGCCGCTTGTATTTATTTTTGAAAAATATTTAAAAAGAAAAACAAAAAAAAGTGGGACTGGATAATCTTATTGACCCTAAAAGACACTCACCATAAAAATTTGTCTTGGGGAGAGCAACCCCCTCACTGTTTGGTTTGATTGTGCGAGAGAGTGACCCGAACACTAGGTAGAGCCCTCCGGTGCTCATCTCGACTGATTACCGACTCTTCTGTGCGGGACAGTCGGTTGAGAGAGTATCGGGTATCCCAACAGGTCACACGTAATCGCTCTGATATCTTGAATGTTCACCAAATAAAATTGACAAGATAAATTGACCGATCTTTCACGGTCTTCACATTGTGTTGCGTTGGTGAACCGGGGGTTTGCTTGCAATCACATTTTCTCCAGATCCCATCCGCCCAACTCGCCAAGATCAAGATGATGGGTAGACGATCTCTTAGGCAGCCTCTGGCTGCACCGCTTTCAGGCGCGTCTTCTCCATCATCTAGGTTGGCCCGTGAGAGTCGAGACCAGCTCTCCGGGCCCGAGTTCGAATCCACCCTGTTCCCCCTCGATCCCCTTTCTTCTGTTCCTGAGAGACATGAGCCCGAAGAGAGACGAATTCATTTGACTGAACCTGAGTTGGGCTCTTCTGATTTTGCAGACATCCCAATGGCTGGAGCCGGTAGTTCAGACGATCGCCAGCCCGAACATTTTGTCTTAGACCAGGGAGCGATCAACTCCACCCTGATCGCGTCTTTAGAGACAGTTCAGAACCAGTTACGCGATCAGGGGGCTTTCATGATCGAGATGAGGAGGGAGTTGGAGAGACTCCGAAGAGAGCGAGACGAGCCGAGCGAGCCAGAGGACATCCCTGATGCTGATGCAGAGGCAGCAGCCGCAGCAGCAGCCGCCGCAGCCGCGGCAGCCGCCGCCGCAGCAAGACCGATGCGGGAGCTTCACAACCCTGGATCTACACTGATGCACCAATGGGTGGTGATTCCTGCTATCGTGGGGGATTTCAAGTTCCCTCCGAACACCCTGCAGATGCTTCCTCATTTTCACGGACTCGCCACTGAGGAACCACACCTCCATCTCCAGGAGTTTCTGATGATCTGCAGCACTGTCCACGACCGTCGTGTGGACCAAGATACGATTCGAATGATGGCCTTCCCTTTTTCACTGGCAGATAGAGCAGCCGCCTGGCTGAAACATCTAGGGAAGTTTGTGTACACCTGGGATCAGCTCCGCACCGAGTACTTGAACAAGTACTATCCACTCGGGCGGACGAATGCAGCGAGGGCCCTGATCAACAACTTCTCCATGCAACCTAACGAGCAATTTCACGAGGCATGGGAGAGGTTCAGAGAGCTTCTGGATAGATGCCCACACCACGACATTTCGAAGCCGAACCTAGTTCAGAGCTTCTTCAGTGGGCTGACACCAGAACTTCAGGGTCTGGTGAATGCTTCTTGCGGCGGGTCCTACTTTGCCAAGGACCACAACCAAGTCTGGGCCATCTTTGAGGAGATGTCCGAGAATTACATGGTGATGTCCCAGACTCGGTTGTACACACAGAGAGTTCAGCCGCCAGGACCCGTGCAGTATCAGCGGATAGCACGGGTTGATGCAGGTCCATCCAGCTCGTCCACAGTTGCAGCCGCACAGGCAGAGTCGGCCGCTGCGGACATGGGGATTATCAGTGAGAAGTTGGACCGCATGGAAATCATCGAGAAGAAGCAGTGCCAGGGCATAACTCAAATGGAGGAAATGGCACAGACTCTGAGCGACATGAAGACCCAGCTCTTGTGTCTTCAGGAGGCACAGACGGCTCCTCAGCCCCGTCTTCTGTCGCGAGGCGATTCCGGTGGCAGCCGCAGCTCGTCCCAGCGCTCCAGCTCCTTGCAGCAGCCTAGACAAGTTCACCTTGTACAGGCGGAACCGTACCAGCAGCAGCAGCCCTCTTACCAGGCACCACCATCTCCAGACTTACAGATGGTGGTATATCAGCCGGATCAGCCTCTGGATGTACTCCCACCCGCCCCATACGATGCAGAGCCGTTGATGGATGTCAACGGGATTTGGTATGACCGTCCTCAACCTGGAATCCGACGAGACCATCCCGGATTCAGGTGGGGGAATGGGGGTAACCAACCCCAGCAGCAGCCAGCCGGTCATGGAGGGCAGTACTCCCAGCAGAGGGATCACCAGCAGCACTCAGCATCCCAGCCATCATCGTTCGTATCTCGTCCCTATCAGCAGCAGGGACAGAGTTGGAGACGTGAGCAGCAGGCTCACCAGCAGCAGCATCCATCCTCTTACCCCTCTCAGCCACAGCAGCACCAGGTCCAGCAGCCTCATTACCAGAGAGGCAACCCGTCGGGCTCCCATGAGAGCCCCGCCATGGATGATTTAGCCCGTCTCTTCACAGAGCAGCAGGCTACCTTTAGACGGGAAATGGACGAGTTCCGCCAGGAGATGCGGGACCTGATGAGAGGGAAGGCCGCCATCCCTGCACAGATCGAGCCTAATCCGAATAATTTGAAGAGGAAATCTGAGCAGGTAGTTCACACTGAACCTACCACTTCTAGTGACTCATTTGATGTTATCTCGTCGGATTTATTTGATGCTGATTTTGTCACACTTAGGAGCGGTAGAAGACCAGCAGGAGGCGCCTCATCTGAGCGACCACACGAGGATCCACCTAGAGCGCCAGATGAGGAAGAGGAGAGCGGTACTGAAGCCGCACATCATGATGACGGTGGTACTGATGCCACCCGAGATGCTGATTCACCCGGCGGTACTGAGGCCGCCATTTCATCACATAGAGGAGGTGGTACTGACGCCACCAGGAGACCCGAGCCAGCCAGCGGTACTGAGGCCGCAAGACATCTGCATGTAGAGCCAGCTAGAGGTGGTACTGATGCCACCATTTATTCTGATAGAACTGTTGTCTTTCCTCGTATGCATGTATCTCAAAACTCTGATTTGAATAAAGGAAAAGGTTTAGTTTACTCTGATCCCACTGTTGTGAATGATGTTTGTGAGGATCCAGTCATTGAATCATCTAGGCCTATTCCTAGTCCTTCATCTGAGAAGGACCCTGTGATCCCCTTTCCTAGAGCCCTTGAGTTAGGAAAAGGGAAGAAAAAAGAAAAAGACCCAAAAAAGAGAGAGCAGGAGGAGTTCAGCCAGAGCATGATAGACCGATTTCACATCCAGCTGACCCTCAATGAGGCTTTGCAGCACATTCCTCTTCTTCAGCGATCCTTGAGAGACAGGACCACAGTCAGGAGGACGAAGAGGAACAAGACCGCAGAGATCCATGTGCTAACCAAAGCCACGTGTTACGCGATCCAGAACCATCTGCCGACTAAGAGGCCAGATTTAGGGGCCCCGTATGTCAGATGTCATATTAGTGAGCAGAGGTTCGACCGCACTCTATTAGATAGCGGATCGTCGATCAACCTTCTTCCGGCAGCCCTTCTCCACCACTTAGAGTTGGGCACTCTTGTACAGAGCAGGACATACCTTCAGTTTGCTGATCGGTCTGTCAAGAGGCCAAAGGGGTTGTTGCGAGACGTTGTCGTCACGATTCAGGGTTTGCAATTCCCCGTGGACTTCGTAGTGCTGGACATGGAGACCCCTGATTCGTTGACCGATTCCCCCATCATTCTCGGTCGCCCATTCTTGGCCACAGCCAAGGCAGTGACTGACCATGACAGTGGGAAGGTGTACTTTCGCGTCCAGGGCGAAAGTATACAAATAGAGACGGTTAAGGACCACAGAGCCAGATCCAGATCCCGCTCACATGGCAGTACGGATTCAGAGCAGCTGACAGACGCAGAGCCAGACATCCACCAGGACTGTGATTTTGTGATCACAGATGATGAGGCAGCTTGGGCAGATCCTGCAGCACGGACAATCCTCTCATATTCAGATACATCTGATGCAGAGATGATAGCAGAGGATAGTCTGGAGAGCACGGCCCTGGTTCAGGATACTATTGAGACAGCAGAGTCGGATCTCGATCGCGACACGATTTTCAGTGATGGTGGTACTGAGGCCACCCTGCTCTATGGTGGTGCTGATGCCACCTTGTTTTCCAGTGGTACTGATGCCACTGAGTCTGATATAGATCCCTCGGATTCAGAATCTGATTGGGCAGATTGTAGTGATCAGATGCCAGATCTGGATCCACCTGAGCCTATAGATGAGGAGGAGGTAGAGGCAGAACAGAACAGAGACAATGTAGAAGACCCGCCTTCTCCAGATCCAGTTTGTGAGAGTTCACTATCATTTTCCCAGGCAAATTTGGCAGAATTATCCGCATACACACATCTTCTTCAGAAGCCAGATTTGCCAGCACCCAGCTGTCCAGAGCTAAAGCCGCTCCCTACTTCGCTGAAGTATCGATTCCTTGCGGGAGAGTCTGAGATGTACCCAGTCATCATCTCTGCAGATCTGACTGGAGAACAAGAATCCCGTCTGATGGAGGTTCTTGAAAAGAACCGCAAGGCAATTGGATGGAGCGTAGCAGATCTCCATGGGATCAGTCCCTCGTTGTGCTCCCACCATATCTATCTCGAGGAAGGGGCGAAGCCGTCGCGTGAGTTCCAGCGGCGACTGAACCCCAACCTACGAGAGGTTGTCATGAAGGAAATATCAAAATGGTGGAGTGCAGATTTTATTTATCCCATTTCCGACTCCAAGTGGGTTAGCCCCTTGCATGTGGTGCCCAAGAAGACAGGCATCACGACTGTGATCAGTGAGTCGGGAGAGAAGATTGCTACACGAGTACCCACCTCTTGGCGGGTCTGTGTTGACTACAGGAGACTCAACCAGGCCACCAAGAAGGACCATTTCCCCCTGCCTTTTATTGACCAGATCATAGAGAGACTGGCAGGGAAGAGCCATTATTGCTTCCTGGATGGGTACTCGGGCTACAACCAAGTGGCCATCGCTCCTGAGGATCAGGAGAAGACCACCTTTACCTGTCCCTTCGGTACTTACGCTTTTCGACGCATGCCATTCGGGCTATGTAACGCCCCTGCGACTTTTCAGAGATGCATGCTGTCAATCTTTTCGGACATGGTAGGGGAGTGCTTAGAGGTCTTCATGGACGACTTCTCGGTTTACGGCGACGGTTTCGATTCCTGTCTTGATTGCCTAGACCGAGTGCTCCAGCGATGTATTGCCACCCGCTTAGTTCTGTCTTGGGAGAAGAGTCACTTCATGGTGACTCAAGGGACGGTGCTTGGCCACATCATCTCCAACAGAGGCATGGAGGTGGATCCGGCCAAGGTTGATGTCATTAGGAAACTCACACCGCCGTCCAATCTGAAGCAGTTACGGTCATTTCTGGGGCACGTTGGTTTTTATAGAAGATTCATTCATGATTTCAGCAAGATTGCCCGACCGTTGACTGACCTATTGACGAAAGACACCGAGTTCCTTGTCGATGACAAGTGTCTTTCGTCTTTTGAAACTCTCCAGCAGTGTGTTATTGAGGCTCCTGTCCTTCAGCCACCCGATTGGTCTCTCCCATTCGAGATCATGACGGACGCCTCCGATTTTGCCGTAGGGGCAGTGCTAGGACAGAGGAGGGATGGAGTACCATTTGCGATACACTATGCTAGCCGCACATTGGATTCCGCCCAGCGGAATTATACAGTCACAGAGAAGGAGATGCTAGCAGTAGTGTTTGCCCTAGATAAATTCAGATCATATATCATTGGGTCAAGAGTGACTTTGTATACAGATCACACCGCCATCAGGTACCTCATGTCAAAGAAGGATGCCAAGGCCAGACTTACCAGATGGATCCTTCTACTCCAGGAGTTCGACATTGAGATCAAGGATAAGCCTGGAGTCAAGAATGTGGTGGCGGATCACTTATCCCGACTAGAGCAGCCTGAGGATTCTGAGCAGATTGATCCCATTTGTGATACCTTCCCAGATGAGGCGATCCTTGCTATCGCCTCACTCCCATGGTATGCCGATATTGTGAACTTTCTCGTTGCTGGGAAAGTCCCACAAGATTGGCCCAAGCAGAAGATTGAGACCTTCCTTGCGAAGGCTAAGTCTTACCATTGGGAGGATCCCATCCTTTACCACGAAGGAGGGGATAGCATCTGGCGTCGGTGTATTCCTCAGGAGGAACACCATAGCGTCCTCACTTACTGCCACAAGCTTGAGGCAGGAGGACATCATTCTGGGAGGAGAACGGCACAGAAAGTGCTCCAATCCGGCTTGTGGTGGCCTACACTCTTCAAGGACTCTGATGAGTTCGTGAAGCGGTGTACTGACTGTCAGCGGATGGGCACTTGTGGACAGCGTGATATGATGCCGATGCAGCCCATTCACTTCTGTGAGGTCTTTGACGCATGGGGCATCGATTTCATGGGTCCATTCCCTAAGAGTCAGGGATTCGAGTACATTCTGTTGGCCGTAGATTATGTGAGTCGTTGGGTTGAGGCCATCCCCGCCCGAGCCGCAGATGCAAAGACAGTTTGCAAATTTTTGAAGAGACACATCATTATGCGGTTCGGGGTTCCACGAGTTCTTATTTCTGATGGGGGATCTCATTTCATCAACGACCAGGTGAAGGCACTTGCTAGAGAGTTCGGCATAGACCATCGTGTTGCTACACCATATCATCCACAGACGAATGGTTTAGCCGAAGTGTCGAACAGGGAGATCAAGAATATTTTGCAGAAAGTCGTCCGCCCTGACCGAAAGAACTGGTCACAACTTTTGGACTCGGTCTTGTGGGCATATCGGACGTCTTTCAAGACTCCATTGGGTACATCTCCCTTTCGCCTCGTGTATGGCAAGCCCTGCCATCTACCTGTTGAGTTGAGGCACAAGTCACTCTGGGCAGTTACAGACATATTAATGGATCCAAATGGTATAGGAGACCAGAGGAGGGCAGAGTTAGCCGCCTTGGAAGAGCTTAGAGATGCAGCATTCTCAAGCAGCCTACATTATAAGGAGAAAGTCAAGGAGTGGCATGATTCTCATATCAGCCACAAGCATTTTGAGATTGGACAGAAAGTATGGCTGTTTGATGCAAGGCTTAGATTATTTCCAGGGAAGCTACAGAGCAAATGGAAAGGACCCTATTTGGTCAGAAAGGTACACGATAACGGTAGCATTGATATATCTGAGTTATCTTCTGAGAGTACCTTTCGAGTGAACGGCCAGCGGCTCAAACCATTTCTAGATCATGAGCCGCGGGACGTTATTATTGCTGCTATTCATTTTGCGTGAGATGTGGTCTTTTGACTCACATCTTGTACATCTCACGCCTGATTTTCACTGTTTCTTCGCCTGTATAGATCCAGTTGTCCATATCATTCTATTCTTTAGTCCCACATCCCATTTCTCATCCTGTGATTATGCTATACTTAGGGTGCACTTTACCCTAAGTATAGGGGGGATGTCGGACCTGCGAGTATTCTTTTCATTCTTTCTGCTCTTGTTTTTGCTGCCTATACTTAGGGATATTTTACCCTAAGTATAGGGGGGGCAGATTCCGTACATTCTTCACTCGGCTTTCCCTTCATGTACAGCTTGCTATACTTAGGATTAGTTAATCCTAAGTATAGGGGGAAAACACCGAGTTCCTCTCATTCTATTCATTTATTCGTTCCTTTTCACTTCCCTTTTACTAAGCACGAGTTATGTCTTCTTCATCGCTCTTGATCACTCTGAGGACATCGTTCGAGCTAAGTAGTGTGTATATATTTCATATATACTTTAGCCATAACTCGTACTTTGTGTGAGTGTGTTAATAAATAAAATGGCTAAAAATCACAAAAATTAAAAATTTTTCATGTACATAAACCTCTTTTATTCTTGCACAGACATAGCTAGTGTACAAAGTATTTTTGTAAAAATGATTTCAAAAATCTTTTGTGTAAAGCTTGTGTAAATATTTTGTATCAAAATTATGTATATAGTACAAAATTTTTCAAAGTGTTTTGAAAATCAAAAGTTTGCAAAAATCTTGTGTAAATGTTTGTAAATATCTTTTTGCAAAACTTGCACTTCATGCATCATTCATTCATGATTTCAAAACATTTTTTTCAAAATTTTTTTTTTTTTTTTGCATGATTGTAAAATATTTGTAAATAGCATCTTGTGTACATATATGTATATAGTTTTTCCTGGATGAGAGTTGACATTTTGAACTAAGCCTGGAATTAAATTGAGAAATGGAGCTTGAAAAGATCTTAATCCACCTAACTTTAAGAGGAACCTTGTAGGACTTAAGGTTAGAGCTCTTCAGGTCCATAAGGACTTAATTCTTTGAGTCCACTAGGCTATGAGCATATGTCATCTTGATGAGCTTAAGTAGAGCACTTAACAACACACGCATGACTCTCAGAGACAATGGCTTAACTTGCACCTGCACTTTACACATGGCTCTCCATGGATGAGGTGGTGAGGAGGCAGTTTCCTTTGGCTTGGGGTAGCATATGAGGGTAGTACTTCTAGGCGGAACCTCTCTTCTTCTTATAGTGAAGGAAGTGCACCTCAACTTGGTCTAGTGGTGTTGAAAGCTAAAGACAGAAGCTGTGGGTTGCAATAAAGCTTCAAAAGAGGGATAGTCTACTGGCTCAAGGGGAAATTTCTTATATATGCTGCACCATGTAGATATGTTGTACAGAAGTTGTTGAAAAAAAAAATGCAAAAATGCAAAAAGAACTCCAAAAAAAGTGGTGGGTCGGATTGAAAATTTAATAACCCCACCGGAGTGTAAAGATCTCATGAAGCTTGCAGCGGGAGACTTAGCTACACTGGCTAAGCTTCCAAAACTCTATACTTCTACCCCCTCTCCTTGAGCCGGTTGCACTTGAACTTAGAAGGGAATACCCCGCTTCTCGAGGAAAGAGTTGCTAGACCGAGGCATTAGAGTTACCAGGTTGAGGGAGGTTGTTTCTTTGTCACTTCTGAGGTGGGGAGCCACATATCACTTACACAGCAAGAAAAGATTCATGGTCATTAGAGTTTGTGTATGTAGACTTGTTCTGATCTGGTTTATTGAGGAGTCTTGCCCATAGATTGGTGGAACTTGGAGGCTGTTGAGTTTTAGGCTTGAGTCCAAATAAGGTTCCGACACATTAATAATCCAAAGATCTGATCGAGCTCCATATTTCAAGTTAATGAAGGCAAAAATTTAATAAGTCAACCTTGATCCATGTACATCCTCTTTTTCTTTTTCTTTTTCTTTCTTTTTCACTTCTTTTTCAAATAAGTGTTTGCTAAGGGACTAGCAAAGTTAAGCATAGGGGGGTGATGAATACCCATTCATCACTCTTTATTCTTCTATTTTAGCTACAAAAACCTTTGCAAATACATGTAGATATGTGTAAATACAAATAAATACCAAAGGCATGCATTGTGTAAAAACCTATAATTAGCATGTTTTTGTGCACAAAATAAAAGAATAAAGAGCAAAAAGAAAAAGAGGGAAATATTTAGAATAAATATTGAGCAACCTAACCCAAGGGAGGGCTCAGCATGGGCCTGACCGCATAAAAGCCAAAGTAGAGGGAGATAGGAGCTCATTTGTATATATTTGTAAATAAATAAATCTATTTATTTTCCTCACCCAAAAAGATACTTGTACATATTGTATAGAAACTATTAAAAACAAAATAAAAAGATAAAAATCAAAAATTCAAAAATACCTTGCACCATGTGTATAAACCACACCCTTGTAATTATTTAACCCTATAAATAAATTCATTTATTTTCTAAACTTTTTGTAATTATTCTATATTATATTTTGTAAATAAAATAAATAAAAAGAAACAAAACAAAATTCAAATAAAAATCACAAAATGAAAAATACAAAAATACATTGTATAAATACCACTGTGTATAAATGTATTCAATTAATTCTTTCACCCTTGTATATAAGTGATAAAAATAAAATAAAAATATTCTTTTATTCCATATTTTTATCTTGTAAATAAATAAAATACAAAATGGGCATAAAAACACATAAAAATAACAAATAAAAAAATCAAAAATAAAAATCCATGCAGTGTACATATACCTATAATAGAGCTAACCTATTTTTTATTTCCAAAAATTAAATAAAAATCACCAAAAAATAGAAAAAAATAAAAGAAAAATATTTCATGTTTTAAGTTTTCTCTAATTCGACCTATTTCTACCCTAAAAAAATAAAACAAAAATCAATAACACGTGGCCGCTCCTGATTGGGCCACGGGGGAATGTTGACCCCAGTCAACTCCCCCGCGACCCCTTCCTTTTCTGGAAACCGCGCGCCGCGCCTTTCTTCCCCGAATTTTCCCACGCGATCCAGCCTGTCTCCCACTCAACCCCCGCGCCCATCTTCTTCGCCGCACATCCCTCTCCCTCGCCGGATCTTCCGCCATCGAATCAAAGCTTTCCATCGCTGTCAGCCTCCAACCCTAAACGCCCGGTCACGCTATATAACCATCACCTCCGCCGCCCTCGCGCCGCATCTTTGGCCCTTCCCTTCCTTCCCCGTGACCTCCATTGGCTCCGCCTGAGTGACAGCGAGTGTTTGCCCGTGTTGCAGTGAGGCGAGGGAGTGAATCCATTGATCCGGCGTAACCTCGCCGTCCTTGCTCCGCCGCCGCGTTGAGCACCGAGCTTCAGGCGTTGACGACCTTCGAAGCTACGACCCGGAGATAGCCCATCTCCAGCCCAGTCTACTTCAGCCATCAGGTAACCTTAGATCCCTCTAGTTTAGTCTAATTTTTGATTACGCCCAAATCATACCTCCGACCCATTTTCCCGATTCCGACCACTCCGATCACCCATCGTCCAATCTGACCCGATCAGCACCTTCGCAACCTCCTCCCGCACCTTCTTCACCCATTCGCACAACCCAGATCGCACAGGATCTGGGAGTCGAGCTCCACCGCCGTCGCCTCGCCGGAGCTCCTTCGCCACGCCGCACCATCCACCTTCACCCCGCCTTCTTAGGTCGAGGCACTTTGCCCTCGACCCGCGAAGCTCCTTGTCTACTTTGCAGGTCCAAAGGAGGCGTCTGAGCCTCCAGTCCATTCAGCCAGGAGCTTCCAGCCGCCAGGTCTCGCCGGAGCCCCTCCAGGGCTCGGTTGAGCTCGTGGCCACCACCAGCAGCTGCGGGATCGTTCAGCGGAGCTTCTCCGACCTTCAGGCGCACCTGAGGAGGACCGGAGTGCACGCAGGAGGCCGGCGAAGTTCGCCGGCCATCAGTTCTTCGAGGACCCTCCAGAGCCGTCCGATGCACCCTCTGCTCCAGATCTGATCGTGACCGTCCATCCTTCGAGGAGCAGCAGCCGTCGATCCATCTGAGGATCGCATCGGGGCCATCCGTAGCAGAGGAGAGAGACCCGAGCCCAGCACCGTCGGATCAGCCACGTGGATCTCGTTCCGCCGTCGATCGAGCCCAAGCGCCGAAGGAGTAAAGGCGCGCTTGCATCTCCACCGTCCGATCATCCACGCGTTACCATCTGGGCCGTCGCTATTAATAAAGGGGTAAATTTCATAGAGCCCCCTCTGTTTGTTTCATTTCAGTTTAGTCCTGTAACTTTTTAATTCAGTTGTTTATTTTCTGGGATATTTGCATAGAGACCCTCGCGCTTAATTGTATTTGCACTTATACCCCTGCCAGTAGTGAACCACGTGCTTCGTCACGTGTATTTTGGGTTATTTGCATAGAACCCCTTGTAGTTCTGGATGTTATGCAATGAATGAATATTTTTGAGAAATTGCATTTATGCCCCTGTGAACACTTTATATGCGCATGTGCGAATTTCTTTGGGCTTTTTGCAACCTTGCCCCTGGGGTTTTGATACGTGTTATCAATAACCCCTAGGACTTGGTTTTTATTACAAAATGGTCCCTGTGTGCCCCAGCCACGCGCCACGCGCGTGACTTGCTGGGTATTTTGCACCAAGGCCCCAGAACTTTTGGGTATTTGCACTTAGGTCCCTGTGCACAGTGCCCCACTTTCATTTTTGAATAAAATATCAAACGAACTCCAAATCCAATGAAATTTTGACACATGGCTCCTGCCATGGTGTAGGAATTTCTATGATTTTTGGGGACATTTCTGATGTCATTTATTATTTTTAAAAATTCAAAAACACTAATTTTTGCTACTGTTTGACTTTAAGAATACCAAAAAAAAATATAAAATCACCTTTAAAAATTCTAAAAAAATTAGACATTGTTGTTTACTGGTTGCTTGATTTTCTAGCCAATTTTGGCTATTTTTCATCACATAAAAACACTAAGAATTGAAAAACCCCTAAAAACTCATAAAAATTGTAGTAAATAAATTAAAAATCCAAAAACAATAATTAGGGTGCCCAAATTTTCCTTATTCTTCATAGAATATAGGAAAATCACCTTTAGGGCTTTTTGAGATCCAAAATTATTTTATTTTGTGGTCTTAAGCCTTGCTGGACAGTACCCTACATTTTTTGCATTGTTTGATTTTTAATAATTATTTTGTCCATTAGAAAAAATTCCAAAAATTCACCAAAAACAGTAAAAAACATAAAAAAACATAAAAACCATTTTTCCATGATTTTTGCATCATTTGTGTGTCTTGTATAAATTGTTGAAGTTGCATTGCATTCACTTTTTCTTATTTTCTCTTCATTAAAAAATCTAAAAAAATTCAAAAACAAATAAAAACCATAAAAAAGGACTTTTTGGATTCTTGACTACATCGTAGGCCGCAAGGCCAATCTGTGCTCCTTGTGTTCGACCCTGGGAGCTATACCAGGTTAAACCTATAGCTAGATCACTCTACTTTGTGTGCTTGTTTGATCTATTTTGTGAGTGGTTTATTTTCTTGATTGACGCATTCGAGTGACTGAGGACAACGACATTGTGATTTATTTTCCACTTCAGTTGCTCCTTGACTTTCGCGTCGTCAGGGGAGACCACCGAGTTCCTCTCATTCTATTCATTTATTCGTTCTTGTACTTAGCCATTCCTCTTCACTTCCCTTATACTAAGCACGAGTTATGTCTTCTTCATCGCTCTTGATCACTCTGAGGACATCGTTCGAGCTAAGTATAGGGGGGGTGTGTATATATTTCATATATACTTTAGCCATAACTCGTACTTTGTGTGAGTGTGTTAATAAATAAAATGGCTAAAAATCACAAAAAAAAATTAAAAATTTTTCATGTACATAAACCTCTTTTATTCTTGCACATACATAGCTAGTGTACAAAGTATTTTTGTAAAAATGATTTCAAAAATCTTTTGTGTAAAGCTTGTGTAAATATTTTGTATCAAAATTATGTATATAGTACAAAATTTTTCCAAAATGTTTTGAAAATCAAAAGTTTGCAAAAATCTTGCGTAAATGTTTGTAAATATCTTTTTGCAAAACCTGCACTTCATGCATCATTCATTCATGATTTCAAAACATTTGTCAAACATTTTTTGCATGATTGTAAAATATTTGTAAATAGCATCTTGTGTACATATATGTATATAGTTTTTCCTGGATGAGAGTTGACATTTAAACTAAGCCTGGAATTAAATTGAGAAATGGAGCTTGAAAAGATCTTAATTCACTTAACTTTAAGAGGAACCTTGTAGGACTTAGGGTTAAGGCTTTTCAGGTCCATAAGGACTTAATCCTTTGAGTCCACTAGGCTATGAGCATATGTCATCTTGATGAGCCTAAGTAGAGCACTTAACAACACACGCATGACTCTCAGAGACAATGGCTTAACTTGTACCTGCACTTTACACATGGCTCTCCATGGATGAGGTGGTGAGGAGGCAATTTCCTTTGGCTTGGGGTAGCATATGAGGGTAGTACTTCTAGGCGGAACCTCTCTTCTTCTTATAGTGAAGGAAGTGCACCTCAACTTGGTCTAGTGGTGTTGAAAGCTAAAGACAGAAGCTGTGGGTTGCAATAAAGCTTCAAAAGAGGGATAGTCTACTGGCTCAAGGGGAAATTTCTTATATATGCTGCACCATGTAGATATGTTGTACAGAAGTTGTTGAAAAAAAAAAATGCAAAAATGCAAAAAGAACTCCAAAAAAGTGGTGGGTCGGATTGAAAATTTAATAACCCCACCGGAGTGTAAAGATCTCATGAAGCTTGCAGCGGGAGACTTAGCTACACTGGCTAAGCTTCCAAAACTCTATACTTCTACCCCCTCTTCTTGAGCCGGTTGCACTTGAACTTAGAAGGGAATACCCCGCTTCTCGAGGAAAGAGTTGCTAGACTGAGGCATTAGAGTTACCAGGTTGAGGGAGGTTGTTTCTTTGCCACTTCTGAGGTGGGGAGCCACATATCACTTACACAGCAAGAAAAGATTCATGGTCATTAGAGTTTGTGTATGTAGACTTGTTCTGATCTGGTTTATTGAGGAGTCTTGCCCATAGATTGATGGAACTTGGAGGCTGTTGAGTTTTAGGCTTGAGTCCAAATAAGGTTCCGACACATTAATAATCCAAAGATCTGATCGAGCTCCATATTTCAAGTTAATGAAGGAAAATTTAATATGTCAACCTTGATCCATGTACATCCTCTTTTTCTTTTTCTTTATTTTTTCACTTCTTTTTCAAATAAGTGTTTGCTAAGGGACTAGCAAAGTTAAGCATAGGGGGGTGATGAATACCCATTCATCACTCTTTATTCTTCTATTTTAGCTACAAAAACCTTTGCAAATACATGTAGATATGTGTAAATACAAATAAAATACCAAAAGCATGCATTGTGTAAAAACCTATAATTAGCATGTTTTTGTGCACAAAATAAAAGAATAAAGAGCAAAAAGAAAAGAGGGAAATATTTAGAATAAATATTGAGCAACCTAACCCAAGGGAGGGCTCAGCATGGGCCTGACCGCATAAAAGCCAAAGTAGAGGGAGATAGGAGCTCATGTGTCTATATTTGTAAATACATAAAAACTAGATATTTTCCTCACCCAAAAATATGTTGTAAGTATTGTGTGTATATTCTATTAAAAAAAACAAAATAAAAAGATAAAAATCAAAAATTCAAAAATACCTTTCACCATGTACATACACCATCATCTTGTATTTATTTAACCCTATAAATAAATTCATTTATTTTCCAAAATTTTTGTAAATATTCTATGGATTATTTTGTAAATAAAATAAATAAAAAGAAACAAAACAAAAATCAAATAAAAATTACAAAATTGAAAATACAAAAATAACATTGTATTTATACCATGTATATAAAGGTATTCAATTATTTATTTCACCCTTGTGTATAAGTGATAAAAATAAAATAAAAATATTCTTTTATTCCATATTTTATGTTGTAAATAAATAAAATACAAAATGGGCATAAAAACACAAAAAAAATAACAAATAAAAAATCAAAAATAAAAATTCAAGTAGTGTACATATACCTATATATAGAGCTAACCTATTTTTATTTCCAAAAATTAAATAAAAATCACCAAAAAATAGAAAAAAATAAAAGAAAAATATTTCATGTTTTAAGTTTTTCCTAATTCGACCTATTTCTACCCTAAAATAAATGGTCAAAATTCAGGCACACGTGGCCGCTCCTGATTGGGCCACGGGGGAATGTTGACCCCGGTCAACTCCCCCGCGCCTCCTTCCTTTTCTGGAAACCGCGCGCCGCGCCCTCCTTCGCCGATTTATGCACGCGCATCCAGGCTGTCTTCCACTCAACCCCCGCGCCCAAGTTCTTCGCCGCACATCCCTCTCCCTCGCCGGATCTCTCGCCATCAAATCCACTCTTTCCTTCGCTGTTGCCACTCAACCCTAATCGCCCGGTCACCTTATAAAACCATCATCTCCGCCGCCCTCGCGCCGCATCTTTGGACCCTCTCCTTCTTCCCCGTGACCTCCATTGGCTCCGCCTGAGTGACAGCGAGCGTCAGCCTTTGTTGCAGTGAGGCAAGGAGGCGATTCCTCTGATCCGGCGTAACCTCGCCGTCCTTGCTCCGCCGCCGCGTCGAGCACCGAGCTTCAGGCCTTGACGCCCTTCGAAGCTACGACCAGGAGATAGCCCATCTCCAGCATAGTCTACAGCCTCCATTAGGTAACCGATTAGCTCTTTAATTTAGTCTAATTTCCGATTACGCCCAATTTCCATCTCCGACGCATTCTTCCGATTCCGACCACCTCGCGCATCATCTCGACCTCCCGACCCGACCATCACCTTCACCGTGTCCCCACGCACCTTCTTCACCCATTCGCACAACCCAGATCGCACAGGATCTGGGAGTCGAGCTCCACCGCCGTCGCTTCGCCGGAGCTCCTCCGCCACGTCGCACCGTTCACCTTCACGCCACCTAACCGGGTCGAGGCACTTTGCCCTCGACCCGCGAAGCCTCTTGTCTACTTTGCAGGTCCAAAGGAGGCGTCTGAGCCTCCAGTCCATTCAGCCAGGAGCTTCGAGCAGCCAGGTCTCGCCGGAGCCCCTCCAGGGCTCGGTTGGGTCCGTGGCCACCACCAGCAACTGCGGGACACCCTAGCGGAGCTTCTCCGACCTTCAGGCGCAGCTGAGGAGGACCGGAGTGCACGCAGGAGGCCGGCGAAGTTCGCCGGCCACCTGTTCTTCGAGGACCTTCCAGAGCCGTCCGATGAACCCCTCGCTCCAGATCTAATCCTGAGCGTCCATCTGAGGAGGAGCAGCGACCGTTGATCCATCTGAGGCGCTCATCAGGACCGTCCATAGCAGAAGAGAGCGCCCACCAGCCGCAACCGTCCGATCACCCACGTGGACGCACTCCAACCGTCAGATCAGGCCAGCGTTTACAGCGTTAAAGGCGCGTTGCATCTCCACCGTCCGATCATCCACGCGTCACCATCGGGCCGTCGATATTAATAAAGGGGTAAATTTCATAGGACCCCCTCTGTTTGTCGTATTTCGTTTAAGTCCTGTAATTTTTAATTCAGTTGTTTATTTTCTGGGTTATTTGCATCAAGGACCTCGCACTTTATTGTATTTGCATTTATACCCCTGCCAGTAGAGACCCACGTGTTTTGGCACGTGTTTTGTGGGATATTTGCATCTTATGCCCTGTTGTTCTGGATGTTATGCAATGAATGAAATGTTTTGTTTATTTGCATTTATACCCCTGTGAGCTTTGTTTTTGAACATGTGCGAATTATTTTGGGTTATTTGCATATAAGCCCCTGGACTTTTGGTACTTGTTACCAATAAGCCCTCGGAACTTATTTTTATTACATTTAGGTCCCTGTGTGCCCCAGACACGTGCTTGGCACGTGACTTCTTGGGTAAATTGCACCAGGACCCCAGAACTTTTGGGTATTTGCACTTAGGTCCCCGTGCACAGTGCCCCCTTGTTCTTTTTGAATAAAATATCAAACGACCTCCAAATCCAATGAAATTTTGACACATGGCTCCTGCCATGGTGTAGGAATTTCTATGATTTTTGGGGACATTTTGGATTTCATTTATTATTTTTAAAAATTCAAAAGCCCTAATTTTTGCTACTGTTTGACTTTAAAAATACCAAAAAAATATAAAATCCCCTTTAAAAATTCCAAAAAAATTAGGCATTGTTGTTTACTGGTTGCTTGATTTTCTAGCCAACTTTGGCTATTTTTCATCGCATAAAAATCCTAAAAATTGAGAAACCCCTAAAAACTCATAAAAATTGTAGTAAATAAATTAAAAATCCAAAAACAATAATTAGGGTGCCTAAATTTTCCTTGTTTTTCATAGTTTATAGGAAAATTACCTCCAGGGTTGTTTGAAGCTCTTAAATATTTTATTTTTGAGTTTCTAACCTTGCTGGACAGTACCCTATTTTTCTTGCATTGTTTGATTTTTAATAATTAATTTCTCCATTAGAAAAATTCCAAAAATTCACCAAAAACAGTAAAAAACTTAAAAAACATAAAAACCATTTTTCCTTGATTTTTGCATCATTTCTTGTGTGTTGTATAAATTGTTGAAGTTCACTTGCATTTACATTCTCTCACTTTCTCATCATAAAAAAATCTAAAAAAAATTCAAAAACAAATAAAAACCATAAAAAAGGACTTTTTGGATTCTTGACTACATCGTAGGCCGCAAGGCCAATCTGTGCTCCTTGAGTTCGACCCTGGGAGCTATACCAGGTTAAACCTATAGCTAGACCGCTCTTTCTTGTGTTTGATTGATTGATCTATTTTGTGAGTGGTTTATTTTCTTGATTGACGCATTCGAGTGACTGAGGACAACGACATTGTGATTTATTTTCCACTTCAGTTGCTCCTTGATCTTTGTGTCATCAACGCATCTGAGCGATTGAGGACAACGACATTGTGATTTATTTTCTACCTCAGTCGTTCGTGAATTTCGCGTCGTCAGGTCCCCCGAGCACATTGGTGCTTAGCGAAACAGACCCCGATATGCCAAGTGTCCAGAAATGTCCAAGGTCCATGTATTATTACAATAATAATAAAATATGTTGAAAAAAAGCTAAATACTCTATCATATATAACTGTGCTCCTCCTGTCCTCCTGCTCCTCCTCGGGCGCGGGTCCTTCAACCAAAAGCCGCAAAATCCTCGGACGAAAAAAAGAAAAAAAATAAGTCAGAAAAACAATTACAATATATAGAGGATAAAAATGAATAAAAATAAAGCAAATAGAAAAAGAAAGAAAACTGAAAAGTGACTACTAAGTCGTGCTCCCCAGCAACGATGCCATTCTGATGAGAGCTCTGGCGATCGAGGCTAAGTGATATCAAAGGTCGTTATGATTTCAACCACCAAAGCAGAGCACAACAAGAAGAATAAGACCATAAATAAAACAATCAAAGCATGAAATCGAATGTAGCAGTCTCCGCTATTTATTTAACCTGATATAGCAACCAAGGTCGAACACAAGGAGCACGAGCTAAGCCTACGAAGTAGTCGAGAAATCAGAAAACAAAAGCATATTTTTATGGTTTTTAATTTGCAATATATATTATTTTCTAATTAAAAAATGAAATAAAAGGATAAAGAAAACTAAACTTCAATAATTTTTATTATGACTAAAAATGCTCAAAAATTTGAAATAAAAATATTTTTATATTATCAAAATATGCAAATGTTTTGGACAATTTTCTAAGGTGTTTCTGATTTTTATATAATTTTATAAAAATGAAATAAAATCAAGATAACAAAATAGTGTATAGCCCGAACTAGAAGGCAACTTTAAAATATCTAAAAGTGATATAAACGTCCTGGTTGCAATTTTATGTTAAAATAGATAACAATATCTAACTACAGAAATTGAAAACTCATTTTTTTTACTTTTGTAGAATTTTTACTGATTTTTAGAAGGTTTTTGATCTTTTGTGATTTTTAAGGGTTTTATCAGGGATAATGGAACAAAAATGGTTCTGAAATTAAAAGAAACAAAACAAATAAACATGAATTTTTATAGAATTTTTAGGGGAATTTTTATATTTTTTATGTATTTTCTAAAATAGACAGATATATTTTTAGGGGATTTTAATTTTTAGAAAATCTCAAATAAAATCGAATTGCGTCACAAAAATTACCAAAATATTACACAGTAGCAAGATCTACTGGTAATATTTAGGGATTTTTTGGAGTAAATTTGATAGTTATTTGATTTAAAACAAAGCACACGGGTTGTAGGGACCTATTTGCAAATAACCTAAAGTTTCCAAACTGAATAATAACAAGTATAGAAAGTCCAGGGATTTCAGTGCAAAATTCCACTAAATACACGCACATGTGAATTAACCAACGCACAAGGGCATAAGTGCAAATCTAGAAAACTTCTCATTCAATATCAACCATCAAAAGGTTCAGGACTAAACATGCAAAAACACCACAATGCACGTGATCATGTACGTGTATCCAAACTAGGAGGACTAAAGTGTAAATACATGAAACATTAATGGCTCATACGCAAATAGTTCAAACTTCAACTTTATTTAACGCACTAGAAAATAAAGCATAAAAAACTGCAGGGTAAATAATTCAATATACCCTCGAGGCAAGTGAGGAGGGGGCGGGTGATGACACGTGGTGCTCTCTGGACGAATATGGAGCGTAGGACGCTGATCACCTGGTGTGTCGGATTTGACGCTCAGGGAATGTTGCCTACGTGCGGTGTAGATGTGTCAGGGGGTGGCAGATCAATGGTTCAAAAGCTGCAGCAATGGTCGGCTCTGATGCAAACTGGCACCCTACTCCTCATCCGACGGTGAAGGAGGATGGTGGATGAACTGGGGGCTGGCGAACTTGGAACAAGAAAAGGTGTGGATCCTCTGGGCTGATGAAGCCTCTAACAGGTCGAGCACCCCTGGAGAGGTGCTCCACGTCGAGCAGTGGAGTATAATCATCTCGAGGACGGTCGAATGGTGGGGAGCTGGAGCTTCAGTTGGAGCTGCTCCGCCGAGCGGATTGAGGGTCAATAGGGGCTCCTCCGGGTGCGGGGGTACCTGCAATGCAAATCCAGGACTCAGGGCTATGCTCCGATCCGGGTTATTGAAACTAAAAATGAAAGAAACGGAGGTTGAGAAGTTTGATCTTTGACGAAGGCGGGAGAGGAGATCTCGGCCCTAATCTCGACATAAAGATCAAGGATAAGGATTATCAGGTTGCAGTGCAAGATGGAGGATGGGACTGTGTATCGATCTGAATGGTTGGATGTGGATATCGAGGCTCCGACCAGCTGGTCAGATTAGTGGGAGTATCGGATCGAACAGGAAGATGGAGAGGATCTGATGGATACCTGAAGATCTGGGAGTTCTCCTGAGCTTCATGCGAAGATGGCTGATGGGGTAATGGCCTCAACCTCGATGCGGAAGGCGAGGGAGGCTGCTTGTGGTGAATCTCTGGCGACGAAGGGTGAGATTCATCTTCACTGCACCAAACCGAGCTCCGAGGGGTTCTCCGAGCAGCTGTCACTTAGTTGGAGGTGGCTAGGGGTCGTAGTGGGAGCGAGGTATGAGCTAACGCTCCATGGAGGCGGAAGAGATAATTTATAGGAAAGTCGATGGTCTGGAAAGGTCAAAGTGAAGCGCCAAACCCTAGAGAAAATCAGATCGGCCAAAGGACCCGCGAGGATGTCGGAGGTACGAGGATTATCGGGTCCAAATATCGAGGCCAAAGGCAAATGGAGTCGCGTTGGGAAATTTCAAGAAGAGGCTCCGGCGAACAGGATCTAGGTCTGACCCGGGAAGAAGGAGCCGCTGACCAATGGTCAACAAAGCGGCCGACCAATCAGAAAATCAGGATTTACAAAATACTTACAAATTCAAAAAAAATAATAAATGATTTTATATTAAAAAGTTTTCAAAATAAGAAATGTTTAATATTTTTCAAGGAATTTTCCTGTGATTTTTAATTATTTTTACGAAAAATAAAATTTTATATATACAACATATAATAGTATATACAGGTATAGGTATATTATACCTATGTATTATGTACAACTATTTTTATTTTGTTATTTTTACACAAATTCCTCAATTTTATATTTTATTTATTTACAACATAATTTTTAGAGTATAAAATAATTTTTATTTTTTTATTTCTTAATTACAGGTGTGTTATAAATAGAGAGCAAGTCATATATATATATATATATATATATATGTATTTTGTACATGTGAGAGAGAGGATTTTATTTTTATTTTTATTTTATTTTTCTGATTTTTGTTTTATTTTCAGGAATAAATACAAGGAGGTAAAAATAATATCTTATTTTTATTTTGTCAAAAATAATTATTTATTTACATAAATAATATATACAAGCTAGAGTAGGCCCTATCTCCCTCTACTTCTTTTATTTGACGATCAGGCCAATGCTTGACCTTCTCTTGGGGTTCGGGTCACTCTGTATTTATTCTAAATACCTCCTTCCTTTTTATTTTCTTTTATTCTTTTATTTGTGGACAAATATATGCTAATTATGCAATATTAACAAATGCTTGCATAATGCTAACTTATTGTATTTACATCTATTTAAATGATGCTCTGCCAAGATAAATAGCTAAAATAAAAGAATAAAGAGTGATGATTAGGGATTCATCAATGAGGCTCATCTTTTGTTATAACATCGACTACGACATGCATGCTTGCTTTTTGATCTTTGGCATACATGGTCATTGCATAATTTTCAAGGAAGATGCAATCTCTGGAAAAATACGAATGAAACTCAAAATCTTGATGATGAGAACTTGATATCAATCTTGGGAAGGAATAATATTTCGAAAAATGATGATCATGATGATGATATGATCTGAGAATGTCTCTCGAACAATGACGAGTATTTAAAACAAACCAAATTGAATCATGAATCCCTAAAATTGACTTGCTTGCAATCAAAGATAAAAACAAAGCCTGGTACACAGAACATTACCTATTAAGGAAGGGGATGAAATCACTTGAGAAAGCTACCAAAGGGCTAAATATTACTCTATGTTTCTCAAAGATACATGAGGTGAGAGACTTTTGATATAGCCTGCTAATACACCAAAGTCCCATCAATAAACAACATGAGATTAAACAAAGAATGATGTAATTGGATCTTAGAGCGATCCAATAATTCATATAAACACGTACTCTGAAAAATCCTTTGACAGGGGATATGGTGACTAGGAAATTTTGGAGTTGTTGGCCCATGAGGTGAAATTCACATGGCAGAAGGTGGTGGATAGAATTTGGAAGAGTGACCTTCATTGAATAGTGCTAGTAAACCCTCACATCAAACAGTGTGATCAAATAATTAAATGTATGTTGTGGAAACAAGATTCATATGTATTTTCTGTTATGCAAGTTTTAGACTTTGACCCTTTGTAAGTATGTGTGAGAACGAGTGAGGATGTGAGTAGGTCTCTTTCCACCGTTGCATGGAGAGACGATGATGGTTGCCATATGGGGTGAGGAGAGTGTTGAAGAGGGCTGCCTCTCATTGTAAGTGGTGAATGCCATTCCTATGCAAGGCACCAACGCATGAAGTCAATGTTGTGCGTCCAAAGCACATGCTGTAGTACAACAGGAGATCCAGATTTGCATCCATATACATGTCTCTTATTGCCACTATGCACACATGATCAAGGACGATGTCTACTCTTGAAACCTATGCTGCCAGATGTGGGCTTGTCACCCCAACCTTCCCCCACATGTGGGAGGACCCTGATCATTGTCACTACCTCCCGAGGGGCTGTGACCTCTGCCTTCGCTAGCGTTGTAGTGACGTGGTCTTGCCGAAGGTGCCTGTGCTGCCACTCCTCGATTCCCATCTCAGTGAAGCATACCAGCATCGTCACCTTCCGAGCTGTAAGGCTCTCTCCGCCATAGCTATCATTGTGTAGGTAAGGACCACTTTGTCTTCATCTTCTCAAGCGCCACCCTCATTGGAGTTTTCACTTTCACCGCCTTCTCCCCATTCCAACAACCAACGCCACCCATGGGATTAGAAGCTCCAAACCCTAGGCGGGAGTTGAGGAAATTTCTTCCACTGTAACCATATTCTACAAGAAATGAAAAAAATATATTTTGGTAGTCGGGTCGGGGCCATTGCATGCACCGATGTTGCAATGGTTGGTTGACTAAGCTAACTAGTTGACGCCATTATGTTGTTTAGGGGAGATAGCAACTTAATAGAATTAGGTTTATTCTGTAACTGTGTGGTCCGACCAAATAGTTGGTTTGACTAGTTGATAGGTCGACTAATGATTTTCCCCTTATTTCTTTTATTTAGATAAAAATGTAAATAATGAAATGTTTGGTTGAAATCAATCGGTACTTTATCTTGTTACAAATGGCTATATATGTATATATATTGAAATATTTGTATTAATCATATTTGTAATATATATAATTAAAAAATACATAAATGATTAATTTCGTTCAATATTTCAATTATTGCTTATTCTTCCATGACCCTTCTGACTGAATACAAAATACTATTGACTTTTGCACGAACTTGAACGCTTGAACTTTGGGAGGGGGTATGCTTTTTTCTCCATCATATCTCTTCTTTGAGGCTTATGTTGGGGGATTGGTGGACTTTTTTTGCTTATGACTGGACTACTGGATTGACCATGGGATTTTATGCTCACGGGTCCCTCGGTTGTTTGCAATGGCATCAGATCGAGAGATGTTGATGGGAAAGTCTTGAGATGGTGGGGTTTGGTCCTCTCGTTCCATTCCGAACTTTCGAATCAAAGCAAGTTCTAGGCCATGACTGAAACCCTCTTTCCGTTGGTGATTCTCTCGATTTTTTTGATGAAGAAACGAGTGAGATCCCGAGATGGGACTCTCCACAAGAGCTATGTTAAAATAGCATAAAAAGGTACATTTTCACATGAATCTGTGCAGAGGTAAGAATACATGAGTCCCTCGGTTGGGCGGGGCCAATGGACGTGGATGTAAATTCACTCTACTTATGAGGTGCTCTATTTTTCGGAGGTGGGTGCGGAGTGGGAGTGTGATTCTATGTAGAGAATATTTCGGAAACGACAAGATTCCACAAGGATTCTTGGTCTTTGTAACTTTGATAAATTAACTTATGAATATAAAGTTTTTGGGTGTCCGTTTTAAAACGTCATACACGTTTTCCTATAAAAAATATCCCATGGATTTTTAAGGGAAGCTTGATGAATTTCCATTTTATCACCTTTATTCTTTCATTTGATCTTAAATCTCTAGCTAAATGCATGTTTATAAACTTATTTTATACAAAACAACACTCAATTTATTGACATGCATATATTGTATAAAATACTGTATTTAATTCCAAAATAAAAGAAAAAAGGAAAGGAAATAACAAGAATGAAGTGTTAAAGACACTGAGTGACCCTAGACCCTGAGACCCAATCATTATGATGACTTGATTGACAAAGAATAAAGTAGGAGGAAATGGAATAGAGAAACTATATAGAAAATAACACAAAAATCCTAATTCTTTTTACCAAAAAATAAGCTTTTGGGGCCTATTTCATTCTTTATTATTTACACTCAAATAATAAAACCCTTTATATGAAAGTTGTACATAAAAATACAAAGAAAAATACACAATTAATTTCATTCAAAAATAATACACAGTGCACCCGGGACACACAGAATAAAAAGCCACAAAGAAAACTTCCCAGACTCGTATCTCATCCACACCGAATCAAAATACACCAAACTCATCTTTATTGTTTATAAAGTTTAATTATCTATTTAACATTCAATTCGGAGTTGAGATGTAAAAGTTGACTTTTGGATCCCATACTTGTATAAAATATTCAATATATTTATTATTTTTATTTGAGCATTTTTATTTTTATATAAGTATTTTTACCCGAAAAAATCTATATTTTTTAAATTACCTCTATGACCTTTTGCATAACATAATTATCCCCATCGACCAAGTAAATTATCTCAAAAACCCTCACAAGCTTCAAACAGATTAACCGAAGGGTTCATGGGGTAAGAGTTGGCAGGTTTACGGGTCGAGGGGGGAATTAGGCTATTTCAAAAGACATGGAGGTAATTGAAAAGTTTATAGGATCTGCTAGGTAAAAATACCTTTTATATACTTGTAAATATTATTAAAAATACATGTAAATAATAAAAACAAAATAAAACAATGAAAATACATTAAAATAAATAAAGCTATAGAATATATAGGTAAAATATACATATATTTTATATATACTTAATTATTTAAGTAAATAAATAGGATCAGAAAAATAAACAAAAAATATGTAAATATGTAGTTAGATAATTTTATAAATATATAAAATATCTGCATATAATAATATTATTTAAAATACAAAATAAATGACCTAAATACATGTATAAATACCTACACTTATACTTTTAAATATTAGCATGTAAAAAATTAGTTTGTAAAAATAAATAAAAACAGAATAAAATACTACATAAAATTACAAATAAAATATATGTTGTGACCAAAAAATAATAAAATCATTCACAATTTTAAAATGAATTAATAAGGTGATTATCCCTCTAAATTCACTGATTGGTCCACATGGACCAATCAGATGCCTCTGTGAGTTGACCTAGGTCAATTGCACGGTCTTCATACCCTCCCTCTATTAGAGCCACCTACCTCCTACCTTCGCCATTTTTTTGGCATTGATGCGTTGTTCGAGACTGGTTGACTTCATCTGCGAACTTTTTCGTAGTATGATCACCCATCACACCCTACCTTTTGCTTTCTCTTTCGATCATGCAATCGGTGGGAATTATCTAAAATTAGCAAACATTATAAGAAAATCACACAAAGAAAATATTAAAAAACAAAAATATTTTATTTTATAAATTTTGACTATATATAGTTAAATTTATAAATATAAAATCCTATAAAGACTATTTATACTATATATACTTGTATACTAATTATACTAATTATTTTTTTTTATAAATACCTATAAATATATCTAACATTTAAAAAATAAAAATGACTATTGTTATTTGTAGTTTCTGTATTTTTATATATATACATATCATATATAGTATTTATAACATACATACTTATTATATATAGATAGATATACATAATTATTATATCATAAAAATAATAAGTTGAGCAAATCCAAGGCTTCAAATTTTAGATCAAAGGTTTGTTTCTCCAAGTTGGTAAAATTGTTTTTGGAGAATTTCATCGAAATTTTGTTGAAATCATTCAAAATCATGGAAATGACAATAAAATCTGATTGTTGTCCATAATCTATGGGTTTTAATGCTCCTAAATTAATAAGTAAGAAGAAATGCATACTTGTTTGTAAAATATAGGTGTAAAAATTACATTAAGGTCTATTATTACCATCGTTCATATTGTAAAAAACAACCAACTATTTTGTTTAGTTAGCTTGTTTAGCTAGTCAGTTGGTCGCCGACTTGAATAAGACTAATCGGTCAGTAGTTGGCCAACCAACTAAATGATATGACTAGTCAGTCGATTTCTATATGAAAAGACTTTATTTTTACTTTTTCTAAAGACAAACTTAATCTAAAATGCTTATTGTTTGATTACATTCAGTTATTTATTTTATTTCATTATGATAGCATAGAAAATGTACAAATCTATATTAATATGTCAGAATATATATATAAACATTGATTTATATAATTAAAGTAATTTAAAAAATACAAAATCAATTAAAGTCTTAGTAATTCTATTTAGTCGACCTACTGTGATAAATCCTTAGTTAGCGATCCATCCGAGTGATCATCATAATCATTGCACATGCGGATATGTAGTAGCAACATGTTTCTTAGAAGTGGAAGCAAATGCGATGATATTCACCTTTTATACAAGAATGAGTTGACACATGCAAAAAATAAAATATTAAAACAGATATATCAAAATAAAGAAAGAATAAAAATACGATTTTAGTTTGAAACTTAAATTTAACTCTTGAAATTTGTTCTTAAGTAATTTAATTTTGAGTTAGACCTTAAATTTTGGAATTAACAGAAAAAACTTGTTAATATAATATAATGCTCTCTAAAAACTTTACCAAAATTTCAAATAATTTCGATCAAATTTCGCAGAATTTGAGGCCTAGGCAACTCGCATCTAGCGTGCCTATTGTTCCTCCGGAAGCAACAGCGACCTCCTGATCAAGGACAAACATCGCGAAAGCAGATTTCTCCCTCAATCTTTAATCCAGAAAAGTTACCAAAAATGTCACCCAAAGCGATGGTCTTTTAGCCTCTTTCAGCTCCATTTCCACAAGAGGTATAATTCGAGTATTAAAGAACTAGATAGATACAATTGTACATTGAGTATCTGTTGAAGCACCCTTCTAAAATTGCCTGCTGCATGTTTACCAGTAACACATTGGTGTCCAGAACGAACAAAACTGTTACCCACAGGTACCCTTATTTGATACAATTACCACAAAAGTCCACAGTCTGCCTACCTAACACAAAGGCTGTTTGCATGAAACTAATAATATCTTTAAAAACTTCTCAGTCTGTTAATTAGTAGCTCAACCATCATTAGTTAAATGACAATGGTTAGTCTAATAGATCTGTAGATCCTCTACCCTCCTTGTCACGTCTTTATGGAGGATAAAAAATATCAAAGCCCTAGTCAAGCAATCAAAATAGGTGTTTCCCACTCTAAATTCCCTCAGCAGTTCTAGTATTTGGCTACCCGAGAAATGTCAATGAAGAGAACATCCCCGTATAGGGAACAAAACAATCAATGTGCAATTCACACTCTGCCTATCAATCCCTTCTATTGAAAAAAAACTGAAACCAAGTGGGCTGCTTGCATTCGATCAATTCGGTGAGACCCACACCAATGTCATGCCTTTATTCCAAACTGTATGAAGAAATTAGTTTCCCCGACTTCCCTGCCTGCTCATTTTAAAAGTGCGACCTAGAGACTTCTGAATAAATAAAATTTCTGTTTGTCACCGACCATTGAGTGGGAGAATGACGTGTTGCTATCCCTTCCTGAATCTCGACATACCTCGAACCTTGACTCTATTCAACCTATGTTTTCTTCCCTTGTCCATTGCAATCCTTCGCCATGTTATCCTATCTTCTTAACTCCACATATGAGAGAGGTCTGGTATCCTCTACCTTGTTCCTCCTGAGCAATTCTCCTCTTTGCAACCGTTGGAAGCTTGATCTGTCATCTATAGTTGAAGGAAGCATCCTTCTCAGGGTGGCGATCTTTATAAAGAGCATGTAATATGCTGTTGAGCTCACACAACTCTAGCATTTCTCACACCTTGATCCTTATTAAGTTCCCTCGATAAGATGAGGGTTGAACGCAGGGACAAAACTGGTATATAATTTAGGGGAACTATGACCCCTCCTTAATTATTACATTTCACTTATATAATGTTATAAATTTTTTGTATGGCCCCTGCTTAACGTTTAAATATAGAAGCTGTAATTTCAGAATTTAACACCAATTGCTTAATGGCTTATTGGTATATCATTGTGATGTCCAACAATTCAACCAATGTTCAATTACCATATTTGCACTTTTTCTTAAAAAAAATAACTCTAGTCACTGACTTCTCTCCAACCTTTCTTTTAATTTAAAATAATTAATTTCATCCTTTCTTTGTTAAAAAAAATTATTTCTAGTCAATTTTAATATATTAATAATTTATTTATTATTTTGACATAAATTGAGATTGTGGCTCATTTATCTCTACAATTTTTTCTGATTCTCTTTGTAAATGAAATAAATTTTGTTGTTTCCTTATAAATATGAAAATTTTTAACTAAAACAATTAAAAATCACCATTAAAAAAAGTCTATACATTATTGAAAATTCAAATAAAATTGAAATAGTAAGTTTATCAAATTTTAAAAATGACATTTAAA
Source organism: Ottelia alismoides (assembly GCA_037367405.1). Lineage (NCBI taxonomy): Eukaryota > Viridiplantae > Streptophyta > Magnoliopsida > Alismatales > Hydrocharitaceae > Ottelia > Ottelia alismoides. Next base: position 418,251 of record JAZKJV010006172.1, on the reverse strand, counting down.
ATTGTCAACTCCACTTAAAAAATATCAATTGAAAATACTTTTTTTTTTTCATTTTTTTACTTATACATGTAGGTTTATACTTGACCCCCCATGATAAAATTCCTGATTCCGCCCCTGGTTGAATGCCCTTCCTACCTCGATTCCCACTATAGGTGTATGTGATCTTTGCTCCTTTATCAACGCTAACTAGAATTCCTGCAAGAACTCCACAGACACACATACTCTATTTAAATACGAGCGAGAGGAAGAGGTCCTCCAACTGAACTTGCAATTAACTGCATGAATCCATAATTTCCAACTGTAGTTTCTCAAATAATAATAATAATAATAATAATAATTTCCACCTGCAATTGTGAAAGTAGAGTCCAAAATTCCTTGAATTCAGATTCATGCCCTCAGTCTCCATGAGTTGATTGCATCCGAATAGTTGAAATCTCTCCCGGTCATCGAAGATAGGTGTAGTAATTTAGTCTTGCGTCATGTAACTCCACCCATATATTTAACTCCTCACGTATAGAAGCATCAACGGATTCGTAAACCTGAACCATTGTTAGCGTTTGTCAAGAATAATCCTTTATTCAAAACACATCATCGTGGCATCAAATTGGTCGCTGTCTCTCAAGGACGCTCATGCATCAATTTCTATGGAACTATGTACACAAATAGAGATAAAGATGCATGATCGAGGGATTTGCTGCTCATACTTAGTTTGACAGTGGCTCAACATTTCATAGTAATTTACCTACATTTCAGTTTCGACAAGTAACAGAAATTCGTTCGAAATGGCTGACATTTTAGCTTTCAAGGCTTCCGATAGAATGAATGGTGATCGAAATGGCCGAACTTTCGATCGAAATTCGACCGAATTTCAACTTAAATTTAGGTTGGCCAGTCAACGATATGCTGATTGAAACCGATATTTAAATCCTTGGTTCCCATTTTATAACATGCAACAAGACAATATCTAGTGACCATTGCAACAAGTATCCTCCTATTGTCCCTCACTTCTTCTGGTCGTGTAGATCATGAATGCATCCCGGAAGAATGAATTCCCATCTAGTTTCCCGCGTCAACCTACATCATGATTTCCCTTGCCACATCTTGCCTCACACGCCCATCTTTCAATTTTGATGGTGGGGTTCTTGCCGACGTTTATGCAAGCAGTATGTGTATACGTTCGGACAAATCACTGAATAGTGATAAAACGGTATGTTGTGGCATATGCGATTCTATGCGGTTTTCAAATTTTTAATTTAAAAATAAATAAATATCTAAAAAATACTATAGTTGATGCTTACATGGTTTATAAAATGATATTTTCCTAAGAACACTTAACATAAAAGCTATTTCTTTACTTTAAGACATATCTATGAACTAATGATACATATCTAATGGCTATTCAAGTATAAGAAAAACATATCTAGCAACCACTAAAGTACTCAAAAAAATATTTGTATACTTTAATGAATATATTCAAGTATTATATATCCAACAACTATTGATTATAACATTGGATATGGGATTATATGCATATCCAACAAAAATAATTTCAATTTATGCACAGAAACTAGGTTTTAATACATATCAAATAATTATAGTTTCAAAATTTATTTATGATTTATATTTCAATGCATATAAGTTTCAATGCATATATTCAAGAAGTTACAAGACTATAACTTAAGTACTACTTTATATAAATAAAAGAATGAATAATATAAGTTATGAGATTCGTTTTATTCAGAAAATGTATTTTTCATGCTAAGTTTTGTTATCTTGGCTCTGTAAATATTTCTTCTTTCATTTTTCTAATATATAAAGCAGATATCATAACGTGTTTCCCCTATTTTTGACTTAAAAATGTTGTGGGACTATCGAGCACAAGAGGCATTGGCGATCACCCAACAGTGATTGGGAACCTAAAAGAAGCATCAATGAGAAGATCCACATAGGAAGTGGAGAAACACAGACAAGAAACCACATGAAATCAGGGCATATGTTCTGACATATGCATATAGCATATGTAGGGTTGCATAAATGGATCAATTCAAGAAATTGGTGCTGCCCCATGGGCATATAGTCCTACATATGCAGTTTATGCATATGATTTCCAAAACACTAGTATTTACCATGCCTTGACAAATCAAACAGTCCCCTTGTGTAAGATACTCTTTGATATCCACATCCCCGACCTTCGCAAGGACCATTGTACATATGATTTATCTGCAACTGGACACATCCACATGATGTCTGTTTGCCTTCGCAAAGGGCCATTGTACTCTTATTTGTCAAATCTTTGATTAAACACCTTAGGAGTTATTTTTATCCGTATTATCCAACTCGAACTAGCATTATCATCAATGTAGAATACTTGGTGTGCCTAGCGTGCTAATACGAATGGTTCTAGCCTACCCAACATGCTTTTGCTTTTATTGATGTTGATTCCAAAATCTGGATCCAACTTAAATCCTGTATCTTTAAATACATCATACCATTCACATTTGAATACCACTACATGTTGATCATGTTGATAGCCCATCTCAATTATTTCATTGATTCATTCGTAATATCCATCACAACCCGACGATAGATTGCTTTTGATGAATGTGCCTAATAGGATATTTGCTTTCTCACTATTACATTCTGAGTAGCTCTTGAATCTATACACATTTATTATATATCTGTTGTGCTTATGCACATAATTAAACGGGCATCTAACCAACGTATCGAAATCCTTGATCCAACAACTATCTTGTTCGTATTTCATTTGTTGTACTTGTATTCCAAACCACTCAATGAAATCGATCTCACTTAAGCTCCTTAAATTACCATAATTGCTTTTCCATTCGAGGTAGAATGGATCAATTTTAGGCACTTGTTTTAGCATATATCACTGTGCCAACTGTCTTTCAACCTCCTACATTGGTAGGAGAATCATTTTTTTTATTTCTCGACCTCGGATCTTGAATATTGGTAGATGATCATCATCGATTTCATTATAAGGAGCATCATTTTTCCACATTTTTAAAATGTCGCTCCTCATTGTCTATATAAATAATGCAAAAGTGATGCATTCCTCAACCAAGTATCCCTCGAAAATTGATCCCTCTGATTTAGAACGAGTAAGCAATAATCCTTAAGTTTCTTAAGGTATCTCTCTACCAAGTACATCCAACAAAACTGAACTGATCCTTTCAACGTTGCTTCATCGGCAAAATGAATTATCAAATGAACCATGATATCAAAAAAGACTGGTGGAAACAAGCGTTTTAGCTTGAAAAGTATCTCAACAATATTTTGTCCCATTTTTATAGTTGTTTTGTGTCTAGTGTCTTAGCACATACAACTTTAAAGAATAGACCCAACTCGGTAATTGTCTTGACATCTGACTAAGGTAAAAGACCACACAAGGCTAGAGGAAAGAATGCTTGCATATAGGCATGGTTGTCACGACTTTTAAACCCATTGATTTTCTTCTAGTTGTCATTCACACATCTGAAAATGTTCGAACATAATCCATCTGGAACAACATCTTTTAAAAATGATAAAAGAAATGACTTTTTGATTGTATCAAGATAGTTAAGGGCATGTCGAAACTGCCTCTCTCCTTTGAAGGATATGGTTAGATCCTTAAGAGCATCACGGAAGCATGAGGATCACATCGTATGCGATCGGGAGCAACTAGTCGCACTAGTTGCTCGAGGCATCGGAAATTAAAATTTTTCATGCGATGAAACCACATGATCCAAGAACACTTTTCGGATCGTTTCATCTAAACCACAAACAAGTATTAGGGTTACCTCTTGAACCGTGGTTGTGATCGAGTCTCTAAACGAAGAGACCTCTTGTTTCATGTCCGATCCGACGGAGGAGACGCTTGCGAGTGTGTTGATGAAACACGTGCTCCTCACAATCTATGTTGATGATCCAAGCGTCAGATCTCCTGATCTCGACACACGAGATCCGACATCTTCTTCACGAGCGAGGTGCACCGAAGGAGGAGGAGATCAACGAGCAAATGATCCGGGATCATAACGACGACACTGCGACGATGGAGACTCTCTCTAGGGCTTCCATGGTGGACGACCACATGAGAGAGAGAGAGGGTGTGTGGAGAATGAGAGAGAGAGAGAGAAGTTGTTGTTCACATCTTGTGTGTTGTGTTGTAACCAAGAAGAGAAAGGGGTGCCTCTCCATTCATAATATTTTGGGATCCATGGATCTCAATCCATGGACAACACAAATCCAATGGCTCTCGTTGATTTGTGTTTCTTTTAATGGCTAAGATTTTTGTTGATAAAAAAACCCACAATAATTAATTTAATTTAGACTAAATATATATTGATAAATCAATATGATTTAATCCCAAATTAAATCAATCATGCATGGAGATTATGGAATGAAGATTGCCTCCTTAAATAATATGGGATTTGGTGGGAATCTTATGTAATCTCATGAGATCTCATGAGATTATATTATTCCATGGAAATTTCCAAGATTTACAACAACACTTGTTGTGAATTATTCTACAAAAATAATTCATAATTATTTTGTCAATATTGCAATCTTTTCATTGGAAAATTGTGAATCACATTCACAACCAAAAATAAAATGTAAATTATATTTTCAATTTATTGTCCAATGTGAATCTAATTCACATCAACATTTAATTAACAAATATAAATTACAAATAGCTCTCTCTTATACATTATAAATCACATTTATAATATATATGATTAATATGGTTAGTGCTATCTACAGTACTCATATCCATGATAATTAAATCACATTTAATCATCTTGGATCTCTATTCTCATGTGCCCAAATAATGTGAATCACATTCACATTATTTACGTCTTTGATAATTACATCACATTTAATTGTCTAAGATAACTCTTTTTATAATATGAACCAAATTCATACTATTCATGATAATTAAATCACATTTAATTATCCAAGATAACTCTCCTTATAATATGAATCAAATTCATATTATTCATGATAGTTAAATCACATTTAATTATCTATTTTCTCAATGCTCGGATACATATATCAACAATGAAATTATCTTAAAGTCTTTCAAAGATAATGCGCTTTCTCTGCGGATACTTGGAGATAAGGACAATGCGATTGTATTGTTCCACGTATAGTGACTTGGATATTGAGATCACATCTCAAATCCAAATCTTGCGGACCTCCCATAGATGCTTGATTAAATCAAGGCCGTAGATCCAATCTTCTCATTGCATTTGAATCACATTCAGATCACTGTCCAACACTTAGACCAAGATTAGATCACTTCTCTACTGAGGGGAGTCACTAAAATCCAAACCCATTTCATCACTCCCTAGGAATGGAAGCGTCATGGTTATACAATCGTTTATGATCACATCTTCCTTAGGTATTCCCAATACCTGTACATACTGCATACTGGAAGACCCAGAATGATCTTGAAGTATAAGATTAGTTTTACACTGTCTACTTCAAGGATTTATCATTAAGTTTCTCATTCGATCATTGGGAGTCGGTATCGATCATATACTTTCCAAAAGCATATATCATACCTAGGTGTTGATCATATACTTTGCAAAACCATATATCAAACCTTACAAATTCAGTTAAGATTCCAAAGAGAGATGACCTTGCTCGGAATTTGATTCCCAATATCTCATGAGTGAGCTCATGTCTTCTCGTTCAACAATGAACCTGTATGATCTCTTTCAGAGATCATATTACTCATATGCTCTTATATGCACACCAGCACGCCGGTATATAGACCTTGATTAGGTCATCAACCTATTGGTCTGCCAGATAGTAACACATCTGTCTCCGGTTAGAGGATGCGTGCCTATATCATGACAACATACGATATAGGACTTTGGTTATCTCGATCTCATTAAGTCAACTCTTTGACCTAACTAATCTGACACATTCGAATCTCTATTCCCATATAGAGGGCATGTATCAAGAGGTCGGTCAGATATCATCCTAAATGAGAAAGGATTGCCATCTCCTACTCAGGATGGAGATCATCTCTTAACAATCATTTGACGGTGCTTGATGAGTCCTCAATCTCAGACTTTAGATGTTCATCCAAGCCTCAGCCTCTATGATTCAATAATTGAATCAATAGTTGTATATCATTAAGATGGCCATGGTACATAACCTAATTGTAATAAGGCATCTATTATGCAAATTAGTTATTCTTCATTTCAGATCAGGGAATGATATTTGCAATAACAATTATTGCATAATGGCTCGCCATGGGCTTGCATGTCCAACAATCTCCCACTAGTCCAAAGAGCCATTAATGAGCTAATCATTTAAACCCACACTCATGTGACAATCATAGGCTTTTTAGAAAAATAGCTAGGTAAGTTAATCAGTCACTCTGTTGCCAAGAGACTACGAAAAGTCAATTTACGGTAGTTGCATATCTCCTAGTAACAGTGCTTGCATCGAATGTGAATGTTGCATCTTATGCAACCAATACTCAATATTGTCAGTTATAGCATCCTTGACACTGCATCTCAATAATCATTATAACCAATATGTAATTTCAATTATCCTTATCAGAATACCCTTATTCATGGAGATCTCTATCTCCTAAGGTATCCGCAATTAAGACCTTTTTAGATCACTATCTATAAAGTCTTAAGATCATGAAGATAAAACTTTGATATCACTATCTCAAAAAATCTTATCATCTTTAAAGATATAATTATTACGGCAACCAAGTATTTTATCTCCATAGTAGGATTAGTAACTATTTACTACTCCCACTGCATGGCAGACACCTAGCTTTTGTACACATTTAGCATACACTCGGTTTCTCGTAGCTGATGCACAAGGGTAAGTAGTTCTAGCATTTACTTCCTCAATTCCTTGAGGTGCTATCCCTTTAAATAAGTCAGTACCATATCTTAAAGGAAGGAGGCCTTTCTTGGAATTTTCCAGAAAATGGAAATGTCCAAGATGTACCATTAATGTTATGATCCTAATACCTATCTTCTCTTCGCTTCTGAACACCTTCAGAACTAAGATCCAAGAGGTATCCTTGAGATCATATCTCAAGGTATGGAAAGCCGGATCATAAAACACTCATTTTCATCCATATATCTAAATGATTAGGATATCATCTACATGTAGCACGATGAACACAATGGCACTCCCACTAAGCTTCACACGGTCCATCAAGATTCTATCTGAAATCATAATTTTTATAATTTCATCAAATCTAGTGTTCCAACTTCAAGAAGCTTATTTGAGTCCATAGATGGAATTCTTTAGCATGCACACCTTGCTTTCCTCAATTATGAAGCCTTGGGGCTACTTCATATGAATATCCTCTGAGAAGTATTCATAGAGGAATGCAATCTTGATTCACATCGTGAAGATGTTATAGTCAAATTGTGTAGCTATAGTTAGTAATATTCTGGTGGGTTTAAGCATGGTCAGTGAAGAGCAAGTTTCATCGCAAGCGATGTTTTCTCTTCAGTGTGTATATTGAGGATACATGCCGTGCTTTGAAGGTATCTACCTTCTCATCAGGTTCCCTCTTTCTCTTGAAGATCTGTTTACATCTTATGGGTCTTACTCATATAGGTGGATCCTCGAGGGTCCATATACAACACTTGTATATGAAGTCTACTTAGAACTTTATTGCTAACATCCATCATTCCATGTCATGATCATCAGAAGCTTCATCACATGAAGTTCGATCATTGTCAGATTTCTCTAACACATGGAAACCATCCTCAAACTAATTTGAATAGGTATTAGTGTTTCATCTTTAATTGTTCTTTTATCCGATTTTAGGAGCCTCATTATCTTCTCAAGATTAAATCAGTTCCTTCACTTCATTTTCATCTTGATTCTCAAGAGTCTCATCCTCTACAAATCACATTATCAGAGATGAGATCTTTTAAGAATCTCAAGGTCATAAAGTAGGTATCCAATACCATCCTTTATTTTCCTAATGAAGTAGCACTCTTAGGTACTAAATTCCAGCTTACTTGCATGGGACCTTATTGAGGATATATATATAGTAGTTTCTACTACATATATACTTGGAAACTAATAGGTAATTATGCAAAAAATCATCATTGATCAAATCATGTCATATATGATCCAATTGTATCTCCCTGCAACTCTATTGAGTTTAGGTGAATTAGGAGGATCGAGATAGGAATGGCATTCCTATCTCCATAAGGTGTTCCTTTGAATTCATCTAATAGGTACACGCTACATAGGATAGATCAAATTCATTTCATCTTCCTTCAAACTTTTGTTCTAAACCAAAATTATGAAATCTTTGAACATTTCAAAGCTTTCTAAGGTGAACGGAAGAAATCTCATATCATAAATAATCATCAAATGATATCACATATCATCAATGTTTATTATGATACAGATGATCCACATACATCAATATGTATGAGAACTTGAATACCTCGGCATCTAACATCATTCTTAGAGAAGGGTGTATTGAACATTTTTACTTTGAATATAATATTCACAAGTATGTAAGATTTGAAATTTCATACATTCTAAAGCTTCATCTCTTACTAGTCTATTCATCTCATCAACAGACATATGTCCAAGCTATGATGCCAGATCATTATCAAATGATCTTCATCCTCCTATTGATCTTTAAAGGTTTAATCTTCAGTATTAGAAATGTTAATGAACCATTCATTAATTTTCTAATTTAGTAGAGTCCACTAGATGCTAGATTACTATCTGAAATATATCCATCATAACTCTTTATGATAGGTTTATTCCAGAATTCATGTTCATTCCCAACATTTAGAAATAAAGAATGAGTGTATTCTAATATCTAGGTCATAGAGACATTCTCTAAGACTAAGGGTTCTTCCACTGAAATTATGAAGTCTATCTATCCAACAGAGATTCTTGCAACAATTGCATCAATATCCATGTGGATGGCTATTAAACCTTAAGATGAAATTTACAGTCTTCTAGAACATATGCAACCAATTGCAAGTGTTATTAGAAAAATGAGATACAATTATTAGACTTTTAATCTTATCAAATAAGAATGTCAATTTCAATGATTAAATGTAGATATAGATTATTGCGATGCACCATCTGGATCCTTCTCTAAGGATCCTAGATAGACTAGATAGTCACACTATCAATACATCGGCTTATTGCAGTATTGGCATTTATCCAACTCTTGGATGTCATATGGAAGTCACAGAAGTACAGTCAACTCTTTGACTTTCCTTCAAACTTGGGTCCGACCCATGCTTCCACTGTGCTCCCTTTATTTATAAACAACAATTGCTCAAGACAAAGGATCTCTTATGTTGAAATTCAAAAGATTTCAATATAAGAGTACTTCAACATTTATACATGCTTCATTTAATTCATACAATATGAATATTCTGAAGCTTCACGAAAGACTAGTGTATAGATAGTAGAATGATGACACTCATCATATCTACATACATCTTAACTCTTAAAGTCTTTTGGTTCATGCGAGTACTCAAACAATTTGAATACATCATCTCTTATAGAGTCACCATTCTGCATGATGCAGAGAACCATGTCATCCATGATTAAATGTCAAGAGCACATATGTATGCTAGAATAGCTTCTTACATTTTATAAGGATTATTTAACAGTTTTGATCATCATCGACATGTCACTTCCAAAGTACATTCGATGAGAGATCAAGACTATAGAGACATACAAACCCTAGGGTTGCAATCATATTGTCTATTTAATTGTCATTCCTCATTATTATGAGGAAACTTGCATATTGCAACCACATACAATATGTGTCCAACTGCAAGTAAAATATCTTAATCATGGATCCCATCCATGATATTTTACTGATTATTATTGAGTATAATATTGAGTGGGTTTAATGAAGGATTATTAGAAATAAGAAATTTGCATATATATATATATATATAAATATATACTTTACTTTGATTTAGAAATTTTTATATCAAAGTTGTCATGCCTTGTCAACATTAAAAGTTCATTCCCTTAATCACTTTCAATGTAATAGATATACTTACCATTATATCTCAAGAAAGATCTGGGATCTCCTTCCTTATCTTTGTTACATCCCAATAATATGAGAACTTGCAACTCGGATAAAAGAAGCGGGAACACATTCCTCCTTGCAATTCCAACTTGCATTTCCAATTCGGTCTTTAACACCCGGCCCACCACCCCTAAAGGTGATGATGACCCATCACTAATTGAACCAACCATCAAGACGAATAACACTCACTATGCGCAATCCAATATCGCCCTCCTGACCCATCTGATGGTGCCACATAAGACGAAGGAACATACGGAAGAACGATCGCAAAGACCAAGAATCCGACCACCGAAATAGAAAGAGCAACAAGGAATTGGCGGACTGTCGTGATGTCGAAGATGCTCCTGTGCACCATATCCCTCTCCACAACAAAGTGATGAATCGCAAAGAGTATGAAGCCAATCCCAATGCTTCTTGCTTGGACCAGAGTCGTTATCTTCTTAGAAAGCAGAGACGGCCACGGATTAAATTAAAGTGGTCCGGTTCTCTGTTGTGGAAGTAACGCAGTGTGGCAAGGAGAAAGATTCAGGCGGAGGGCGTACGTTGACTTCGTCGGAGACGAAAGCGGAGCGAAGGGGGAGGTGGAGATGGATGCGTTCAAGCGGAGGAGGAGACGCGGAACCGAAACGGCACACGGCTTCTCCTTTATAGGCTTTGTTTATTGTCTCAGCAGACTCTATCGAACACCCAATCGTAGTGCGCTGACCGCTGAGTCCATTATATTATTATAGATTCTGGTAAAGGAACTGCTCCCCCTTTAATTAGTTTCAATTTCTTTTGATTCCCGCTGATACCATATGGGGAGATTAAAATAACCGGGCCGAAAGAAACCCATGTTTGAAAATCCGGACGGGATGTTGAACCCGCCCGTATCGATTTTGGTTAGACTTTGAACCGGCGATGATGTCAGCATTTTGTTAACTTTCGTATGGATGCGTAAAAGATGAGACTGTTCGTTTTCTGATTATCGGACCGATTCGATCGGATCCATGAGTCGACAAAAATCAGATCAGTATATGAATTTAAAAGATATTTTATCTAAGTCCCTCAAGCTTGGCTGGACATTTTTGTTGTTTTCTTGCCTTGTTTTATTTTTAGAAAATCAAATACAAATCAGAAAAATACCAAAAATTCACTAAAAACGGTAAAAATCATAAAACACACAAAAACATTTTTATTGGAATATTTGATTGATTTTTGATGCATTAAATAATTGTTTGAATTAGCTTGTTTTACTTGTTTCTTTATATTCTTAATTAAACAAAAATCCAAAAAAAATAAAAACAACTAAAAATCCACCAAAAACACCTTTTATTTTATTTTATTTTTGACTACTTCGTAGGCCGCAAGGCCATCACGTGTTCCTTGTGTTCGACCCTGGTCGCTATACCAGGTTAATAAAATAGCAAAACCGCTATTGGATGTTTGATTGATTTTTATCAGATTTGGTGGTCTCTTTTTCTCGATCGACCACGCTTGGTGACTTGGGTCGCAACGACCCTTGATACCTTTTACCCTTGTTGCTTGGCGTGTCATCAGTTGTGCGTGGAGACAATGATTATGTGTGACAATGGCAGTGGCGATGTGTGACGAAGATGACGACGCTGCATAGAGCGACATGAGATAGTTGCGCAAGGAGAATGTGTATTCTTAATCATTTTACATTTTCTTTGTATTCATCCATTAAAAAAGTTATAGGTAAGTTTGATTTGATTTAGTCTGTTTTTCTGTGTTCCATTTTGATTCTATATCGATCCAATCTTTGATTATCCTCGATCGGAATCATTGTTTCTCCTCTATTCTGTTTTTCAATTCATGTCTCCAGACTCCACTTCTCCTAAATACATCTTCATTTTTCTTGTAAGATTTAAAAAGTGACGATCAATGTGTTTTTGAAGTATTCAACCATAAATTCCATGTTTCTTGTAAGATTTCAATTCATGGATTTTTTAAGATCCCATAATTCAGTTAATTTTTTTACATGCGATCTTTTTCTGAAGAATATATGCTAGACAACATCTATTGATAATACACTTTTTTACATCAAATTTAAATCAATAATATTCATGATTCACGTGAATCCTATATTAAACAAAAAGCATGTATTTTATATTCACCATTATTGATTTAAATTAATTTTATCTTTTTTTTAGATTTGATTTACTATTTAACATCTGTGTCTCTGTCATAATCTCGATTTTTTGTTCGGAATGCATGATTTCTTTTTTGAATGCATTATAGTTACATTTCCTCCATATATTTTACATTCAATTGCCATGTATTACAATATTATCAATTGTTCTACCTTTTCTGAAGAAAATATGATAAATTACTAACTGACCTTTTATTTTGCAGATTAAGATACAAATTTTACAACGAAGGTGTGGATTTTACAAAAATCGCACAAACTTTACAACTGGATAACGAATTTTGATGGACACACATTATACACAAACAAGTTGCTTGAAAACATAAAAATAATTTATACATTTTAATACGTACTTTTTTTACAAAAATTATATACATTTTATAAAAGAAACCACAAAATTTACAAAAACAATTGTAGCTTACATACATCGCTCCTGTAGAATGTTGGCTGAAAATGAAATGAGATGTCAGCATTTCATTTTACAAAATTTCCAGGCACTTTACAAAATAGACCATGGATTTTATAAAAAAAACCTCGTAGCACAAATATTTCTCCCACTGAATGTCAGCTGAAAATAAAACTAAATATAATTAAATAAGATATTACGAAAAATACCAAGATTAGATCTATATTCTTTGAATATGACATATACCGTGATGTGTATTTTTCAAATTTGAAATTTTAAGAAATACACCTCACATTTAATAACTCCAAAAAATAGCAGGCATATGACGTCTACCATATTTAATTTGTTCGTAATTAACCTTATTTAATTTATTAGAAAATTTAGTTGTACACAAAATACCTTCATTATAGGAATTTTTCATCGAATTTAAGCTTTTTTTCGAACATCAGTGGTTACGCTTTTTGTAATTTATAATACGGGATTGTAAAATATCTCAATCAGTTGTAAATTGATAACAATTATTTCAAAATATGAGCCTTTATTCCGTCATATATTTCTGGAAATTTATGTATACCACTCTGCGTCCACCTAAATATAGAATATTCAATGATGTATATTTTACTAAATTAGCACTAATTTAATCCACCCACATATTAGGAATGTTAGTTGGCACAAAAACCATGTAATGGTTTCAATTACTCGTACACTCATCATCCAACGGCCTAAGATGACACATTTCCATAATCAAGGAAAGTTGTCACATCAATTGACATACTCCACACACACACAGGGATGAGAAGGAAGAGAGCCACGGAATGAATGCAGTTGTATTATTTCATGTTCTTAGTGTTTTTCTTCTCCAGCATTAAGAGGTGATCGTCCTCTGCTATATCGTATGTTTCTTCTTCACGTGCTTTCATGCTGGTCTATTACGCATCTTATTCTTATCACTACATCAGTTCACTGCAAAAAAGAGACATCATAAGTTATGAAAATTACTTAACAACTATTATTTTTATAAAATATTTTGAATATTTGACCTTAAGGATTCAACATTTCAATTAGTTGATCATGGTGTACCTTGTATAAGAAACCATGAAAACTATATTTTTATTAAGACTTGATTCTATATCAACTCCAGTTTGTGTTACAAATATTCATACGTTGAACTTTAAAAAAAATAAAGATGTTTGGCAGAAGTTACAAATATAATTTTCATGTAATTGATGGTGTTGCACATTATGCCATAAAGAAATAATACTATAAAATATATGACTTTTTTTGTTTTGAATTAAATTAATTTTAATTTTCAATAGATGGAATGTACAGGTATGAAAGGTAAAATCTAATGAGAAGGGTTTGGGGCATAGAGTGCTAAAGAGATCGAGAATTTAAATAAAAACATAGAATTAGCATCAGGAACTAATAGACTTAGACTTAGTTGATTAATTCTTATTTGTCAAAAATGCTAAGCGCATGGATCCAAGTATAATTGAACGAGATAGAAAATCCAAAAAAAAAAACACAGTACTGACAAATGGACCTTATGGACTTTAGTTAATGTCCATACTTTATTTTTTTAAGGAAAAGGATGAGCCTTTCATCCAAAATAAATATAATAAAAATTTAGACTATTTACAAACGCTGTGTCAAAAAGAACTCGGGTGTGGCCCAATACATCTTCAAAGTAAAAATGCACACCACTGAAGACTAATTCATTTCTTGCTAGCCAAATCATCCACAATATCTCACTGGCTCTTACAAGTCAATCCCTTGAGCCTGTCCAATTTCTACCGATAGAAATCCAGAAAAATTCTCGGTATCCCATCTGACGCCTGGGATATTTGCAGACCTTCAAACCTCCATCGAACCAGGACATCAAAAACAAAGATGAGCAATCTCCTCTTCTCCTCCAGCACATCTACTACAACCCACCTCCGTTCTCGGGAAAAGTCGACCCCTTCGTGCATTTGTCATGATACACTCCCTTCAGAACAACCACGGGAAGATACTCACCCTTGTAGGCAGGCCTCAGCTCCAAATCCTGATACAGTCCAGTGAAATGCCCATGCTTTATATATTTCATATGACCTTTTCTATATTTTTGGGACTCTAGGATATGTATTATCATAATCAATCTGCAAAAGATCATTCATGTCACAAAATTGTGTTCTCGCTTTATTGTGGATATTTTATTCAATGTTGAACAATAAGATTATATCTCTAATTTTACTTCAAATTATATTTCAATTAAATAAGTTGATTTTCAAGTTAATACGTGAAAGATTTCGAATTTTCAGTTCAATTTTGAAATGGATCATATGAAAAAAATTATTGTAATATATATTCGATATTCAAGAGTTATATATTATATGAGATTTTCAGTTCAATTTTGAAATGGATCCTATGAAAAAAATTATTGTAATATATATTCGATATTCAAGAGTTATATATTATATGAGATTTTCGGTTAGGTTCCGTAAATAATACAAGTTAATTGTAGTCGTACTAGGTTATATGAGAACACACTTTTGGCATTGATTCTAAACTATGTTACTTAAGATCTAATGACTTTGGAGCTCTGAGAAACAAAAGTAGAATAGAAACATGACTGGTTAAATTTAATTTAAGATTTTGGGTTTCTGATATTCCACTTTTCTTAACTATGCAATATTAGTTATGTCTTTCCTTTTTTAATATCAATTGTGCCCTTATGTTCTTGCAAATTTCACAATTTTGCTCTTTCGTTAAAGTAAAAAAGGAGCATAATTAATATTATAAAAGGGTAAAGCTGCAAATTTCATAAGAATATAGGGCACAACTGATATTAGAAAAAAAGAAAGGCATAATCCATATTGCAGGATCTTATAGGGGCACAAGTGAGAAAAATTCTAATATTTTTATTAGAGTCTTAAAGATGATATTTTATATCTATAAATATAGTTTTTATAAAACGGTATAAAAGTCTTAATAAAGATCATATTCACAAAGATAGCTTATTATACACATACGTGCACATAATGTTGGTGTTGATGTAGTGTTCGAAATGCCTCGTAATCACATGATAATTTAACTTCTTTTTTAGATTATTTTTTTTATATATGTTCCGATATGAGATCCTCTGTCTAATTAAGTAAAATATTTTTATTAATTTTATTAATACTTATATTTTTGAACAATAAATAAATAGTTCTATCGTTGTAACACGAAATGCAGGCACGTCATTTAAAGTAAAGAAGATATAGATCATAGTTTTTTACTATCATGACTTGAATCGATATTTCAAAGATATTAAAATATAAAACTCCTGTATAACGAGCTATTCTTACATTTGGACCTTTAAATTGTTTTAATTTTTAAAATTTATTTCAACAATTAATTAAATAAAATGAATAAATAAAAAAATTCATTTAATAGTATAATGTTTTTACATGTAACGGATGTCTCACAGTAAGACGAAAACGAATATAAATATATTTGTATCCAATTATCTATCTTATTCATTTAAACAGATTTGAACAATTATATTCATACTTATTTTAAAGTGGATGCGGATATGGATATCACTTTGACATTTACGAATATTCGTATTCTTATTTCCATTTCAATACTGAAATATAGTCGTAGATTTGTTTAAAATCATATATAGCAATATTTTGTGATTACATTCACTATTGTTGATATAATTGTTATGAAATAAATATATTTATACGTAAACTGCCATAAATAGGTATCTTTTTGTTAGTCGGAAAAAATATTTCTATTAGTAGACGTATCTGAATCGTAGTTATTTATATTCATTTTTATTTTTTAACAATATTATACCATAATTTTATATCTGTCAATATTTATATCTGAATTGGCATCGGAACAGTCCTGACCACTGGATTTGAGCAAGTGTCTCGCGACACTGATCTTTTTTTTTGTAAGTAATAAGTATATTCCCTGTATTGAAACTTATACAAAGAAGGTGTTGTCGGCCTTGTTTACAGGAAGGCAAAAATATCTATAAGAGAAACAGTTCTGGGTTAGTGGTATGCTTGAGCCGGACAAAATCTCAAACCCCATCTTTTAAAACAGAGAACGGCAAGTTAGGACAACGGAATCGATTGTATTCCCGATCAACATCTGGGATCCTGAGGTCCACCTTCGGTCTCTCCTCCCAGATGCTGTAGACCGCAGTGGTGAGGGCAACGCCCAGCCTCTCCCGAACTTTGGCATCAGCAAAATTAGCAATCCAATCAATTGTTGCAGGCACAGGTGCCTTATGAGGCAGAGGCAGCCCAAGTAGGTGGCAAGAGCCAATCCACACAGAACTGGAGAAGACGCATTCGAATAATAGGCGTCCATGGGACTCCAGCTCACAGAGACAGAGGTAGCAGAGCGTTGAGTCACAGATATTGTACTTGGCAAGTCTATCAATGGCGGGTAAGCACTGCAGAGCCAACCTGTACATGGTTAGAGAAAACTTTGGAGGTATTCTTTTTGCCCAAACAATGGATGCCCACTTAAGGGGGGCGGCTCTAGGCCACAAGAGATCAACCGTGCTAGAAAAAGAGAAGCCCTTTGTTGAGTGCACCCATGTGTACGGAGGGGAGTCAGGGATGATGGTCGAGCGGACTGCACCTCTACCACAAAGGATGGCTTTCTAGGGACGGTTATGAGAGGATGAAGGTTGTATCTCCCAGAAGGAGCCGGCTGGGAAGTATTTTTGTCTCATGTAGATCACCCAAATTGAGTCGTTGGAGGTGAGTAGCCTCCATGTCCACGAGGCAATCATTGTGTCTCTTAGAGAATCCAACGAGCGAATACTGAGGCCCCCTTCAGCCTTAGGGAGGCAAATAGTATGCCATGTGATATCACACATCTTTCTTCCCCACAAAAAATTAGCACAAAGCATGCCTATCCTTTGGACCGCGCAACGCGGTATAAGGGTGCCCGTAGTCCAGTACAGGAGGACACCTGCAATCACAGACTTGAGTAGCTAAGCGCGGCTGGCCATAGTGAGGGTCGCTGCCTTCCAGCCATTCAGCATGACCCTTACTCGATCCTCAAGTGTTCTACTGATGGTCCCCCCCTCCCCCATAGGATGAGATAAGGTGGATGCCCAAGTAAGTCGCCGGGAGGCCTTGGCTAAGGATGCCAACGTGGAGGGTAGTGTTGAAGCTGTCGAGGAAGAATTTGGGGCGGAAGATTTTGCTTTTCCTAGCATTCATTTGAAGGCCCGAGATCGAGTGGAATTCTTTGAGGATGCCCTTGACCACCATAAGAGAACGTGTGGTGCCTTTACAGAAGAGGAGTAGATCGTCTGCATATATAAGATGTGTGGGTGTGATTGCCTGCCCTTTTCCCATAGGGCGGTAACGGCCCTCGAGCAAGGTCGTATCCAAAAGGCAACTAAGGGATTCCAAGCTGATGGTGAAGATGAGGGGGCTCAGGGGGTCTCCCTGCCTCAAGCCATGCGACCCCAGGAAAAGACCGCACGGGGAGCCATTTAGGAGGATGGAAAAGGATGAAGTAGAGATGCAGTTGTTAATCCACCCTATCCACGTGTCTCCAAAACCCATGTCCTTTAGTGCGTGAAGGATGAATGAATGCTCAATTGAGTCGAAGGCCTTTGATAAGTCAATCTTGAGACAAGTCCGATTGGAGCAACGCCTCCGGTTGAATCCCCACAGCAGTTCCTGCGCAAGCCGGATGTTATCCCCAACGGATCTTCCCCTAATGAATGTCGTCTGGTTCTTTGATATCAGATGGGGGAGTACCTCTGCCAAACGGGAGGCCAACAACTTGGAAAACATTTTTGTATAATATATTGCAACGAGCTATGGGCCGGAATTTGCCAAGTCTAGACGATGTCAAGTTTTTGGGGACTAAGGTCAGGAAGGTATGGTTTAACTGCCTGACCATGTTCCCACCCCTATAGAGGAAATCCATAGCCGCACAAATGTCACCTTTGACCAACTGCCAGTGCTTCTTGAGGAAGCCCGCCTTGAATCCGTCCGGAATTGACGCCTTGTCTAAAACGATTGAGCGGAGCATCTCCCAGATTTCCTTCTCAAGGAAGGGGCGTGAGAGCCACTTTCTAGCCTCTTCCGTGAGAGTGAATTTAGACGAAGGGCGGCTGACCTTTGCGGGCGTGGAAGTTCCAGCCCCAACAAGGAACGGAAGTACTCCACCGCCTCCGTGGCGATCTCCATAGGCTTATCAATGAGCCCCCCATTGGCATCTATAAGGAATGTAATATTGTTCCTATTAATGCGAGCCTTGGCAGAAATGTTGAAAAATTTGGTGTTGCGATCGCCAAGTTTTAGCCAGTCCACGCGACTTTTCTGCTTCTATGTCGATTCTAGATCATTCTACAGGCCCTCGATGTATTCTTTAGTCTCCTTTTCCAGCGTCGCCAGCCCCTGGTCCATGGGATCGGTCGAGAGGGCATCGTTGATTCTGGCCAGGAAAGTTCTCGCTTCCTTTTCTTCATTAAAAATGCACCCCTCAACAGAGGCCCGGCTTTTAAGCTTCCTTTTAACGTTTTTTAGCTTAATGGCCACACTAAAAAAAAGGATTTCTCTGAGCTGTGATGCCCCATCTGGTTTCCACAGCCTCAAGATAGACGGATCGAGCATGCCAGTAGTTATAGTATCAAAAGGGCTTGGGCCTGGAGGGCGACTGCACAAGCTCGACAATGAGCAGCTGATGGTCGCTGGACTGTAGTGGTGAATAAATGCACCTCGATTTGGGGAAGGTTTTGAACCACGATGCATTTACTAGAGCCCGGTCCAACTTGGCAATAATTCTTGACCTGTCAATGGAGGAGTTAGACCAGGACCAACTATTCTCTCTTGCGCGAAGTTCAAAGAGGGAGCATCTGTTGATTCATTCATTGAAGTCATCCATTGGAACTCTTTGTGGTGGACGTCCTCCTTGCTTTTCATGGCTGAATCTTACCACGTTGAAGTTCCCAATGACCATCCAAGGCATATTGATCATTGTTGCGGTTTGGGAAAACAAATTCCATAGATCCCTGCACTCAGGGGAGGAGTTAGCACCATAAATCACAAATAAGGTGACTGTTAGACCCCCCCGATTGGAGCATGACATGGAGATGGCCCGAGAGGAAAAGGCCATCGGTGTACAACACCAGGCCGATGCCTTCCAAAGGACGTAAACCCGCCCCAAGGAGGTCTCATTATGGGTGAAACTCCATCCATTTGGAATAAGAGCTGTGAATTTTGTCCTCATTTCCGGTCTAATTTTGGTCTCAACCAGACCTATTATTTCAACTTGATTTCTTACGAGGTCCCCTAGGAGCGACCTCAATTTTCAGGGCTTGTTTAATCCTCGTGCATTGCAAACTACAATCTTCATAGAGCAGAGTTGGGGGCAGGGCAGGGTGCCCAAAGTTCTTAACCGGAGGCTTTTGGGCCTTCTTTTTCCTGTGCGAGGTAGTGGACCAAGCGGGGTTGCTAGTCGTTAGAATCTCTGGGATAGGTCATGTCCGTCCGAGGAGGTCTTTTGATTGGTAGAATTCTGAAAATAGGGGCAACTGGACGTGGTGTGTCCGAAGGAGACGTAGTTGCTACACCTTGGCGGCTGCCATTCAAGTTCAACGCCTATTACTTGTCTTTTACCGGAGTAGAAGACGAGGGGGACCGCCTGGGGGATGTTTTTCGCAGCATGGATTGAGATTCAGCATCTCGGATATCTGTCCCGTTGTCCCGAGGCAGTAGCAGCGTCCATGAAGAGTGGTGTACCGAGCAGGCTACCCAACTTGTTCAGAATGATCTCCGACAAATGACCAAGGCTCAAGCCATGGAAACCTACCCAAAGAGGGAGCTCGGACAGCATATCCTTCTCTAGACAGGCGCCAGCTTCCCAGCGCCGTATGACCATGAATCTCCCTTGAAAGAGCCAAAGACCACCCGCCAGGATTCTCTGGGTAAACAAATTGCAAGTTCAGTGGCCACACGTGCTTATTTCGAGACAGGGACCTGCTTTTTCCCAATTATCTTTCAGAGGTACTATAGTAGTAATCAGGACGCTTTGCATGGAAGGGCCAAGTCAATAGATGGTGGCAATTAAGGTCTAGTACAGTTGGGATGTGGGTCAGCTCACCGACGCCGTACCGAATCTCGAACGGGACACGTCTTTGCTTTCTGCTCTCATTTCGAAGCCTATCTTTTGATCCAAAAGAAACGGTTTCCCGGATCCAATGCAACCATTGCTTTTCCTCAATAGCTCTTCCTTTATTAATGCCCCCTTCCTCCGCCTAAGGATAACATCCGTGGAGATATGCCTTGAGTAATCGGTTCGTTTGCGATCCGAATACATTTCAGAAATGGATATTATCTGATCTTAGGGTCAAAACTTAGATTATCATTAATCTAGCCACTGCCTCTTTGGATTTTTGTATATGTATTCATGATTTTCAGAAATACTTGTCTGATTTTTCTACGTAAAATTGTATGTATTATCCGTGGTTTATTGCTTATGGTAGATTGCGTGTTCTGATCATCTTCGATAGATCCACAATGGTTCATTTCATATCAACACTTCGACAATTAAAATTCTCAAATTTGCTCTCCCACAACTTCGAGTAGGTTTTGCTTTCTAAACATCTTTCATCGTCTCCTTCTTCCTCCTCCTCCTCCATGTTTCTTCCTCAAACAGGCTGACGCATTCTCCTCGTTCCGCACAGAGGCCTAAACAACAAGATATATTTATAAAGATAATTATTTTGAAGGATTTTTATTAGTTATGCCCTCTTTAAGTTTTGCAATATAAGTTATGTCCCTTTTTTATAATATCCATTGTGCTACTGACTTCTACAAAATTCACAATTCTGTCTTTCCTTTAAGGTAAAAATAGGGGCATAAGCGGTATTACAAAAGAGCAGAATTGTGAATTTTGTAAGAAGAAGGGTAACAATTGATATTACAAAAAAGAGAAGTGTATAACTGAAATTGCAGAATTCAATGGCACAAGTGATGAAAACTTTAGTTTGAATGCATCACATATGCTTATTTTTTAAAATATATAAGTGCGAATATTACATGTTAAGAAATTACTTTTGTGTTTGAAATTCAGAGCAAATGATATATTCCGTCGTTATATCATAGCAATGATTAAAGTTATTTTTTCATTTCTCATCAAATTTCCGCTTACAAGTTTCTATAGCGGCAACCGGTAATCATTGTTATAAGAACTGTGCTAGTAACATGACGATTAATAATTATTTTTATAAATTTAAAACATGCGATAAAGTGAAGGATTTCAAATTATACGTCACTATACATATTTTTTTTAAAATTCGTGAACTACTCTTTTATTGTAAAGGTTAAGCATATCGATTTGACCAATAAACTGTGAAACTGGGGACTAATAGTAAAAAAAAGGCACTTTAACGAAGGTCATGATGCAATTACAAAGACTATATGGACTGTAGCGTAAATTCGAAAGATTACAAATGCATAAATATAAAGGTAAAATTAATATATGATTGGTTAATATAATACGATAGCTTTTTAGATTAATTATAAGCCATCACATGCATAATCGTGATATGTTTGCAGGGACCGCAATATTAAAAACATCTATAAATGTACAGATTTAACAGCGAAACTTCGGTGATGACTATTATCCGTGGGATGCAAACGGTAAGGGATATATCCGTATCCGATCCATCATCGTATCTGTTTTCTACAGATTTTGATATTTGTATCCGTATTTATTTTAAAATGGATACGGATATGAATAACATTTTGTTATCCGCAAACATCCGTATCCGTATATCCGTTTTCATCAAGGATTTATTTTTAACCCTATATAACATAATTTTATACCTTCTTTTACCATATTTGTATATTTTTATGATACAAAAACATTTAGTAAATTTATATCATGTATTTTCCATCCAATTCGTATATAATTAAGTCGATTCTACAGAGTATTTCTAACATTACTCATATGCGATCCGTATCCGTTTTACATCCGTATCCGTTTTTTAAGGATATGGTAAGATATTTTCAATATCCGTATCCACATCTGTATTCGTATTCAAAAACGGATAAGGATATGGTAACACCTATATCCATATCTGTATCCATCCGTTTGCATCCCTAATTATCCATATTGACGGTGGAGAAAACGGTTTCTTTCCCACATCTCAACAACCTTTTTATTCAAAAAAAATTTACTCGGCAGACCCTATAAATATTTTAAATTACCTCTATGACCTTTTACACAAGGTAATTACCTTATCGATCCTGTAAATTACCTCAAAAACCTCCATGAGCTTCAAACAGATTACCCGAAAGGTTCATAGAATAAGAGTTGGTAAGTTTACGAAGTCGATAGAAGAATTAGATTGTTTCAAAGGTCGTGAAGTTAATTGGCAAAATTTATAGTCTGCTGGGTAAAAATAAAAAAAAGATTACGAGATCTTGAACAAGAGAGGGAGTCATAGTCACGCCGTCATGATACGTCAACATCTATATCTATATCGGTGCCCAATTTAACTCCAAACGTTATTAATCTTTGGATTCAAAAGGGTGGGATGGGAGAATGGCTTCGATCGGAGGGAGCTCTCGACGTCAAGGTTTTAATGATGCATCTTTCCCCTCTATTTGAGAGGTTTATATAAGGCGTAACCTAATTCACACAGTCCAACAAAACCCGTACCCTTTCCTCGTTACGAACCACGTCCTATGACTTGGAATAATAAATAATGTCATTTTCTAAATAAAACCCATGCATATTTCCTTGCTGTAGCTGCGGGCCCGCGTCCCACTTTGCATAAAATAATTAATTAAATAAGTAGCATTCCCCTCACCTCCACTTAATGTCGGCGCTGATTAATTTAAGATTAAATCGTACAAAAATTCTTTGAATTATAAATGCACTTTCAATGTCGTGTCTAAATTTATATAGAAAAATAGAAATGTAATTCGTAATTTTTAAAATTATTTTCACTGTAACGTGGGAGTTGCCTGATTGATTGTTATGTTTCCAGCCTTACAGCTCCAAACCACGTACATTAATTATACTATATTTTAGTGATTCATTATATTATATTTTAGTGATTCAGTACCAAATCTATACATATATGAAAGCCCGACAAGTCACGTGCTTCCATTAATTTTTGTCCAAAAAAATCTGATTTTGTCCTTCTATTCCATGTCTCCTGCCATCATTCCCAAAATGTCCTAGCATTTTCACCAATGTCGGTGACATACCAAACAGAAGAGATCTCCGTCTACGCCTCTCCGCTGCCTCTTCTTCTGCAGCCGCCGCCAACCCTCTTCCCTCCATCTCTCTCCGCCAAATCGTGAGCACGGAGGAGCAGCGAGATCCACACCGTGCGTGAAGCCTTCCTCCGTCGCAGTCGAGGCGATAATCGCGGGGTTCCCCCGAGCTCCGCCTCAATAGGCGACAACAGCAACGTCAACCACTTCCACATCTATCGCACTCCTATTTCTAGGTTAGACCATTCTTCTTCCATCTTCTCTCTTTGTTCCCTCTTCTCCATCTCCATCCTTCTTCTATTTCTCCCTACATCTTCCAATAACCACCTCCGACCACTTAGCACACTCCCATTTCGTCAGATCAAATCCTTTTGCTTTTTTTCCATTTTCTAACTCCACCGGATCACTACTCGATTCCAATCATTCTTTTCCTTTTCTATTATCATCTCAGATCACCTACGTATTTTTCCCTCTCCATTTATTATTTTATCTGATGATCAGTCGAGGATTTTTTCCCCCGAGCATTATCTGTACACTTCCAGGTATTGAATCGTACCACATGGAAATCAAAGAATACCGAGCATCGGCATAAGAATCTGTTACTAAATTTGAAGCCGATCGAACATCTGCATGCAAATTCCTAAGCACGGAGATTCGATTCCGAAGCATCAAGACATGGAACCTCTGCGTAGTTCCACAAACCGCCACGCATGGAGACAACCCTCAATCACTGTGAATCATCGTTGCCTGGAATCATTTGGGGAAGAAACAACTGCATCCAGGTTGCATCCAAGCCATTCGATCATTCGTGGATTGAACGAATACTGTTCAGCCACGCGTCGACATAACAACTTCCAGGTCCAAATAAATCTGACGGCTCACAATGCGCCACTGCCTCACCGCTTAAGGAATGGTTCTGGGATATCTTCGGGTGAATTTACGTTTAAGCCACTCCAATTTCTCTATTTTCCAAACATGTCATCTGTCAGAAGTTACACGTGAGAGAGCACACCTCCTGAGAAATGTGCGTGGAATGCCTCGGATTGTTGCGATATTACCGGCAGAACCACTTCAGGTTGAAAGCACATGCATACCACGTGCTATGTGGGATTTTTGTGTGCGAGACCCTAAGCTTCTTTATAATTACACGCATACCCCTCAGTTGCGATCTTCTCCTTTTTATTGGATGAACGATTCTATGTTGTTACTTAGGCTCAAAGATCGATGCAATCTTCTCCTTTTTTTTGCAGAGGAATGATTCGTTAGTATGTTTTATGGTCTTTTTTTCCCAAAATATAAATAAAGAGCGTTTTTATATCAGTATACTATGGAGACATGTTTTACCTTTAGGTTTTGCTTTTCTGGCAAGAAATTTAATAGTTAAGATATTATATTACGTGAAGTATCAGTTTGTCTTTGCGATTATATCATGATATTTGTTGCAGTCCATTTTTGGTATTATATCACGATATTTGTTTCCAGATTTACACACGAAGTTGTGATCTTCTACTTCTTTTATTGGATGAACGATTCCCCATCGTTACTTAGGCTCAAATATGCAATTTTCTCCTTTTCTTTATCAAATGAATGATTTGTTAGTATGGTTAGTATCTACATTGATCTGCAATTCTTTACTATTGTGGAATGCTTCTGGTCATTGACGACAACCTTAGCATGTACCTCCTCATTCTTCTTCCTATGATGTTGGACTCATTTAATAGATCATTTCGTGCCATCAAGCCTGACAATATCAATGCCAACATACGTTCGTGATAGGATGATAAGAAATCACCAACAGTTTTGTGCAAAACTTCATGAGGTGATATATTCGTGCTTATAATTTAGACTATATATACATCGAGTGTCAATTATTCGTTATATGTAAACGAACAATATATACGTTAGCGTTCGATATATGTAAACGAATAGCATGTTAACATTATGATAAAAGACATTAACTTGCAAATACATAGAAGGATAATATTATGACAATATTCATTTACATAAAAGGTGTAATTTATAACTAATTATGTATTTCGAACTTAAAGAACAACCACTTCACATGCGTTCTCACGTGCAACGCACGCGTAGACACTAGTTATACTTATTATTGTGCTTACAAAATTACACTTATTATTGTGCTTACAGTGACATATATTTTAAATAATTTTTTATCGCTTGTATGTGACGTCTCGTTCCTCCGGCTATCGAAACTGATGGGACGAGAGCGCCGGACCTACGGTTTAAATACGTCCATGATTTATGATACTCAGCAAATCACAATATGCATATTAGATCAACATTTGAAATATAAATAACATTATGAAAATAATATAAAATAGAAAGAAAAGTAGCATCCATTCTCATCGATAACAATAATCAAGTCCATGTCTATAGGGGTGTTCACGGGACAGGTACCCGATCCGTTTGATAGTGACCCGCCCCGATCCATCATTACCGGGTCAATGGGTCAACCCAATCCGTTCGAATGGATACCCGCTTTTAACGGGACACATATTATATGAATGGGTAACATGTATCCGCAGGTACCCGTGGAATAAGTATATATATTTTTTTCCGTGACTAACAAAATACAAGGTGCATATGGCTATTAATATTGTGAAAATAAGCATATAGGCATCGAAAAACACATAACTTTATTATATCACTCGTAATTTCAAGGATATCACTACCTGTATATGTCGGAGCAAAAGACATCTTGTAGAAATTCATCGTCTACCAATTTTAACATCCATCGATCCTAACAATTTCTTTGATGTATTTAACACCATCAATATTAGACATCATCTTCGTAAAAGGAAAATTTTTCTCCCTAAAAATCCAATTTCTGTAGATAAAGTCAACGAAAGTGAAACAAGAGCTTCGTAAAAATCTTTATGGTGAAGGAAATTAAAACTCGTCAGCTGTGTGCAACAAAGTAAAATTGGTTCGTGGGCATTTGCAAAAGACGATGACAATGATAGATTCTACTTCTCGATACCTTAGCCATATATGGATGCTCTATATCGAGACGATAGGAGACGTACATGGTCATGAAACAACGACAATAAAAAAGGGGTGATATGACTATATCAGGTTTGTTAAGGGTTTGGTTGCAAAGTTCTCATCTGCTTTTTCAATTCAAGCCTCTTTCTGCTCTCCAGCGGGGCGTGAAGGACGGGCTGCACGTGCTACGGCATGGAGGAGGGTTGCACGAGCGGCAAGGCGTGAAGCAAGGGCTGCGTCGGGTGGTGAATCATGAAGCAGGGGCTACATAGCGCGACGAGTCGCGAAGGAAGGGATGTGTTGTGCGGCAAGGCATGGAGGAGGGGTTGCATCGAGCGGTAAGGCTTGGAGCAGGGGCTGCATCGGGTGGCGAGTCGCGGAGGAGGGACTACGCCGCACGGCGAGCTGCGGAGTTCAAACCCTAGTTGTGACCGAGAACAGCGAGAAGAGGTGTTGGACGCCCAATTTCCATATGGTAATCGTTCAAGACGGCAGGATAACCCAACTGGGTACCCGAATCTTCCAATGGGTTTTCCAACGGGTTAATCCATTTTGACGGGTCAACTATTTACGGGTATCTGATGCGGATATTTTTCACGAATACCCGTGAAACTAGGGTCAGATCATTGGGTCGGAGTGGGTATCGGTTTGACCCTAAACTATTGAACACCCCTACATATCCATAGAATGATATACATCATTTAATTATAACATTTGTATAAGAAGCTCTCCAAATATCTCACTACAATGTCTCGCAAATAGAATACTTATAAAATATTTCGAAAATAAATAAGTTACTCTAAGTAGAGCGTACCTTGTTTGGTGCAAGTACGATGTAGAAAGTCCAATCTCCTTGAAAGACGCTACTGTTGCAGCTGCTGATCAGCTGCACCTATTGGGTTCACACGAGGGTAATGTTATGAGCAATTGCCCAGTAAAGAGATAAACACTATAACAACTAATGTTGGGATAGATAAAGAATGAACACTCAACTCTATCAACTGACATATGCAGATATTGTAAAAACTGAGAAAAACAGTCATTCCGATTCACATTGGGCACATAATAATTGATTTTATTTATTTATATAATAATTATTTAAGTACTACCACAATGATCTTGATATTTCTACAAATTGGTTTGAATCCACAATAGTATACAATTTTCGGCATATGATTATTGATCAATTCTTATATTATTTTAGCACATGCAAGTATGCGACTCGCAGGCCTCCGCTACACGGGAACTTGATATTCATCTTGAGTAACTCTCAAGGACCTCTCTTTTTTTCGAATAGGAAAAGATCACAACCCCAAATCTCCAACTTTAAACCACATCCCGGAACACCTCTCACAATAATAATACTCGAAGTAAAATTAGATGCGGCCACATCTAATTTTAAACAGGGTCTTATAATCATGTATACGTGAAAAACCAAGAATGCCAACCGCGTCACCTGCCAATTCCGTCAAGCGACTCGGATGCTATCGGGCTGCTAGGTGCAATGCATCACCCAACTCGTCCGTTGGGGTTGCAGCATTCGTGACATCTAACCGGGACCCCAAGGATGCATGCCCAATCCCTTATGGCTCCTAAGTCCATCAACCCAATCATTGTTCCATACCCACGAATAATATTTATCATGAGAAAATCAATACTAGCAATCATGTGAAAAAATTTTGTTCACCGCGTTGATGGTCACTGTGCAAAAAAAAAATTTAACCAAACCACATAAAATATGAACTAATGTTACTCAATTTTATCTCTCTGATCAAACTTGAGAACCACGAGGATAATGATAAGATATACCGATGTATTTCGTGTTCTCATAACATTAGTAAATACAAAAAAAAGTTGGGCGTTATTGTGCAATATATTTACTGATGTTTTTGAACCTTTAATGAAGCACTTCCTAGTAAAATCTCTATCTAATATATATAACTTCTGGAGTGATATAATATAATCAAGTTTGTCGTTGACAACTAATTCATTAACATAATGGAACTCAATATCTCAAGTTGAAAATGTAAGATAATACAAGATTTTACAAACAACCATGCACAGATCCTTAAGGCAGGTTTTTAGTACAATTAAACTATATCGCGTAATCTGTAGGTTGATCTATTACTAACTATTCTATTAGTTCTATGAAGGGCAACCGTGCACAGTTGATCTTTGATTTAAATTTGATAACAACAAACATTTGCATGTATTATCGTAGAGTAAACCACTAATCAGAGTTAATAGGTCTTCATTCTTTTCTACTTAACTACTAATCAATTCCATTAGAGTCCTTATTATAATCTATTCCATCAGACCGTTGTTATAATTATAAAGCTCAATAAAAATCCGAATATCAAAGAGCATCTTGTTTTGAGATATAATCTCCCAAAATCAAGTCTGTAAGTTTTCTCCATTATCTAGTGGCATACCTAAACTCTTAATTTCAATCAATAGCTATAAATTATAATCATAAATTAGTATTTACGTTAAAAATGATTTAAATAGGGACCATATTATGTATCTTCATACAAAAGGATCATCTTTAAAATCTAGTCATAACGTCAAAATACACATCAACTGATGTTAATTTACCAAGACTTAGATTAGACGACATGAGTATAGTAGATTCATACGTGTCTCTACATCAACCTTATGTGCGAAACTCATTCAATATAAAGACCCAATTTAACATCTTTCACAAGATACAGTTAACAATGATATCCATATATTACAAGGATCAAGAAAAGCAATTATAATGTGGGAATCGGAAAATTAAGATCATGTAAAGTTCACATTAAGGAGGGATAAATTTCGTTACAAAAACATCTTATGATGCTATGATTGGTTAAGTATGTGTATTGATAACATCGTGTGGATGCAATGTCAACAAGGAAGGGGACATCGTACTAGTATATGAAATACATCATGAGAATAATCAAGGCTCTAAGCGTGTCCAAGAATGTGGGAATAAGAAATGTGGAAACCAACAGCAAGAGAGGGTATTATCGCTACCTCTGAGGATGTTCCCTCATGATCTCTGCTTCCACTGAAAAGATATTTCCGTCGCTCGATCGCAGTGTGAATGCATGTGCAATAATGACGTCGAGCTTTCCTACGCAAAGATGGTCGTGTATCTTTGATCGGATCACCTTCTCCGACGTTGACAACGGCCCTCCGACGATCAATTCGGCCACGGTAGTGGTGCTCCAATGAGGAGGGAGGATATGGTGGCTAGGTTTTGAAGAGTGCAACCTATCATAGCTTATTTATAGAATGAGAAGTGTAATTGGATTCAATTTCGGATCCGGTTCAGATCCATAAATGGATCTCGCATAAAACATCGATATCTTGGTATAGGAATGCCAGAATTGGATGTTCTTGTGCTCGTTTGAAAGATCTCAAAGAGATCTACAAAATGACATGATTATTTAAAATTTTTGGATGTCAAAAATACTCCAGAATTTTGGATAAAAAAAGTGATTTCACATCATAAACATCTTAACGGAAGTTTTGTCCTCGAGACGTAGGATTTAACATATATGTTTTAAATGCGATTTAGATACATGCATAAAAATCTTAAAGAGAACGAAGTCCATAAAAATCTTAAAGAGAATTGAACTAGGATTTCATGATCATACCTTCAAAAAGAAAGGGGTATTTCTATCGCATATCTACCTCAGGCTCCCATACGACCTTCTCAACAATTTGACTTTGCCACAATATCTTGACCAAAGGGATGTATTTCCGTCGCAGCTTCTTGATTGTCTAGTCTAAGATCCGCATTAGTGCCTCAGGGAAGGACAAAGTCAGATCGACAATGAGGTCCTCATAGCTAATCACATGGTGAGGGTCTCTGATAATCGGAATTTGGCGAGGGTCTAAAGTAGTCCACACAAGGCGGGACCACAGTGTCGCTGAGGCGACCGCTCACGAAACTTCGATTAATCAATAATTAACCCAAATAGATAAATCAAGCAATGAAAGTAAATGTGCGGAGTTAAAATTTATTATAACTCTACAACAAAGATGTGTATAGGTGCAAGTATGTATAGAGTGTCGAACACATGGAACAAGCAGGTAGATCGGGGCAATGAATGCACGAAATGAATGTAATGTATTTGTCTATATGTGCTCTTTTTGTGGGTTTTTAATTTTTAATTTTTAAT
Organism: Ottelia alismoides; assembly: GCA_037367405.1. Taxonomy (NCBI): domain Eukaryota; kingdom Viridiplantae; phylum Streptophyta; class Magnoliopsida; order Alismatales; family Hydrocharitaceae; genus Ottelia; species Ottelia alismoides. The sequence goes on along the minus strand of JAZKJV010006172.1, from coordinate 387,200 downwards.
TTTTTATTTAATTTTTAATTTTATATTTTATATTTGATTTTTAATTTTCTGATTTTATATTTTCTTTTTATATTATATATATTTTTTAATTTTTTTCTTTTAAAATATATAAAATATATATATACAATAAAGGTAAGAGAGAATATATATATACACATAAATAAGTAAAAATAGTCAAAATATAGAAAATAAAATCTTTTTATGCTTTTTATAATTTTCTAATGTTTTTATGTTTTTCTATATTTTTGATAATTTTTTTGGAATTTTTAAAGTAAAAAATACTCAAAATAAGGAATAAAATAATTAGTCGAAATTAAAATGGAGATATAAAATATGAATCAGGGTCAAAAATTCTCTAAATTAATTTTATATAAAGATATTAATGTAAGGAAAATTCAAAAATAGAAATTATAGTTTTGTGATTTTTGAATGATTTTTTATATTTTTATAAAGGTTTTAGGGGTTTTTTATTTTTATGAGTTTTCTTTTATATTTTTAGTGATTTTTTTGTCTAAATGTTAAAAATGCAAAAACACAAAAAATATATTTTTTTGAGAATTTTTCAAAAAGTTTTATAATTTTATGTATTTTCTAATGCAAACAGGGATGAAAATACATGTTTTTATTTTTTTTAAAAATATCAAAAAGCTTCCAAAATGCAAATTAAAAATATATCATGAATGTACAATGCAACATAGCTTCAGTATATTTTTTGGATTTTTTAGAGGTTTATAGATGCATGAAATAAATAGAAGAAGCAAAGAGAAAATACAACACTAGTAGGCGTATTTTTGTAAATATGTAGAAGTCTGAGGGACAAGTTACAATTTTCACAAAAGTATTAAACTACAGATTCAACTTTCAGGACTAAAATAAAATACGCAAAAGCCCCAACGGTATCCCTCAAAATATCCAAAATCTCACGTGAGAGGCACGTTAGCCTCGTAGGGACCTGTTTGTAATTATCAATAACTTGCATGGCTTAATTGCAAAATGTCCAAAAATATTATAACTACAATAAATAGTTTGAGGAATGAACAGAAATACAAAATTGCCTAGGGGTCCCGACACAAAATGTCACCTCACGTGAACGGTCACGTGAGGTGACGTGGCCAAGGACCGAACTGTAATAACAAAAAGCTTAGGGGGCAGAATGTAAATATTACAAAAAAATATATAACTGTAGAGGAAAGTTTCAGGACCAAATTCAAATAAAAAAATGGGATGGGTTTGGAATGCAAAATACCGAACTCCTAGTCGGATCGAACGACTGAAAACGATCCACTAATGCCACGTGTCGATGATCCGACAACCGGTACCGATTCACGGGCTACGACTGGGATTAGATCCCAAATCAGGATCGGATGGCTCTGGCTCGGCGAACCCAATGGTGGATGCTCGAATCTCGGGTGCTTTGATGATCCGATGACGGAGAAGGCTAGTGTACGAACGGGGAAGAACTCCGCCGCTGCGTAGTTCCACCGACGAGATCTTCCTTCTCTGGCGGTCCTTCGTGCTCTAAAATGGTGTCCAACGCTCGTGCGGTTCTTTCTAGATGTTGATGGCTCCAGAATGGGTCGGTGTCCACCAGAGCACACCGGCAGAGGCGGAGGAGCAACACGACCCCAGGTACCTTCGACGCCCAACAAAATGAGCCCCTAGCTATCTCCAAGTGCGTGTGAACCTGCAAAACAGAGTAAAGGGGTCAAGCGAAAAATGCCTTGACCCTGCAGCGGTGCAATAGGGTGGAGAACAACAAGAAATGAGCTCGCCAGAGTAAGCTCCGGCGAGGTGGTGGCGAAGGGCGATTTATTTGCGAATAAGCGAAACAGAAGGTAGGGATTTATCCTAAGACTACATACAGCTAAAAAATATGCAATAGAAACCAAGTAAAATTGACCTCAATGGCCGGGAAGTGCCAGAGATGAACCTCATGGCCATTGGCCGGAGATGGGGGGTGGAGCCACCCCTTAACCATGCTTCGACGCCTCCTTCCTAGCTGGAGGAGACCCTGTCACCGTCTCCAGTTTGGAGCGTGAGGAAGAAGAATCAAAGAGAGGTCAAATAGAGTTCAAAATTCGAAGGGGGAAAATGGAAGAGGTTTTGTACAAGAGGTGACGGGGCTCGAAGATCGAAGAGGAACGGGCGGATCGATGGTCCACTCACCAAGACAAGCCATGGGCGTGAATCACCCATCTCCAATGGAGAAAAGTCGTGAAGAATTCATCACCGAATAGTGCAAGGAGGAGCCTAGAAAAAATCGAGAAGATCGACAAAAACGAGGATCTGACACAAGTGCAGGGCAGGTCAGAGAGTTGACCTACGGTCAACTCTCCGCGCCCCCTGGTTGGTTCACGTGGACCAACCAGGAAAAACCTACAGAAAAAAGATTTGTAAAATCGATTAAAAATAATAAATGATATTATTAATTTTAGGTTATAAAATAAAAAATATTTATTATTTTATAAGGTATGTTATTATGATTTTTATTTATTTTTTAGAGGTATAAAATTACAAGTTCCCTTTTAAGGGTTATATATAGGTATATTTGTCTATATATTTTAATGTTTTATTTTTATTTTGTATTTTTAATTTTATTAATTTGGTTTATTATTTTATATCTTTAGAACTAATTTTTATACACATAAATATATTTTTATTTTCTTTTTCTCATGTATTATATATAATTAAATAAATAGAATTATTATTTGTATAGGTCTTTTACCTATGTATTTTATTCAAGTATTTTCTTTTTGTGTTTTAGTCATGTTTTTATTCCCGTTTTAATATACACATATATTATAAATAATATTTACAAAATTTTAAAAATATAAATTATAAAAATAATGAATAATAAATAAAATTAATATTTTAATCATTATAACTATACAATAGGGGTCCAAAACTCAACTTTCACACCGTAACTCCAAAAAATATGAAACCACCTTCATTAAATATCTTATTAAAAGGTATATACAATTAAAGATGATTTTGATACATTTAGAGTTTTTATTTGAGTGATATGGGTCTGGGAAGTTGGGATTTTGGAATTTTATTCAGATCATAACTTTTTATTTTTATGTGAAATCAATTTTGTATTTTGTTTATATTTAATTATCTACAACTTTCATGTACAAAGTTTCTTTATTTGAGGTATAAAAAGTTGAACTAAAAATAGGTCCCAAAAATGAATAAAAAAGCATGAAATAAATAAGGAATTTATTGGATTTTGGCCCTCATCTCCCCCTACTTTATTCCTTACGACCTAGTCATCAAGATACCTAGGTCTTGAGGGTTCGGGTCATAAAATATTGACAATATTTTATTCTTTTTCTTTTCTTTTCTTTATTCTATAATTTTGGCTTTAAAACCGTATTTTATACAGTATTTACACAAATATGCATGAATGATAAAATGCCTAAATTAAGCCTATTTACACGTATTTACTAGGATTTTTAAGGCCAAAATGATAGAATAAAGATGATGAAATGGATATTCATCATCTCCCTATACTTGCCTTTGCTGTCCCTAGCTTACACTTATGCAATAAGTGCAGAAAAGAAAAACGAAGAAAAGAAAAAGAAGAAAGATGGATTAAATTTAATTATCAAACTTCTCTTCACAAAATCAAAGTTTGGAGCTTAAGTCGGACTTTTGAAATTTTAGTTTGGGCGGAACCTTAACGGGAATCGGATTTGAAATCCAACAACCTTCGAGAATCTCAAAACCTTATTCAAGTCTCCTCAATAGCCAGGTCAGAATACTTCAATTCATACATAAACCCTTATGACTATGAATCTGACTCGTACATTGTAAGTGATAGTGGCTCTCCCCAATTAGAATGACCGAGAGACTAACTTCTCCAGCATGACAACCAAATGATTCCCCAATCCAACAACTCCTTCCTCGAGGAGCGGGGTATTCCCTTTTAAGTTCAAGTGACAACCAACTCAAGAGGAGGGGGAGAAGAGAAGAATGGACGGTAGCCAGTGGAGATACCTATCCTAGGATGCAAGACCAGTGTAGTCAAGTCATCCAACTGCAGGCTCACATGATATATTAATTTCAAGGATATCACTACCTGCATATGTCGGAGCAAAAGACATTTTGTAGAAATTCATCGTCTACCAATTTTAACATCCATCGATCCTAACAATTTCTTTGATGTATTTAACACCATCAATATTAGACATCATCTTCGTAAAAGGAAAAATTTTCTCCCTAAAAATCCAATTTCTGTAGATAAAGTCAACGAAAGTGAAACAAGAGCTTCGTAAAAATCTTTATGGTGAAGGAAATTAAAACTCGTCAGCTGTGTGCAACAAAGTAAAATTGGTTCGTGGGCATTTGCAAAAGACGATGACAATGATAGATTCTACTTCTTGATACCTTAGCCATATATGGATGCTCTATATCGAGACGATAGGAGACGTACATGGTCATGAAACAACGACAATAAAAAAGGGGTGATATGACTATATCGGGTTTGTTAAGGGTTTGGTTGCAAAGTTCTCATCTGCTTTTTCAATTCAAGCCTCTTTCTGCTCTCCTGCGGGGCGTGAAGGACGGGCTGCACGTGCTACGGCATGGAGGAGGGTTGCACGAGCGGCAAGGCGTGAAGCAAGGGCTGCGTCGGGTGGTGAATCATGAAGCAGGGGCTACATAGCGCGACGAGTCGCGAAGGAAGGGATGTGTTCTGCAGCAAGGCATGGAGGAGGGGTTGCATCGAGCGGTAAGGCTTAGAGCAGGGGCTGCATTGGGTGGCGAGTCGCGGAGGAGGGACTACGCCGCACGGCGAGCTGCGGAGTTCAAACCCTAGTTGTGACCGAGAACAGCGAGAAGTGGTGTTGGACGCCCAATTTCCATATGGTAATCGTTCAAGACGGTAGGATAACCCAACTGGGTACTCGAATCTTCCAGTGGGTTTTCCAACGGGTTAATCCATTTTGACGGGTCGACTATTTATGGGTATCTGATGCGGATATTTTTTACGAATACCCGTGAAACTAGGGTCAGATCATTGGGTCAGAGTGGGTATCGGTTTGACCCTAAACTATTGAACACCCCTACATATCCATAGAATGATATACATCATTTAATTATAACATTTGTATAAGAAGCTCTCCAAATATCTCACTACAATGTCTCTCAAATAGAATATTTATAAAATATTTCGAAAATAAATAAGTTACTCTAAGTAGAGCGTACCTTGTTTGGTGCAAGTACGGTGTAGAAAGTCCAATCTCCTTGAAAGACGCTATTGTTGCAGCTGCTGATCAGCTGCACCTGTTGGGTTCACACGAGGGTAATGTTATGAGCAATTGCCCAATAAAGAGATAAACACTATAACAACTAATGTTGGGATAGATAAAGAATGAACACTCAACTCTATCAACTGACATGTGCAGATATTGTAAAAACTGAGAAAAACAGTCATTCCGATTCACATTGGGCACATAATAATTGATTTTATTTACTTATATAATAATTATTTAAGTACTACCACAATGATCTTGATATTTCTACAAATTGGTTTGAATCCACAATAGTATACAATTTTCGGCATCAGATTATTGATCAATTCTTATATTATTTTAGCACATGCAAGTATGCAACTCGCAGGCCTCCGCTACACGGGAACTTGATATTCATCTTGAGTAACTCTCAAGGACCTCTCTTTTTTTCGAATAGGAAAAGATCACAACCCCAAATCTCCAACTTTAAACCACATCCCGGAACACCTCTCACAATAATAATACTCGAAGTAAAATTAGATGCGGCCACATCTAATTTTAAACAGAGTCTTATAATCATGTATACGTGAAAAACCAAGAATGCCAACCGCGTCACCTGCCAATTCCGTCAAGCGACTCGGATGCTATCGGGCTGCTAGGTGCAATGCATCACCCAACTCGTCCGTTGGGGTTGCAGCATTCGTGACATCTAACCGGGACCCCAAGGATGCATGCCCAATCCCTTATGGCTCCTAAGTCCATCAACCCAATCATTGTTCCATACCCACGAATAATATTTATCATGAGAAAATCAATACTAGCAGTCATGTGAAAAAATTTTGTTCACCGCGTTGATGGTCACTGTGCAAAAAAAAATAATTTAACCAAACCACATAAAATATGAACTAATGTTACTCAATTTTATCTCTCTGATCAAACTTGAGAACCACGAGGATAATGATAAGATATACCGATGTATTTCGTGTTCTCATAACATTAGTAAATACAAAAAAAAAGTTGGGCGTTATTGTGCAATATATTTACTGATGTTTTTGAACCTTTAATGAAGCACTTCCTAGTAAAATCTCTATCTAATATATATAACTTCTGGAGTGAGATAATATAATACAGTTTGTCGTTGACAACTAATTCATTAACATAATGGAACTCAATATCTCAAGTTGAAAATGTAAGATAATACAAGATTTTACAAACAACCAAGCACGGATCCTTAAGGCAGATTTTTAGTACAATTAAACTATATCGCGTAATCTGTAGGTTGATCTAATACTAACTATTCTATTAGTTCTATGAAGGGCAACCGTGCACAGTTGATCTTTGATTTAAATTTGATAACAACAAACATTTGCATGTATTATCGTAGAGTAAACCACTAATCAGAGTTAATAGGTCTTCATTCTTTTCTACTTAACTACTAATCAATTCCATTAGAGTCCTTATTATAATCTATTCCATCAGACCGTTGTTATAATTATAAAGCTCAATAAAAATCCGAATATCAAAGAGCATCTTGTTTTGAGATATAATCTCCCAAAATTAAGTCTGTAAGTTATCTCCATTATCTAATGGCATGCCTAAACTCTTAATGGCAATCAATAGCTATAAAATTATAATCATAAATTAGTATTACGTTAAAAATGATTTAAATAGGGACCATATTATGTATCTTCATACAAAAGGATCATCTTTAAAATCTAGTCATAACGTCAAAATACACATCAACTGATGTTAATTTACCAAGACTTAGATTAGACGACATGAGTATAGTAGATTCATACGTGTCTCTACATCAACCTTATGTGCGAAACTCATTCAATATAAGGACCCAATTTAACATCTTTCACAAGATACGGTTAACAATGATATCCATATATTACAAGGATCAAGAAAAGCAATTATAATATGGGAATCGGAAAATTAAGATCATGTAAAGTTCACATTAAGGAGGGATAAATTTCGTTACAAAAACATCTTATGATGCTATGATTGGTTAAGTATGTGTGTTGATAAAATCGTGTGGATGCAATGTCAACAAGGGAGGGGACATCGTACTAGTATATGAAATACATCATGAGAATAATCAAGGCTCTAAGCATGTCCAAGAATGTGGGAATAAGAAATGTGGAAACCAACAGCAAGAGAGGGTATTATCGCTACCTCTGAGGATGTTCCCTCATGATCTCTGCTTCCACTGAAAAGATATTTCCGTCGCTCGATCGCAGTGTAAATGCATGTGCAATAATGACGTCGAGCATTCCTACGCAAAGATGGTCGTGTATCTTTGATCGGATCACCTTCTCCGACGTTGACAACGGCCCTCCGACGATCAATTCGGCCAAGGTAGTGGTGCTCCAATGAGGAGGGAGGATATGGTTGCTAAGTTTTGAAGAGTGCAACCTGATGACACGGCAAATGATCAAAGCAAAGGTGTATAAATGGTCGTTGCGACCTAGATCACCTGGCTATGTCAATCAAAAAAATGAACCACTCGATACAAATAAAATCAACCAAAACGAAGAAGCGGTCCTACTATGTGATTAACCTGGTATAGCACCCAGGGTCGAACTCAAGGAGCACGGCTTGGCCGAAGGCCTACGAAGTAGTAAAAACAAATAAAATAAAAGATGAAAATATTTTTAGTGGTTTTTAATTATTTTTATATTTTTTTGGATTTTTAAATGATTAAGAAAATAAGAAAAATAAATACAAGCACACTTCAACAATTTATTTAAAGCAACAAAAATCAACCAAAAATTAAAACAAAAATATTTTTATGTGTTTTATATTTTTTAGTGTTTTTGGTGAATTTTTGATAATTTTCTGATGTGTATTTTATTTTCAAAAAAATCAAATAGTGGTAAAAATGAAGGGTACTGTCCAGCCGAGCTAAAAAGCCCTATATAAAATATCTAAGGGCCTTAAAATCGCCTGGAGGTAATTTTACTGCAAAATAGAGGAAACAAGGAAAATTTAGGTACCAATTTTATTATTTTTGGGTTTTTAATTTATTTACTAGAATTTTTATGGGTTTTCGAGTGTTTTTAGGTTTTTAAGGTTCTTAAGCAATGAAAAATAGCCAAAATTGGCTAGAAAATCAAGCAAACTAAACTAAACAGTAGCTAATTTTTATAGAATTTTTAGGGGAGTTTTTATATTTTTTGTGAATTTTCAAGTTAAACAGTAACGAAAATAAAGGTTTTTGAATTTTTAAAAATAGAAAACAAAATCAGAAATGTCCTCAAAAATCCGTGAAAATCCTACACCATGGCAGGAGCCATGTGTCAAATTCTCATTGGATTTGGAGGTGATTTGGTATTTTATTCAAAAATAACAAGAGGGTACTGTGCACAGGGACTAGAATGCAAATACCCGAAGTTCTGGGGGTCCAAGTGCAATTAACCCAGCAAAACACGCGCCTAGCGCGTGCCTGGGGCACTCAGGGACCTAAATGTAACAAAAATAAGTCCCGAGGACTTATTGGTAACACGTACCAAAAGTCTAGGGGCCTTAGTTGCAAATAACCCAAGAAATATCGCACATGCGGAAATAAACCACACACAGGGGTATAAATGCAATTAACTAAAAATTTCATAACAACCAGAACTACAAGGGCTTAGACTGCAAATACACCAAAATAACACGTGACGAAGCACGTGGCTCACACAGGCAGGGGTATAAATGCAAATATCTAAAGCTCAGGGTCCTCTATGCAAATAAACCTAAAACTAAACAACGTACTTAAATATTTACAAGACTAATGCGAAATAAAACAAAGATAAGGGCCTAAGGGTAATTTACCCTTTATTAACCAGAGCATCTGGATGACTGCCACGTGGAGATCGGACGGTCCAGCTGGGGGCGGCTCTCAGCGCTGGGTCTGCTCTGGTGGATCCAACGGTCTAGGCCAGGACACGTGTGGATCTGACGGTCCGGATCAGTCACCTCAGATCTGACGTCGAGGGGTGCTCCAGGAACCAACGGTCAGGATGGCGTCTGGAGCTGGGGGATGATCCAACGACGCCGGAGGGTGCTGGAAGAACTGGGCCCCGGCGAGCTTCGCCGGGCTCGTGCTGGCGCTGGCCTCCTCCTCGGAGCGCTCTGATGATCGGAGAAGAAAGCTGGTGCGCTCCTGCGTCTGCTGCGACACTCCGATGATCGACCCGAGCTCTGAGGAGCTCAGGGGCGGTCGGCGGAGCTGGTCTTCTGGCCGAATGACGGAGAGCCTCAGATGGCCCTCGTTCTGACCTGCAAAGTGAACCAAAAGACTCGCGGGTCGAGGGCAAATTGCCTCGACCCGGTTAGGCGATGTGGAGGTGGTTGGTGCGTCGGAGCGGCGGGCTCCGGCGAAGGTGGTAGACGGAGGAGCCCGGTTCCCAGCTCCTGTGCGAGCTGGGTTGCGTGAGCGGGTGGAGAACGTGCGTCGGAGGAAGGCGAACGTGAAGGTCGGGTCCGATGGTCGGATGGTGGTCGGAACCGGGGTGAATCGAAGAAAAACGACGGCGATGCTAATTGGGGGTAAACGAAAATCGAACGGAATGGCGGAGCTACGGGACTACCTGGATGAACGGTGAGACTGGGGAAGAGCAGGGGGTGCTCCTGGTCGTCGCCTCGAGGGTCGTCTCGGCCCGAGGCTCGAAGCTCGCTCAGGTGGCGGAGCTACGGCGGCAACGTCGCCGGATCAATGGATTCGCCGGCTCTCCTCGCTGCAACAGGTCGGGGATGCGAGCTGTCACCTCTCTCTCTCTCTAGAGCTCACTGGAGAACGAAGCAAATGGCCAAAGATGGCGTGGGAAGGTGGCGGAGCTGCAGCTAAATACGACTAGGGGTCCGAAAAGGAAGGGTCCGGGCAAGCTCAGGAGCGTGCGGATCCCGAGGGAGCGGCTCCGGCGAGGATGTCGGATGCAATGGGAATGATTCGGACCCGGGGTTCAAGGAGATGGGTGTCGGGTTGAGCGGGTAATAATTGGAGAAATCAGGTCCGCTGCTCAGACCCGTGGGAAGTGGTCCTGGGGGGGCTAGTTGACCGGGCGGTCAACATCCCCAGGACCCAATGGGGTTCGGCCACGTGGCTGGATCTTGAGGTGACAAATAGGGGTAGCTAGGGGCCGAATCTGCAAAAACTCCAAACATGAAATATTTTTATTTTATTTTTTTCTATTTTTTGGTGATTTTTAATTAATTTTTGGAAATGAAAATAGGCTATATACATAATATGTACTAGATATAGGTATATACAATATATAGGGTTTTGATTTTTGCTTTTTATATATTATTTATATACAATTTTATCCTTATTTTATATTTTATTTATTTATAGAATAAAATAAGGAATAAAAGGGTGTTTTATTTTATTTTTATTATTTATGTACATAGGTAAAATAAATAGATATGTACATCTATATACAAGGTATATGTTCAATGTATTTTTGTATTTTTAATTTTTCTATTTTTATTTTGTTTTGATTTTAATTATTTTTATTTTATTTATTTACAACACATAACATAGAGTATTTGCAAAAAGTTTAATTAATTTTATTTATTTTCAAGGTTGAATAAATACATAGGTGTGGTATATGTACATGATGAAAGGGATATTTTTGATTCTTTTTAATTTTTAACTTTTTATTTTGTTTTTATATTTTATAGATATATACAAGTATTTACAAGCATATTTTTGGGTGAGGAAAATATAGTTTTATTTATTTACAAATATTTACACATGAGCCCCTATCTCCCTCTACTTTGGCTTTTATGCGGTCAGGCCCATGCTGAGCCCTCCCTTGGGTTAGGTTGCTCAATATTTATTCTAAATATTTCCCTCTTTTTCTTTTTAATCTTTATTCTTTTATTTTTGCACAAAAACATGCTAATTATAAGTTTTTACACAATGCATGCTTTTGGTAATTAGTCCTATTTACACATATCTGCATGCATTTGCAAAGGTTTTTGCAGCTAAAATATAAGAATAAAGAGTGATGAATGGGTATTCATCACCCCCCTATACTTAACTTTGCTAGTCCCTTAGCAAACACTTATTTGAAAAAGAAGTGAAAAAGAAAGAAAGAAAAAGAAAAAGAGGATATACATGGATCAAGGTTGATTATTAAACTTGCCTTCATTAAATTGGGGTATGGAGCTCGATCAGAACTTTGGATTATTAGTGTGTCGGAACCTTATTTAGACTTAAGCTTAAAACCTAACAGCCTCTAAGTTCCACTAATCTATAACCAAGACTCCTCAATGCTCCAGATCAGAACAAGTCATCAATCACAAACCCTGAAGACCATGAATCTTTTCTTGTCCTGTGAATGTGAAGTCTAAGCTCTCCACCTCAGAAATGGCAACTTGACAACCCTCCCCAACAAGGTAACTCTATGACCTCAATCTGGCCACTCTTTCCTCGAGGAGCGGGGTATTCCCTTCTAAGTTCAAGTTCAACCGGCTCAAGAAGAGGGGGAAGAAGAGAATGGGTCAAGGCCAGTGTGGCCAAGTACCCTTGGGAGCTTGACCAGTGTAGCCAAGTCTCCCTGCTGCAAGCTACAACAGGTGGATCATGAAACCAAGCTTTGCTTATTGCACTCTATATACATACTCCGGTGGGATTATCATTTTCTATCAGACCCACCACTTTTTTGGAGTTCTTTTCTTTTTGCACATTTTTTTTCTTTTTTCTTTTTTTTTTCAAGTGCATCTGTACAACATATACATGTGCAGCATATATACAAGGAGTTTTTCCTCTTGAGCCAGTAGACTATCCCTCTTTTGAAGCTTTATTGCAACCCACAACTCCCGTCGTTAGACCTCATGGCAACCAGACCAAGTTGAGACGCACTTACTTCACTAAAAGAAGAAGAGAGGTTCCGCCTAGAAGTACTACCCTCATATGCTACCCCAAGTCAAGGAAGACTGCCTCCTCACCACCTCATCCGTAGAGAGCTCGGTGCATAGTGCTGGTGTCCAAGTAAAGCCATAATCTATATGAGTCATGTGTTGTTGTTAAGTGCTCTACTTAGGCTCATTGAGATGACATGTGATCATAGCCTAGTGGACTCAAAGAATTAAGTCACCATGGACCTGAAAAGCCTTAAACCTAAGTCCTATAAGGTTCCTCTTAGAAATTAGGTGGATTAAGATCTTAATCAAGCTCCATTTCTCAATTTAATTCCAGGCTAGTTTAAATGTCAACTATCATCCAGAAAAACTATATACATATGTACAAAAAGATGCTTATTTACACAAATTTTACAAGCATGCAAAATTTTTGAAAAATGTTTTGAAATCATGAAATGATGATGCATGAAGTGCAAGTTTTGCAAAAAGATATTTACACACATTTACACAAGATTTTTGCAAACTTTTGATTTTCAAAACATTTTGGAAAAATTTTGTACTATATACATAATTTTGATATAAAAATATTTACACAAACTTTACATAAAAGATTTTTGAAATCATTTTTACAAAAATAATTTGTACACTAGCTATGTATGTGCAAATAAAAGAAGATTATGTACATGAAAAATTTTTAATTTTTGTGGGTTTTAGCCATTTTTATTTATTAACACACTCACACAAAGTACGAGTTATGGCTAAAGTATATATGAAATATATACACCCCCCCTATACTTAGCTCGAACGATGTCCTCAGAGTCAAGAGCGATGAAGAAGACATAACTCGTGCTAGGTATAGGAAAGTGAAAAGGAAGGCTATACAAAGAGAAAAGATAGGAGTCAAGAGGTTCTCAGGTCTTCCCCCTATACTTGGGATCAAATAATCCTAAGTATAGCAGGCTGTATACTAAGGGAAAATCTGAGTGCAGAATGTACAGGGTCTACCCCCCCTATACTTAGGGTGAAATATCCCTAAGTATAGGCAACAAAAGCAGGGGTAAACAGAAGCAAAAGAAATACTCAGAAAGTCTCACATCCCCCATATACTTAGGGTAAAGTGCACCCTAAGTATAGCATAATCACAAGATGAAGGAAGGGATGTGGGACTAAAGAATGTAGTGATATGGACATCTGGATCTATACAAAGCGGAAGATCAGTGAAACTCAGGCGTGAGATGCATTAGATGTGAGTCAAAGACCACATCTCACGCAAAATGAATAGGGGCAAGATCAACGACCCGCGGCTCATGATCTAGAAATGGCTTGAGCCGCTGGCCGTTCACTCGAAAGGTACTCTCAGAAGACAACTCGGATATATCTATGCTACCGTTGTCGTGTACCTTCCTAACCAGATAAGGTCCCTTCCATTTGCTCTGTAGCTTCCCTGAAAATAATCGTAGCCTCGCATCAAACAACCATACTCTCTGTCCAATCTCAAAATGCTTGTGGCTGATATGAGAATCATGCCACTCCTTGACTTTCTCCTTATAATGTAGATTGCTTGAGAACGCTGCATCTCTAAGCTCCTCCAGGGCTGCTAACTCTGCCCTCCTCTGGTCTCCCATACCATCTGGATCCATCAAAATATCTGTAACTGCCCAAAGTGACTTGTGCCTCAGCTCAATAGGTAAATGGCATGGCTTGCCATACACGAGGCGAAAGGGAGATGTGCCCAAAGGTGTCTTGAAAGATGTCCTATATGCCCACAAGACCGAGTCCAAAAGCTGTGACCAATCCTTTCGGTCAGGGCGGACGACTTTCTGCAGAATAGTCTTGATCTCCCTATTCGACACTTTGGCTAGACCATTCGTCTGTGGATGGTAAGGTGTAGCAACACGATGATCTATGCCGAACTCGCTAGCAAGTGCCTTCACCTGGTCGTTGATGAAGTGAGATCCCCCATCAGAAATCAGAACTCGTGGAACCCCGAACCGCGTGATGATGTGCTTCCTCAAAAATCTACAAACTGTCCTCGCATCAGCGGCTCGGGCGGGGATAGCCTCCACCCAACGACTAACATAATCAACGGCCAATAGAATGTACTCAAATCCCTGACTCTTAGGGAATGGACCCATGAAATCGATGCCCCATGCGTCAAAAACCTCACAGAAGTGAATGGGCTGCATCGGCATCATATCACGCTGTCCACAAGTGCCCATCCTCTGACAGTCAGTACACCTCTTCACGAACTCATCTGAGTCCTTGAAGAGGGTAGGCCACCACAAGCCAGATTGGAGCACTTTCTGTGCCGTTCTCCTCCCAGAATGATGTCCTCCTGCCTCAAGCTTGTGGCAGTAAGTGAGGACGCTATGGTGTTCCTCCTGAGGAATACACCGACGCCAGACGCTATCCCCTCCTTCGTGGTAAAGGATGTGATCCTCCCAATGGTAGGACTTTGCCTTCGCGAGGAAGGTCTCAAGCCTCTGCCTGGGCCAATCTTGTGGGACTTTCCCAGCAACGAGAAAGTTCACAATATCGGCGTACCATGGGAGTGAGGTGATAGCAAGGATCGCCTCATCTGGGAAGGTATCTCGAATAGGGTCAATCTGCTCAGTCTCCTCAGGCTGCTCTAACCGGGAGAGATGATCCGCCACCACATTCTTGACTCCAGGCTTATCCTTTATCTCGATGTCGAACTCCTGGAGTAGAAGGATCCATCTAGTCAGTCTGGCCTTGGCATCCTTCTTTGCCATGAGGTACCTGATGGCGGTGTGATCTGTAAACAAAGTCACTCTAGATCCAATGATATACGATCTGAACTTATCTAGGGCGAACACTACGGCTAGCATCTCCTTCTCTGTGACTGTGTAATTCCGCTGGGCGGAATCCAATGTGCGGCTAGCGTAGTGTATGGAAAATGGAACCCCATCCCTCCTCTGTCCCAGCACTGCCCCTACGGCAAAATCAGAGGCATCCGTCATGATCTCGAATGGGAGAGACCAATCAGGCGGCTGGAGGACAGGAGCCTCAATAACACATTGCTGGAGAGTCACGAAGGACGAAAGACACTTGTCATCGACAAGGAACTCGGTGTCTTTCGTCAAGAGGTCGGTCAACGGTCGGGCGATCCTGCTGAAATCCTGAATAAATCTCCTATAAAATCCAACGTGCCCCAGGAATGACCGTAGCTGCCTCAGATTGGACGGCAGTGCGAGTTTCCTAATGACATCAACCTTGGCCGGATCAACCTCCATGCCCCTGTTGGAGATGATGTGGCCAAGAACTGTCCCTTGAGTCACCATGAAGTGACTCTTTTCCTAAGATAAAACCAAATGATACTCAATACATCGCTGGAGTACTCGGTCTAGGCAGTCAAGACAGGAGTCGAATCCGTCGCCGTAGACCGAGAAATCGTCCATGAAGACCTCCAAACACTCCCCTACCATGTCCGAGAAGATCGACAACATGCACCTCTAAAAAGTCGCAGGGGCATTGCATAGCCCAAATGGCATGCGTTGAAAAGCATATGTGCCGAAGGGACAGGTAAAGGTGGTCTTCTCCTGATCCTCAGGAGCGATGGCCACTTGGTTGTAGCCCGAGTACCCATCCAGGAAGCAGTAATGGCTCTTCCCTGCCAGTCTCTCAATGATCTGGTCAATAAAAGGCAGGGGGAAATGGTCCTTCTTGGTGGCCTGGTTGAGTCTCCTGTAGTCAACACAAACCCTCCAAGAGGTGGGTACTCGTGTAGCAATCTCCTCTCCCGACTCACTGATCACAGTCGTGATGCCCGTCTTCTTGGGCACCACATGCAAGGGGCTGACCCACTTGGAGTCAGAAATGGGATAAATAAAATCTGCACTCCACCATTTCGATATTTCCTTCATCACAACCTCTCTCAGGTTGGGGTTCAGTCGCCGCTGGAACTCACGCGACGGCTTCGCCCCCTCCTCGAGATAGATATGGTGGGAGCACACTGATGGACTAATCCCATGGAGATCTGCTACGCTCCATCCGATCGCCTTGCGGTTCTTTTCAAGAACCCCCATCAGACGGGATTCCTGCTCTCCAGTCAACTCGGCGGAGATGATGACTGGGTACATCTCTGGCTCGCCCGCAAGGAACCGATACTTCAGCAAAGTAGGGAGCGGCTTCAGCTCTGGAATGCTTGGTGCTGGCAAATCTGGCTGCGGAAGGAAGTGAGTGAATGCTGCTAAGTCTGCCAAATCTGCCTGGGAAAAAGAAAGCGCACTCTCGCAAACTGGATCGGGGGAAGGCTGCTCAACTACACTGTCTCTGCTCTGCTCTGTATCTGCCTCCTTCTCATCTGTAGGCTCAGGTGGACTCATGTCTGGCATCTGATCATCACAATCGGCCCAATCAGACTCTGAATCCGAGGGATCTGTATCAACCGCGGTGGCATCAGTACCACCGTAAAGCAAGGTGGCCTCAGCACCACCATCACTGGAATCCGTGTAGCGATCAAGGACTGGCTCTGCTGCCTCTGTGTTATCCTGAACCAGGGCTGTGCTCTCCAGACTCTCCTCTGCTATCATCGGCATCAGCTGTATCTGAATATGAGAGGATGGTCTGTGCTGCAGGATCTGCCCAAGCTGCCTCATCATCTGTGATCACAAAATCACAGTCCTGGTGGATGTCTGGCTCTGCGTCTGTCAGCTGCTCTGAATCTGTACTCGCATCAGAGCGGGCTCTCTCTCTAGCTCTGTAGTCCTCGACCGTCTCTATTTGTATACTCTCGCCCTCGATGCGAAAGTACACCTTCCCGCTATCATGATCAGTCACCGCCTTGGCTGTGGCCAGGAACGGACGACCAAGGATGATGGGGGTATCGGCCACTGACTCAGGGATCTCCATGTCCAACACTACGAAGTCCACAGGGAATTTCAGGCCCTGAATCGTGACGATAACGTCTCGTACTAACCCCTTCGGCCTCTTGACAGATCGATCAGCGAACTGAAGGACTGTCCTGCTCTGTCGAAGAGTGCCCAACTCGAAGCGGTCGAGAAGGGCTGCCGGAAGAAGGTTGATCGACGATCCACTATCTAGTAGAGTACGGTCGAACCTCTGCTCACTAATCTGGCATCTGACATACGGGGCCCCTGAATCTGGCCTCTTGGCTGGCAGTCGGTTCTGGATCGCAAAACACGTGGCTTTCGTCAGCACATGTATCTCTGAAGTGTGGTTCCTCCTCCTCCTCCTGACTGTGGTCCTGTCTCTCAAAGAATGCTGGAGCAGGGGGATGTGCTGCAAAGCCTCCTGGAGGGTCAGCTGGATGTGGAATCGATCGATCATGCTCTGGCTGAACTCCTCAAGCTCTCTCTTTTTTGGATTTTCTTTTTTCTTCCCCTTCCCCATCTGAAGGGCTCTAGGGAAGGGGATCACAGGGTCCTTTGCAGATGAAGGACTAGGAAAAGGCCTAGACGGTTCGATGACCGGATCCACACATACATCATGCACCACAGTGGGACCAGAAGAAACTAAACCTTTTCCTTTATTCAAACCAAAGTTCTGAGATACATCAAGGCGAGGAAAGACAACATATCTCTCAACACAAACACCGGTGGCCTCAGTACCACCACGGGCTGGATCTGCCGCTGCTGCTGGTAGACGTCTCGCGGCATCAGTACCGCGGGCTGGCTCGGCTAAACGGGTGGCATCAGTACCACCTCCTCGATCTGGTGAAGCGGCGGCCTCAGTACCGTCGGTGGGATCAGCATCCTTGGTGGCCTAAGTGCCACCGTCATCATCTGGAGCGGCCTCAGTACCACTCTCCTCCTCCTCATGTGGCGCCTCTGAAGTATCCTCGTGGTGAAGCTAAGATGAGGCGCCGCCGCCTGCTGGGGTCCTACCGCTCCTAAGTGTGACAAAATCAGCATCAAATAGATCCGAAGATGTATCAACAAATGGGTCACTAGGAGTGGCAAACTCAGTGTGTACTACCTGCTCAGATTTCCTCTTGAGGTTATTCGGATTCGGCTCAATCTGGGCTGGAATGGCGGCCTTCCTTCTCACCAAGTCCCGCATCTCCTGGAGGAACTCGTCCATCTCCCGTCTGAATGTGGCCTGCTGGTCCGTGAGGAGGCGGGCGATGTCATCCAAAGCGGGGCTCTCGTGGGAGCCCGACGGGTAGCCTCTCTGGGGGTGAGGCTGCTGGAACTGCTGCTGGTGGTAAGAGGGGTATGAGGAAGGGTGCTGCTGCTGAACTGGGTGAGCCTGCTGCTCACGTCTCCACGACTGTCCCTGCTGTTGATAGGGACGAGGACCGAAGGATGATGGCTGGTGCTGCTGGTATGCTGGGGGCTGCTGCTGCGGCTGCTGGTGATCTCTCTACTGGGAGTACTGCCCTCCCTGACCTGACGGCTGCTGCTGGGGCTGGGCACCACCACTTCCCCACCTGAATCCGGGATGGTCTCGTCGGATCCCAGGCTGGGGGCGGTCATACCAAATCCCGTTGACATCCATCAACGGCTCTGCATCGTAGGGGGCTGGCGGGAGTACTGCCAGAGGCTGATCCGGCTGGTAGACCACCATCTGCATGTCTGGAGATGGTGGGGACTGGTAGGTGGGCTACGGCTGCTGGTACGGCTCCGCCTGTACAAGATGAACCTGTCTAGGATGCGCAGGGGTGCTGGAGTGCTGGGACGAGCTGCTGCTGCTACCGGAGTCGCCTCGCGACTGAAGACGGGGCTGAGGAGCTGTCTGTGCCTCCTGGAGACACATGAGCTGGGTCTTCATGTTCGCTCAGAACCTGTGCCATCTGTTCCATCTGAGTGATGCTCTGGCACTGCTTCTTCTCAATCAGCTCCATGCGGTCCAACTTCTCGCTGATAATGCCCATGTCCGCAGCTGTCGATTCTGCTTGTGCTGCAGCGGCTGCGGACGAACTGGATGGACCTGCATCTACCCGTGCTATCCGTTGGTACTGCACGGGTCCTGGCTGCTGTGGCTGGGGTCTCTGAGAATACAACCAGGTCTGGGACATCACCATGTAATTTTCGGCCATCTCCTCGTAGATGGCCCAGACCTGGTCGTGGTCCTTGGCAAAGTAGGACCTGCCGCAAGAAGCGTTCACCAGACCCTGAAGCTCTGGCGTCAACCCGCTGAAAAAGCTCTGAACTAGGTTCGACTTGGAGATGTCGTGGTGCGGGCATCGGTCTAGGAGTTCTCGGAACCTCTCCCATGCCTCGTGAAACTGCTCGTTGGGGAACATGGAGAAGTTGCTGATCAGGGCCCTCGCTGCATTCGTCCGCCCGAGTGGATAGTACTTGTTCAAGTACTCGGTGCGGAGCTGCTCCCAGGTGTAGACAAACCTCCCGAGATGCTTCAGCCAGGTGGCTGCTCTATTTGCCAGTGAAAACGGGAAGGCTATCATCCGGATCGTGTCCTGGTCCACATGGCGATCGTGGACAGTGCTGCAGATCATAAGAAACTCCTGGAGGTGGAGGTGGGGCTCCTCAGTGGCAAGTCCGTGGAAACGGGGCAGTAACTGCAAGGTGTTCGGGGGGAACTTGAAGTCCCCCACGATCGCTGGCACTACTACCCAATGATGCATGAGTATCGATCCGGGGTTGTGCAACTCCCGCATCGGTCGTGGTGGTCCTCCTGCCGCGGCGCCTCCCGCTGCGACGGCTGCGGCTGCTGCTGCGGCTGCGGCTGCTGCGGCTCGTGCCTCTGCATCAGGTATCTCCTCAGGCTCGCTCTGCTGGTCTCGCTCTGCTCTGAGCCTCTCCAACTCTTGCCTCATCTCTATCATGAATGCCCCCTGATCACGTAACTGCTGCTGAACTGTCTCAAGTGATGCGATCAGGGTGGAGTTGATCGCTCCCTGGTCTAGTACAAAATGCTTGGGCTGACGGGAGTGATCATCGGAACTGCCGGCTCCGGCCATAGCGACGTCTGCAAAATCAAACGAGCCCAACTCAGGTGCTGTCAAATCAATCAGTCTCTCCTCGGGCTCGTGTCTCTCAGGCAGGTAAGAAAGGGGGTCGAGGGGGAACAGGGTGGAATCGTACTCGGGCTCGGAGAGCGGGTCTGAGCTCTCGCGAGCCAACCTAGATGATGAGGTAGACGTGCCCGAAAGCGGTGCAGCCAGAGGCTGCCTAAGAGACCGTCTACCCATCATCTCGATCTGGCGAGTAGTGCGGATGAGATCTGGAAAAATTATGATCAGAAAACAAACTCCCGGTTCACCAACGCAACGCGAGCTGAAGACCGTGAAAGTTCGGTCAAATTATCTTGTCAATTTTATTTGGTGAACACACAAAATATCAGAGCGCTTACGTGACCTGTTAGGATATCCGATGCTATCCCAACCGACTGGCCCGCACGGAAAAGTCGGTAATCAGTCGGGACTAGCACCGGGGGGCTCTACCTAGGGTGCGGGTCACTCTCTCGCGCATCCAAACCATACAATGAGGGGGTTGCTCTCCCCAAGACAGAATTTTTAGGATGAGCGGATTTTAAGATCAATAATATTAGCCAGTCCCAATTTTATGGTTTCTCTTTTTAGTCTTTTTCAAATGAAAACAAACGGCCTAACAAATTTTTCGACTTCTCCTGATTATTAAGTCCAAAACAGGGGGGAGAAGACGAAAAAGCCAATGCGCGATAAATCAATGATGCATGCTGAGTAAGAAATGCATACCTGTCTCCAGCACTCTACATGCAATATGATCCGCGCATAAATATAAAGACAAAAAGGAAACTACCTATATGATGCAACGGGAAAGCTGAGTCCTAGATGAGCAAGTCTAGCGAAGAACCGTCTAACCGGTCACCGACCTCCAAGCCAAAGAGTCCGGTCTTGGCCCGTCCCTCCTCTGTCCGACAAATCGGGGGTAGGAGTAAGCGCTTTACAGGACGGGCTGCGGCACGTAGGCTACGAAGGCAAATGAGTCGGTTATTTTTATTAATTATTTTTAGTAGGTCCAATTAACGATCTATAGGAACAGATAAGCAGTTAGGTGTGTGGATCCTACTAATTACGGCACAATCACTAAAAATTCCTAAGTCTAGGGGCTCGAGCAAAAACCACGTCAACACCGGAAAAGGCAGAAAGAAAAGAAAATAAAACCGTGAAAAACCGTGAAAAACCACGCAAGTCCTAAGGGTCCCCCGAGCACACCGGTGCTCGACGAAACAGACCCGCTACGGCAGAAGAGTCCAAGTGTCTGAGAATGTCCTGTATTATTACAATAATAATGAATAAAAATAAAAGTCTATCCTAATCCTCACCCACTCAACTCTCTCTCACTCTCTCATGCGGCTCCGTACAGAAGGGAGCCGCCTCCGAATCCCGCGGTTGCGCCGGCTTCTCGAGAGTAGCCGCCTCGGTCCTCGGGCCCTCGCAAGAGAAAACAAAGTGGTCAGAACCAATAATCAAATAATAATAAAGGAAAAAGAAATAAAAATAAAAATAAAAAGGGTATATATGCAAAAAAATGCAAAATAAAAATAAACACACAAAACAAAAACAAAAACAAAAACAATAGAAAATGAAAATAAGACAAAATAAAACAAAAAGAAATATGAACAAAAGCCACGAAAAAGCCGCGAAAATCAAAACAAAAAGAAAATCAACTACTAAGCCGTGCTCCCCGGCAACGGCGCCATTCTGATGACACGGCAAATGATCAAGGCAAAGGTGTATAAATGGTCGTTGCGACCTAGATCACCTGGCTATGTCAATAAAAAAAATGAACCACTCGATACAAATAAAATCAACCAAAATGAAGAAGCGGTCCTGCTATGTGATTAACCTGGTATAGCACCCAGGGTCGAACTCAAGGAGCACGGATTGGCCGAAGGCCTACGAAGTAGTAAAAACAAATAAAATAAAAGATGAAAATATTTTTAGTGGTTTTTAATTATTTTTATATTTTTTTGGATTTTTAAATGATTAAGAAAATAAGAAAAACAAATAAACGCACACTTCAACAACTTATTTAAAGCAACAAAAATCAACCAAAAATTAAAACAAAAATATTTTTATGTGTTTTATATTTTTTAGTGTTTTTGGTGAATTTTTGATAATTTTCTGATGTGTATTTTATTTTCTAAAAATCAAACAGTGGTAAAAATGAAGGGTACTGTCCAGCCAAGCCAAAAAGCCCTAGATAAAATATCCAAGGGCCTTAGAATGGCCTGGAGGTAATTTTCCTGTAAAATAGAAGAAACAAGGAAAATTTAGGTACCAATTTTATTATTTTTGGGTTTTTAATTTATTTACTGGAATTTTTATGGTTTTTCGAGTGTTTTTAGGTTTTTAAGGTTTTTAAGCAATGAAAAATAGCCAAAATTGGCTAGAAAATCGAGCAAACTAAACTAAACAGTAGCTAATTTTTATAGAATTTTTAGGGGAGTTTTTATATTTTTTTGTGAATTTTCAAGTTAAGCAGTAACGAAAATAAAGGTTTTTGAATTTTTAAAAATAGAAAACAAAATCAGAAATGTCCTCAAAAATCCGTGAAAATCCTACACCATGGCAGGAGCCATGTTTCAAATTCTCATTGGATTTGGAGGTGATTTGATATTTTATTCAAAAATAACAAGAGGGTAATGTGCACAGGGACTGGAATGCAAATACCCAAAGTTCTGGGGGTCCAGGTGCAATTAACCCAGCAAAACACGCGCCAAGCGCGTGCCTGGGGCACTCAGGGACCTAAATGTAACAACTCTTTTTAGTCTTTTTCAAATGAAAACAAACGGCCTAACGAATTTTTCGGTTCTCCTGATTATTAAGTCCAAAACAAGGGGGAGAAGACGAAAAAGCCGATGCGCGATAAATCAATGATGCATGCTGAGTAAGAAATGCGTATCTGTCTCCAGCACTCTACATGCAATATGATCCGCGCATAAATATAAAGACAGAAAGGAAACTACCTATATGATGCAACGGGAAAGCCGAGTCCTAGATGAGCAAGTCTAGCGAAGAACCGTCTAACCGGTCACCGACCTCCAAGCCAAAGAGTCCGGTCTTAGCCCGTCCCTCCTCTGTCCGACAAATCGGGGGTAGGAGTAAGCGCTTTACAGGATGGGCTGCGGCACGTAGGCTATGAAGGCAAATGAGTCGGTTATTTTTATTAATTATTTTTAGTAGGTCCAATTAACGATCTATAGGAACAGATAAGCAGTTAGGTGTGTGGATCCTACTAATTACGGCACAATCACCAGAAATTCCTAAGTCTAGGGGCTCGAGCAAAAACCGCGTAAACACCGGAAAAGGCAGAAAGAAAAGAAAATAAAACCGCGAAAAACCGCGAAAAACCGCGCAAGTCCTATGGGTCCCCCGAGCACACCGGTGCTCGGCGAAACACACCCGCTACGGCAGAAGAGTCCAAGTGTCTGAGAATGTCCTGTATTATTACAATAATAATGAATAAAAATAAAAGTCTATCATAATCCTCACCCACTCAACTCTCTCTCACTCTCTCCTGCGGCTCCGTACAGAAGGGAGCTGCCTTCGAATCCCACCGTTGCGCCGTCTTCTCCAGAGTAGCCGCCTCAGTCCTCGGGCCCTCGCAAGAGAAAACAAAGTGGTCAGAACCAATAATCAAATAATAATAAAGGAAAAAGAAATAAAAATAAAAATAAAAAGGGTATATATGCAAAAAAATGCAAAATAAAAATAAACACACAAAATAAAAACAAAAACAAAAAAAAAAGAAAATGAAAATAAGACAAAATAAAACAAAAAGAAATATGAACAAAAGCCGCGAAAAAGCCGCGAAAATCAAAACAAAAAGAAAATCAACTACTAAGCCGTGCTCCCCGACAACGGCGCCATTCTGATGACACGGCAAATGATCAAGGCAAAGGTGTATAAATGGTCGTTGCGACCTAGATCACCTGGCTATGTCAATCAAAAAAATGAACCACTCGATACAAATAAAATCAACCAAAACGAAGAAGCGGTCCTGCTATGTGATTAACCTGGTATAGCACCCAGGGTCGAACTCAAGGAGCACGGATTGGCCGAAGGCCTACGAAATAGTAAAAACAAATAAAATAAAAGATGAAAATATTTTTAGTGGTTTTTAATTATTTTTATATTTTTTTGGATTTTTAAATGATTAAGAAAATAAGAAAAACAAATACAAGCACACTTCAACAATTTATTTAAAGCAACAAAAATCAACCAAAAATTAAAACAAAAATATTTTTATGTGTTTTATATTTTTTAGTGTTTTTGGTGAATTTTTGATAATTTTCTGATGTGTATTTTATTTTCAAAAAAATCAAATAGTGGTAAAAATGAAGGGTACTGTCCAACCGAGCCAAAAAGCCCTAGATAAAATATCTAAGGGCTTAAAATGGCCTGGAGGTAATTTTCCTGTAAAATAGAGGAAACAAGGAAAATTTAGGTACCAATTTTATTATTTTTGGGTTTTTAATTTATTTACTAGAATTTTTATGGGTTTTCGAGTGTTTTTAGGTTTTTAAGGTTTTTAAGCAATGGAAAATAGCCAAAATTGGCTAGAAAATCAAGCAAACTAAACTAAACAGTAGCTAATTTTTATAGAATTTTTAGGGGAGTTTTTATATTTTCTGTGAATTTTCAAGTTAAACAGTAACGAAAATAAAGGTTTTTGAATTTTTAAAAATAGAAAACAAAATCAGAAATGTCCTCAAAAATCCGTGAAAATCCTACACCATGGCAGGAGCCATGTGTCAAATTCCCATTGGATTTGGAGGTGATTTGATATTTTATTCAAAAATAACAAGAGGGTACTGTGCATAGGGACTAGAATGCAAATACCCGAAGTTCTGGGGGTCCAAGTGCAATTAACCCAGCAAAACACGCGCCTAGCGCGTGCCTGGGGCACTCAGGGACCTAAATGTAACAAAAATAAGTCCCAAGGACTTATTGGTAACACGTACCAAAAGTCCAGGGGCCTTAGTTGCAAATAACCCAAGAAATATCGCACATGCGGAAATAAACCACGCACAGGGGTATAAATGCAATTAACTAAAAACTTTCATTCATTTCATAACAACCAGAACTACAAGGGCTTAGACTGCAAATACACCAAAATAACACGTGACGAAGCACGTGGCTCACACAGGCAGGGGTATAAATGCAAATATCTAAAGCTCAGGGTCCTCTATGCAAATAAACCTAAAACTAAACAACGTACTTAAATATTTACAGGACTAATGCGAAATAAAACAAAGATAAGGGCCTAAGGGTAATTTACCCTTTATTAACCAGAGCGTCTGGATGACTGCCACGTGGAGATCGGACGGTCCAGCTGGGGGCGGCTCTCAGCGCTGGGTCTGCTCTGGTGGATCCATCGGTCTAGGCCAGGACACGTGTGGATCTGACGGTCCGGATCAGTCGCCTCAGATCTGACGTCGAGGGGCGCTCCAGGAACCAACGGTCAGGATGGCGTCTGGAGCTGGGGGCTGATCCAACGAAGCCGGAGGGTGCTGGAAGAACTGGGCCCCGGCGAGCTTCGCCGGGCTCGTGCTGGCGCTGGCCTCCTCCTCGGAGCGCTCTGATGATCGGAGAAGAAAGCTGGTGCGCTCCTGCGTCTGCTGCAAAACTCCGATGATCGACCCGAGCTCTGAGGAGCTCAGGGGCGGTCGGCGGAGCTGGTCTTCTGGCCGAATGACGGAGAGCCTCAGATGGCCCTCGTTCTGACCTGCAAAGTGAACCAAAAGACTCGCGGGTCGAGGGCAAATTGCCTCGACCCGGTTAGGCGATGTGGAGGTGGTTGGTGCGTCGGAGCGGCGGGCTCCGGCGAAGGTGGTAGACGGAGGAGCCCGGTTCCCAGCTCCTGTACGAGCTGGGTTGCGTGAGCGGGTGGAGAACGTGCGTCGGAGGAAGGCGAACGTGAAGGTCGGGTCCGATGGTCGGATGGTGGTCGGAACCGGGGTGAATCGAAGAAAAACGACGGCGATGCTAATTGGGGGTAAACGAAAATCGAACGAAATGGCGGAGCTACGGGACTACCTGGATGAACGGTGAGACTGGGGAAGAGCAGGGGGTGCTCCTGGTCGTCGCCTCGAGGGTCGTCTTGGCCCGAGACTCGAAGCTCGCTCAGGTGGTGGAGCTACGGCGGCAACGTCGCCGGATCAATGGATTCGCCGGCTCTCCTCGCTGCAACAGGTCGGGGATGCGAGCTGTCACCTCTCTCTCTCTCTGGAGCTCACTGGAGAACGAAGCAAATGGCCAAAGATGGCGTGGGAAGGTGGCGGAGCTGCAGCTAAATACGACTAGGGGTCCGAAAAGGAAGGGTCCGGGCAAGCTCAGGAGCGTGCGGATCCCGAGGGAGCGGCTCCGGCGAGGATGTCGGATGCAATGGGAATGATTCGGACCCGGGGTTCAAGGAGATGGGTGTCGGGTTGAGCGGGTAATAATTGGAGAAATCAGGTCCGCTGCTCAGACCCGTGGGAAGTGGTCCTGGGGGGGCTAGTTGACCGGGCGGTCAACATCCCCAGGACCCAATGGGGTTCGGCCACGTGGCTGGATCTTGAGGTGACAAATAGGGGTAGCTAGGGGCCGAATCTGCAAAAAATCCAAACATGAAATATTTTTATTTTATTTTTTTCTATTTTTTGGTGATTTTTAATTAATTTTTGGAAATGAAAATAGGCTATATACATAATATGTACTAGATATAGGTATATACAATATATAGGGTTTTGATTTTTGATTTTTATATATTATTTATATACAATTTTATCCTTATTTTATATTTTATTTATTTATAGAATAAAATAAGGAATAAAAGGGTGTTTTATTTTATTTTTATTATTTATGTACATAGGTAAAATAAATAGATATGTACATCTATATACAAGGTATATGTTCAATGTATTTTTGTATTTTTAATTTTTCTATTTTTATTTTGTTTTGATTTTAATTATTTTTATTTTATTTATTTACAATACATAACATAGAGTATTTGCAAAAAGATTAATTAATTTTATTTATTTTCAAGGTTGAATAAATACATAGATGTGGTATATGTACATGATGAAAGGGATATTTTTGATTCTTTTTAATTTTTAACTTTTTATTTTGTTTTTATATTTTATAGATATATACAAGTATTTACAAGCATATTTTTGGGGGAGGAAAATATAGTTTTATTTATTTACAAATATTTACACATGAGCCCCTATCTCCCTCTACTTTGGCTTTTATGCGGTCAGGCCCATGCTGAGCCCTCCCTTGGGTTAGGTTGCTCAATATTTATTCTAAATATTTCCCTCTTTTTATTTTTAATCTTTATTCTTTTATTTTTACACAAAAACATGCTAATTATAAGTTTTTACACAATGCATGCTTTTGGTAATTAGTCCTATTTACACATATCTACATGCATTTGCAAAGGTTTTTGCAGCTAAAATATAAGAATAAAGAGTGATGAATGGGTATTCATCACCTATCATAGCTTATTTATAGAATGAGAAGTGTAATTGGATTCAATTTTGGATCCGGTTCGGATCCATAAATGGATCTCGCATAAAACATCGATATCTTGTTCTAGGAATGCCAGAATTGGATGTTCTTGGGCTCGTTTGAAAGATCTCAAAGAGATCTACAAAATGACACGATTATTTAAAATTTTTGGATGTCAAAAATACTCCAGAATTTTGGATAAAAAAATTGATTTCACATCATAAAAATCTTAAAGGAAGTTTTGTCCTCGAGACGTAGGATTTAACATATATGTTTTAAATGCGATTTAGATACATGCATAAAAATCTTAAAGAGAACGAAGTCCATAAAAATCTTAAAGAGAATTGAACTAGGATTTCATGATCATACCTTCAAAAAGAAAGGGGTATTTCTATCGCATATCTGCCTCAGGCTCCCATACGACCTTCTCAACAATTTGACTTTGCCACAATATCTTGACCAAAGGAATGTATTTCCGTCGCAGCTTCTTGATTGTATAGTCTAAGATCCGCACTAGTGCCTCAGGGAAGGACAAAGTCAGATCGACAATGAGGTCCTCATAGCTAATCACATGGTGAGGGTCTCTGATAATCGGAATTTGGCGAGGGTCTAAAGTAGTCCACACAAGGCGGGACCACAGTGTCGCTGAGGCGACCGCTCACGAAACTTCGATTAATCAATAATTTACCCAAATAGATAAATCAAGCAATGAAAGTAAATGTACGGAGTTAAAATTTATTATAACTCTACAACAAAGATGTGTATAGGTGCAAGTATGTATAGAGTGTCGAACACATGGAACAAGCAGGTAGATCGGGGCAATGAATGCACGAAATGAATGTAATGTATTTGTCTATATGTGCTCTTTTTGTGGGTTTTTAATTTTTATTTTTTAATTTTTTATTTTATTTTTAATTTTATATTTTATATTTGATTTTTAATTTTCTGATTTTATATTTTCTTTTTATATTATATATATTTTTTAATTTCTTTTTCTTTTAAATATATAAAAGATATATATACAATAAAGGTAAGAGAGAATATATATATACACATAAATAAGTAAAAATAGTCAAAATATAGAAAATAAAATATTTTTATGCTTTTTATAATTTTCAAATGTTTTTATGTTTTTCTATATTTTTGATATTTTTTTGGTATTTTTAAAGTAAAAAATACTCAAAATAAGGAATAAAATAATTAGTCGAAAGTAAAATGGAGATATAAAATACCAATCAGGGTCAAAAATTCTCTAAATTAATTTTATATAAAGATATTAATGTAAGGAAAATTCAGAAATAGAAATTATAGTTTTGTGATTTTTGAATGATTTTTTATATTTTTATAAAGGTTTTATTGGTTCTTGATTTTTATGAGTTTTCTTTTATATTTTTTAGTGATTTTTTTGTCTAAATGTTAAAAATGCAAAAACACAAAAAATATATTTTTTTGAGATTTTTTCAAAAAGTTTTATAATTTTATGTATTTTCTAATGCAGACAGGGATGAAAATACATGTTTTTATTTTTCTTAAAAATATCAAAAAGCTTCCATAGTATCATGAATGTGCAATGCAACATGGCTTCAGTATATTTTTTGGATTTTTTAGAGGTTTATAGATGCATGAAATAAATAGAAGAAGCGAAGAGAAAATACAACACTAGTAGGCGTATTTTTGTAAATATGTAGAAGTCTGAGGGACAAGTTACAATTTTCACAAAAGTATTCTACAGATTCAACTTTCAGGACTAAAATAAAATACGCAAAAGCCCCAACGGTATCCCTCAAAATATCCAAAATCTCACGTGAGAGGCACGTTAGCCTCGTAGGGACCTGTTTGTAATTATCAATAACTTGCATGGCTTAATTGCAAAATGTCCCAAAATATTATAACTACAATAAATAGTTCGAGGAATGAACAGAAATACAAAATTGCCTAGGGGTCCCGACACAAAATGTCACCTCCCGTGAACGGTCACGTGAGGTGACGTGGCCAAGGACCGAACTGTAATAACAAAAATCTTAGGGGGCAGAATGTAAATATTACAAAAAAATATATAACTGTAGAGGAAAGTTTCAGGACCAAATTCAAATACAAAAATGGGATGGGTTTGGAATGCAAAATACCGAACTCCTAGTCGGATCGAACGACTGAAAACAATCCACTAATGCCACGTGTCGATGATCCGACAACCGGTACCGATTCGCGGGCTACGACTGGGATTAGATCCCAAATCAGGATCG
This sequence comes from Ottelia alismoides, assembly GCA_037367405.1. Lineage (NCBI taxonomy): Eukaryota > Viridiplantae > Streptophyta > Magnoliopsida > Alismatales > Hydrocharitaceae > Ottelia > Ottelia alismoides. The sequence goes on along the minus strand of JAZKJV010006172.1, from coordinate 357,444 downwards.
GATGGCTCTGGCTCGGCGAACCCAATGGTGGATGCTCGAATCTCGGGCGCTTTGATGATCCGATGACGGAGAAGGCTAGTGTACGAATGGGGAAGAACTCCACCGCTGCGTAGTTCCACCGACGAGATCTTCCTTCTCTGGTGGTCCTTCGTGCTCTAAAATGGTGCCCAACGCTCGTGCGGTTCTTCTCTAGATGCTAATGGCTCCAGAATGGGTCGGCATCCACCAGAGCACACCGGCAGAGGCGGAGGAGCAACACGACCCCAGGTACCTTCGACGCCCAACAAAATGAGCCCCTAGCTATCTCCAAGTGCGTGTGAACCTGCAAAACAGAGTAAAGGGGTCAAGCGAAAAATGCCTTGACCCTGTAGCGGTGCAATAGGGTGGAGAACAACAAGAAATGAGCTCGCCAGTGCAAGCTCCGGCGAGGTGGTGGCGAAGGGCGATTTAACTGCGAATAAGAGAAACAGAAGGTAGGGATTTATCCTAAGACTACATACGGCTAAAAAATATGCAATAGAAACCAAGTAAAATTGACCTCAATGGCCGGGAAGTGCCAGAGATGAACCTCATGGCCATTGGCCGGAGATGGGGGGTGGAGCCACCCCTTAACCATGCTTCGACGCCTCCTTCCTAGCTGGAGGAGACCCTGTCACCGTCTCCAGTTTGGAGCGTGAGGAAGAAGAATCAAAGAGAGGTCAAATAGAGTTCAAAATTCGAAGGGGGCAAATGGAAGAGGTTTTGTACAAGAGGTGACGGGGCTCGAAGATCGAAGAGGAACGGGCAGATCGATGGTCCACTCACCAAGACAAGCCATGGGCGTGAATCACCAATCTCCAATGGAGAAAAGTCGTGAAGAATTCATCACCGAATAGTGCAAGGAGGAGCCTAGAAAAAATCGAGAAGATCGACAAAAACGAGGATCTGACACAAGTGCAGGGCAGGTCAGAGAGTTGACCTACGGTCAACTCTCCGCGCCCCCTGGTTGGTTCACGTGGACCAACCAGGAAAAACCTACAGAAAAAAGATTTGTAAAATCGATTAGAAATAATAAATGAATTTATTAATTTTAGGTTATAAAATAAAAAATATTTATTATTTTATAAGGTATGTTATTATGATTTTTATTTATTTTTAGAGGTATAAAATTACAAGTTCCCTTTTAAGGGTTATATATAGGTATATTTGTCTATATATTTTAATGTTTTATTTTTATTTTGTATTTTTAATTTTATTAATTTGGTTTATTATTTTATATCTTTATAACTTATTTTTATACACTTAAATATATTTTTATTTTCTTTTTCTCATGTATTTTATATAATTAAATAAATAGAATTATTATTTGTACAGGTCTTTTACCTATGTATTTTATTCAAGTATTTTCTTTTTGTGTTTTAGTCATGTTTTTATTCCAGTTTTAATATACACGCATATTATAAATAATATTTACAAAATTTTAAAAATATAAATTATAAAAATAATGAATAATAAATAAAATTAATATTTTAATCATTATAACTATACAATAGGGGTCCAAAACTCAACTTTCACATCGTAACTCCAAAAAATATGAAACCACCTTCATTAAATAGCTTATTAAAAGGTATATACAATTAACGATGATTTTGATACATTTAGAGTTTTTATTTGAGAGATATGGGTCTGGGAAGTTGGGATTTTGGAATTTTATTCAGATCATAAATTTTTATTTTTATGTGAAATCAATTTTGTATTTTGTTTATATTTAATTATCTACAACTTTCATGTACAAAGTTTCTTTATTTGAGGTATAAAAAGTTGAACTAAAAATAGGTCCCAAAAATGAATAAAAATGAATGAAATAAATAAGGAATTTATTGGATTTTGGCCCTCATCTCCCCCTACTTTATTCCTTATCGACCTAGTCATCAAGATACCTAGGTCTTGAGGGTTCGGGTCATAAAATATTTACAATATTTTATTCTTTTTCTTTTCTTTTCTTTATTCTATAATTTTGGCTTTAAAACCGTATTTTATACAGTATTTACACAAATATGCATGAATGATAAAATGCCTAAATTAAGCCTATTTACACGCATTTACTAGGATTTTTAAGGCCAAAATGATAGAATAAAGATGATGAAATGGATATTCATCATCTCCCTATACTTGCCTTTGTTGTCCCTAGCTTACACTTATGCAATAAGTGCAGAAAAGAAAAACGAAGAAAAGAAAAAGAAGAAAGATGGATTAAATTTAATTATCAAACTTCTCTTCACAAAATCAAAGTTTGGAGCTTAAGTCGGACTTTTGAAATTTTAGTGTGGGCGGAACCTTAACGGGAATCGGATTTGAAATCCAACAACCTTCGAGAATCTCAAAACCTTATTCAAGTCTCCTCAATAGCCAGGTCAGAATACTTCAATTCATACATAAACCCTTATGACTATGAATCTGACTCGTACAATGTAAGTGATAGTGGCTCTCCCCAACTAGAATGACCAAGAGACTGACTTCTCCAGCATGACAACCAAATGATTCCCCAATCCAACAACTCCTTCCTCGAGGAGCGAGGTATTCCCTTTTAAGTTCAAGTGACAACCAACTCAAGAGGAGGGGGAGAAGAGAAGAATGGACGGTAGCCAGTGGAGATACCTATCCTAGGATGCAAGACCAGTGTAGTCAAGTCATCCAACTGCAGGCTCACATGATTTGACTTTGAAGCTCAAGCTTGCTTATTTTCTATACAACATATATACACTCCGGCATGCATTTTATTTTTATACAGGCCTGCCCACTTTTGGAGTTTTTTTTGGAATACTATTTACAACAGCATATACATAGGGAGTTTTTCCTCTTGAGACAGAAGACTATCCCTCTTTTGAAGCTTTATTGCAACACACACTCTCCTGTCTTCAAAATTCATCATCACTGGACGGGTTGGGGTGCACTTCCCTCCCTATAGGAGGACAAATGTTTCCACTTGTGTGCATCTCATACCAGCAAATCCAATCCCCTCACCACTCCAACTGAGTTGAGCCAAGTGAAAGGTGCAGGTGTCCAAGTTAGGTCATTATCAACAAGAGTCGTATGTGTGCTCTGAAATACTCTACTTAGGCAGTCAAGAATCCATTGAACCAAGTCTCATGATCCTCAAAGAATTAAGTCAGCTAGACCTGAAGTACCTCAATTCCAGCCCCTATAAGGTTCCTATTATTTAGGTCGATTTCAAGGTCCAAACAAGCTCCAATCTCTGGATTTTACTTAGACATGTTCACTATCAAACTCAATCCGAAAAATTCTCATGCTATGCAAATGCTATGCAGAATGCAGAAAATATTTTTGTGATGTAATTTTCAAAGATTTTGAACTTTTTATGGATTTTTGAAAAGATGATGCATATGCATTTTTTGTATTTTTTAAAAAGAATTTTCAAATGTTTTGGTGTTTTAATTTTTGCAAATGTTTTTGGGATTTTTGAAAGCAAAAGATTTTTGGCCAAAAACTAGGTACAAATATTTACATGGGGATGCATCTTATATTTACAAGAGTTTGGTTTTAAGAATTTACAAGGGGTAAGTGGTCAATTTTATATAAGTATATATATAATGAATTTCAGTGTGATGTATATATTCCTCAAGCTTGCTTGAAAAAATGTTTTTCAAACAAATTTTGAAAACTATAGTCTAAAATAGATTTTACAAAGGGCTTTTACAAACATTTACACACAGTTGAAAATCATTTTGCAAAGGTTCTTCAAACAATATATTTAGATTTTTCAAATATTTTTGCAACCATTTTCCGAATATTTGCAAATAGGTTTTCAAATATTTTTATTTCACACAATGAAAATAAAATTTTCAAAACAAAATACTTTTTACAAAGGTTAAAAATATTGAACAAAACATTTTCCAATAGTTTTTAAAATGATTTTCAAAGAGATTTTCAAACTTTTTTTCAAACATTTTGCAAAAAAATATTTTAACTATATTTATTAATCAGTAAATACAAAAGTTATTTAAGGAATAATAATATCTTTTTATTAAGAAATTTTAATGAATTTAAATAGTATTATTAGCCATAATTATTGATAAAAATACGAAAGTACGAGTTATGGCTAAAGTATATATGCAGTATATATGACCCCTATACTTAGCTTGAGCTATGTCCTCATAGATCAGAGAGAGAAGAGAAGACATAACTCATGTTGAGTATAGAAAAGTGTCCAGAATAAACGAATAGAGAGATGAATGAACGAATGAGAAGTTGACCGCCCCCCCCCCTATATTAGGATCAAATAATCCTAAGTATAGCAGACTATACACAAAGCAGGGAGGGCTAAGGGTGGGAATGAACAGATCGTACTCAGACCATCTTCTCCTATACTTAGGGTAAGATATCCCTAAGTATAGACAAGAAGAGGAGACAATGGAGAGGATCAAAGAATAGAAGAACTCAGGGTGCACACCCCCTATACTTAGGACAAAGTACGTCCTAAGTATAGAAGACTGACAACAAGGGGAGACACCTTTTTGGTAAAAAAAGAAAAGAGAAACAAAAAAGAAGAAAAGAAGAAAAGTAATGAAGATGGAAGAAGAGATCAGAGAGAATGTACACATCACTCCCCCTATACTTAGGGTGAAAGAATCCCTAAGTATAGGCGACAACAGGAGTGATGAAATAGAATGAAAACTGAGCACTCGATTCATCCACCCCCGTATACTTAGGAAAAAGTACGTCTTAAGCAAGGCAAACTCGAGAATGGGTGGATGAGCAATACAGGAGATGGACAAAATCGAATATACAACAAAGATGGATGTACATAGGATCAAGAAGGTAGAAAGCAAACCTTCTTGTGGGATCGTTGAGGAATGGATCTGGCATGGTACAGGTCGATATCAGGATCCTCAGATGACACAATCCGATCAGGGTCGACACGGTGAGGGTCCTCGGTGGTCCTAGGGTGAGGAGGCACAGACGGGTCAGTAGAAGAAGCACGGCTAGGTCTGGACTTAGGAGTCTCGCTGATATCGAAGTGGAATGGGACGGACTCATCATCATCAGAAAAAGTGTAGTCAATGTCATCCTGCGAGGTCTCATCCAGCTCAAAACCAAAAGGAACGAACACATCAATGAAAGTAGTCGAACTATGTTTGTCCTTAACAATCTCAACCGGATCATCTTTCTCACCAAAAGGATCGGATTCCTAAATAAAAGCAACAAGATCAAATTCGACCTTAGTCTCATCAATATCTGCCCTCTGCTAAATGATGTCAATCGTGTAAATCTCGCGGATTTCATCGACACAACGCCAAGTCCCAGAAGAAGGAACTCCGAGGTCCATGCTTTTCAAGTCTTCCTCCATGGGGAGAAATTCTCGAGTCTCAGTAGAATCCAACATACAACAAAAGTCTCTGATGGTCTCATCAAGATCATGATCCTCGGGGGCAGCTAAGATCAGTGAAGGAGCATCAGGTGCAGGTCTTTGGTCGGTAGTGCGTGCAGTGATGATCACTTCACTTTCGTCAACAGGACGAAAACGAATCTCTCCTGATCCATAATCAATAACGACCCTCGCAGAGGCGAGGAATGGTCGTCCCAGAATGATTGGAGAGTGCTCCCCAGTAGAGGTATCCATGGGCAAAACGACCAAATCAACGTAATAGCTCATGCCCTGAATTGTGATGACGACGTTTTCAAGGATACCCCTCGGCCTCTTGATTGATCCATCAGCAAACTGAACGATCATCCTGGTATTCTTTAAAGGCCCTAAGTGAAGAGACTGTACCAACGAGAAGGGTAATATGCTAATCAAAGCACTGCCATCGAGGAGAGTGTGATCACATGTGAAGTCAGAGATTGTGCAACTAATGAAAGGTGTGGCAGTGTTCTTTTTCTTAGGAATGGGACGTGTGTGATGGCGTGGGCAGTGGCCATGGTCAGAATGTAATGCTCAGATCTGCTACTCTGCTTTCTCTTCTTATGATGAGGAGCAGATAATTAGGTTATGGCCTGGCAAAGTGGGGCATCAATGATCTCATGAATAGCGGCCACCACTTCAGGTTCAGTTAATATTTTTTTGAATTTCCGGATCTCCTCTATACAAGGGAGGAGATTGGAATCATCATATACAGAGGACAACCAAGAGCAGTCTGTACAGTGGCATCCTCGGGGTTAAAGGTGGGACAGGGTGTGAGTGGATGTGTGGTCAAATGGTCTGTAGATGGGCACTCTCCTCATAGTCTGAATCGATCACATGTCTCCCAAATTCTTTTTGTGTTTTTAAATTTTTCTCATTTTTTTGTATTTTGGGCGATTGCAAGCTTTCATGATAATCCTCAAGTGAATCCAAATCCTCAAAGAATGGAGCTACATTCTGGATCTTATTTATGCTAATTATATCACACATCCTCGAGTTCATATGCTCCATCATCTAATTCAAGGTCTCAAGTGTGGACATCATGAAAGGTGACTCCAAAATCTCAAGATCGGGTATGTCGAGTGTGAGCGGTGGGTGTGGACAAAAATCACATTACGGATCAGGATACTCAAGGAAGAGCGGGTTGTTGAAATGTGTAGGAGATGGTGGTGGAAATGATTGGTGAAGGTCAAAGTCTGAATCCTAAAATAGTGGGTTGGTCGGATATGTATAAAAATCAGGAGCAAAGTCCTCATAAAATAGAGAGACGGATAAGATAGAGTGAACGAGGGATCCGCAAAATCCGGACAAAATACGCTCCAATCGGCCATCTCAAAACAAGAGAAAATGATCAATAGAGTACGATGGTCAAGTCAAGAGAAGTGTTAAGAAAGGTGCAAATGTGCAGAGATGATCTAGAACTGCACATAAACATTCACAAGAAAAACTCACGCAAAACAAACCCTCAATTCACCTACTCAACTCGGTGAAGATCACAAAGGTCGAGTAATGTTAGCAGTCCCAATTTTATTGTTATCACTTTTTTGGATTTTTTTAATAAGAATGCATGAGCCTATCGAGGAGTCAATTCTACTTATCACCTAGGTGATCAAAATCAGAGGTAGAGAGGCGGAAAAGCAATGAAGCGGCAAAAACAATGAAGAATGCTAAAGCGTAAATGCTCACCTTGCCCCCAACACTCTACATGCAAAGTGCTCAACAGAATTGAAACCTATCTATATGCAAATGCAAGCCAATGAAATTGCCCTAGGTTGAGAAACTGCTATTAGTGTGAAGAACAATGTTTCAAAATTTGATTAAGTCCAAACGAGACTATAGGTGCATGCAAGGTTATTACGTGTTTGGCCTTAATCTATCGTCAAGCAGCTCCTAAAACTAAGGCTCAATCACACAAAAGAAATAAAACAAAACTGAAAAATAAAATAAAAAAATACGACGAAAACCGAGGCAAAACCGACGAGGCCCCCAAGGGAACAATCCCTCGGGCACAAGACCTCGTGAAGTGGTAGAGTGTGGCAGAGTCTTGAGAGTCACTTTTAAGTTACAAATCAATTGTCTCTCTCTCTCACTTAAATTACACAAATATATGCAATAAAATAAATGGAGCTCAGTCTTCAAAAAATTCGCTAAGTCTCCTTGGTGCTAGGTTGGTAGGCTAGAATCGACTTCACATGGGTGCACATGCGCTTTGGGTAGAGCGCCTCCCTCGATCCGTGGCACCTCGCACGAAGTCAACAAGAGAGGGAGTTAGACAGCTCAACAATTAATATCAAAAATAAAGAAAATCAGTGAATGACAAATATAGACGAATAATCACAATCAACAAATAATCCCAATCTAAACGTTGTTGCTCCCCGACAACGACGCTATTTGATAATCGGAATTTGGCGAGGGTCTAAAGTAGTCCACACAAGGCAGGACAACAGTGTCGCTGAGGCGACGGCTCACGAAACCCTGATTAATCAACAATTAACCCACAACAGATAAATCAAGCAATGAAAGTAAATGTGCGAAGTTAAAATTTATTATAACTCTACAACAAAGATGTGTATAGGTGCAAGTATGTGAAGAGTGTCGAATACAGGGAACAAGCAGGTAGATCGGGGCAATGAATGCACGAAATGAATGTGATGTATTTGTCTATATGTGCACTTTTTGTGGGTTTTTAATTTTTAATTATTTTTATTTTATTTTTAATTTTATATTTTTATATTTGATTTTTAATTTTCTAATTTTATATTTTCTTTTTATATTTTAAATATTTTTAATTTTTATTTAAAATATATAAAAGATATATATATATACAATAAAGGTAAGAGAGAATATAATATATATATACAAATAAATAAAAATAGTCAAAATACATGAAATAAAATCTTTTTATGCTTTTTATAATTTTCTAATGTTTTTGTGATTTTTCTATATTTTTGATAATGTTTTTGGTATTTTTAAAGTAAAAAATACCCAAAATAGGAAATAAATAATTAGTCAGATTTAAAATGGAGATATAAAATATCAAACATGGTCAAATATTCTCCATATTAATTTTATGTAAAGATAATAATATAAAGAAAATTCAGAAATAGAAATTATATTTTTGTGATTTTTAATGATTTTTTATATTTTTAAAAAGATTTTAAGGATTTTTTCAATTTTTATGAGTTTTATTTTATATTTTTAGTGATTTTTGGTCTAAATGTTAAAGATGCAAAAGACACACAAAATATATTTTTTTGAGAATTTTTAAGAAAGTTTTTATAATTTTATGTGTTTTCTAATGCAAATATGGATGAAAATACATTATTTTTATTTTTTTAAATAATAAAAAGCTTCAAAAATGCAAAATAAAAATATAGCATTAGTGTGCAATGCAGCAGGAGCTTAAGTATATTTTTTTGGATTTTTAGAGTTTATCGATGCTTGAAATAAATAGAATAGGCAAAGAGAAATACAACACTAGCAGGGGTATTTTGTAAATAAGTAAAAGTTCGAGGGAAAAGTTACAATTTTCACAAAAATATTAAACTTCAGATTCAACTTTCAGACTAAAATAAAATACGTAAAACCCCAAGGGTATCCCTGCAAAATATCCAAAATCTCATGTGAGAGACACGCTAGCCTTGCAGGGATCTGTTTGTAATTATCATAACCTGGAAGGCTTAATTACAAAATATCCCAAAATATTATAACTACAATAAATAGTTCGAGGAATGAATAGAAATACAAAAATGCCTAGGGGTCCTGGCGCAAAATGTCACCTCACGTGAACGGTCAGGCGAGGTGACGTGGCCAAGGACCGAATTGCAATAACAAAAAGCTTAGGGGGAGGAATGCAAATATTGCAAAAAAATATATCTGCAGAGGAAAGTTTCAGGACCAGATTCAAATACAAAAAATGGGTTGGGGTTTGGAATGCAAAATACCCAACTCCTAGTCAGATCAGACGACTGAAGACGATCCACTTATGCTACGTGTCGATGATCCGATAACCAGTACCGGTTCGCGGGCTTTAGCTGGGATTAGATCCCAATCAGAATCAGATGGCTCTGGCTCGACGAATCCAAAGGTAGCAACTCGATCTGGGCGCTTGATGACCCGAAGGCGGAGAAGGCTGGTGGACGAACGGGGAAGAACTCCCGCCACTGCGAAGTTCCTCCGGCGAGATCTTCCTTCTTCCAGCGGTCCTTCGTGCTCCAGAATGGCGCCCAACGCTCATGCGGTTCTTCTCTAGATGCTGGTAGCTCCAGAATGGGTCGACGGGCCACCAAAGCACGTCAACGGAGGCGGAGGAGCAACACGGCCCCAAATACCTCTGGCGCCCAACAAAATGAGCCCCCAGCTATCTCCAAGTGTGCGTGAACCTGCAAAATAGAGTGAAGGGGTTGAGGTCGAGGAAAAATGCCTCGACCCCACAGCGGTGCAATAGGGCAGAGAACGATAAGAAAGGATCTCGCCCGAGAAAGCTCCGGCGAGGTGGTGGCGAAGGGCGATTTTACTGTGAATAAGGCAAAACAGAAGGTAGGGATTTATCCTAAGACTACGTACGCTATAAAATATGCAAGAGAAACCATGTAAAATGTACCTCCAATGGCCGGGAAGTGCCAGAGATGAACCTCACAGTCGTTGGCTGGAGATGGGAGGTAGAGCCACCCCTTAACAACGCTTCGACGCCTCCTTCCTAGCAGGAGGAGACCCTGTCACCATCTCCACTCTGGTGTGTGAGGAAGAAGAATCAAAGAGAGGTCAAAGAGAGTTCAAAATACGAAGGGGGGAAATCGAAGAGGTTTTGTACAAGAGGTGATTGGGCTTGAAGATCGAGGAAGAACGGGCGGATCGATGGTCCACTCCCCAAGACAAGCCATTGGCGTGAATCACCATTTTCCAATGGAGAAAAGTCGTGAAGAATTCATCACAGAATGGTGCAAGGAGGAGCCTCGAAAAAATCTAGAAGATCGATAAAAACGGGGATCTGACACAGGTGCAGGGCGGGTCAGAGAGTTGACCTGCAGTCAACTCTCTGCACCCCCTTATTGGTCCACGTGGACCAACCAGGAAAACCTACAGGAAAAAAGATTTGTAAAATTAATTAAAAATAATAAACCAATCTATTAATTTTATGTTATAAAATAAAAATGTTTATTATTTTATAAGGTATTTTATTATGATTTTTATTTATTTTTTAGAGGTTAAAATTACAAGTTCCCTTTTAAGGGTTATATATAGGTATATTTGTCGATATGTTTTAATATTTTATTTTTATTTTTTATTTTTTAATTTTCTTAATTTGGTTTATTATTTTATATATTTATAACTTATTTTTATACACTTAAATATATTTTTATTTTATTTTTTTGATGTATTTATACAATTAAATAAATAGAACTATTATTTGTATAGGTATAAGTATAGGTATTTTACTATGTATTTTTCACAAGTATTTTCTTTTTGTATTTTAATGATGTTTTTATTCTATTTTTAATATACACATATATTATACATAAATATTTACAAAATTATAAAAAATATTAAAATTATAATAATAATGAATAATAAATAAAATGAATATTTTAATCAGTATAGCTATACAATAGGGGTCCAAGACTCAACTTTCACACCGTAACTCCAAAAACTATGAAACAACCTTCATTAAATATCTTATTAAAAGTTATATACAATTAAAGTGATTTTGATACATTTCGAGTTTTTATTAGAGAGATATGGGTCCGGGAAGGTGGATTTTGGAATTTTATTCAGATCATAACTTTTTATCTGTATATTATTTTTGTGTGAAATAAATTTTGTATTTTTCTATATTTATGTATCTACAACTTTCATGTACAAAGTTTATTTATTTGAAGTATAAAAAGTGGAACTAAAAATAGGTCCCAAAAATGAATAAAAATGAATGAAATAAATAAGGAATTTATTGGATTTTGGCCCTCATCTCCCCTTACTTTATTCCTTATCGACCTAGTCATCAAGGTGCCTAGGTCTCAGGATTTCGAGTCATAAAATATTTGCAATATTTTATTTTTTCTTTTCTTTTCTTTATTCTATATTTTTGGCTTTAAAAACCGTATTTTATACAGTATTTACACAAATATGCATGAATGATAAAATGCCTAAATTAAGCATATTTACACGCATTTACTAGGGTTTTTAAGGCTAAAATGATAGAATAAAGATGTTGAAATGGAAATTTATCAATCTTGAATATACTTCCGGAGGTTTGACACATGGAATACATCATGCACGCTTGTCAAGTGCGGACGAAGTGTTGCCCGGTATGCTACCTTCCCAATACATGACAAAATCTCAAAAGGACCAATAAACCATGGTGCCAGCTTGCCCTTGACACCAAATCTTTGAATACCTTTCATTAGAGATACTTTCAAGAAGACAAAATCTCCAACTTCAAACTCGAGATCATGACACCTTTGATCAACATAACTTTTCTGACGGCTCTGCACACTCAATAATTTCTTTCTATCAATTTCTATGACTCTTGTTGTATCCTCGATTATCTGAGTGGAATAAATGTCTTTGTCTCCCACCTCCTGCCGACACGAGGGAGTGGTGCATCTCTGCCATTCAATGCTTCAAAAGGTGTCATACCAATACTAGCATAGTAGTTGTTGTTATAAGTAAACTCTACCAGGGGAAGGTGATCCTTCCAATATCCTTGCCACTCAATGGCACATGCTCGGAGTAGGTCCTCAAGGGTCTGAATTGTCCTCTCTGATTGCTCATAAGTCTGGGGATGATAGGCTGAACTAAGACACATTTCAGTTTTTAGGCCATTCATGAATTCTCCCCAATAATGTGACATGAAACGAGAGTCTCTATTTGATATGACCTCCTTGGGAATCCCATGCAAGCGAATAACATGCTCAATATATACGTTTACCAGATCTACCGGAGTGCAATTCATGTTCACTGGAATGAAATGTGCGGACTTGGTAAGCCGGTCTACAATAATCCAAATAGCATCATATCCACCTACTGTACTAGGTAAGGATTCCACGAAATCCATAGAGATACTCTCCTATTTCCACAACGGGATAGGAAGTGACTGTAACAAGTTAGGAGGACGCTTGTGCTCTGCCTTCACCAATTGACAAGTAAGGCAACGACTAACATGTTCTGCAGCCTGTCTCTTCATCCCCTCCCATAAGAAGTGCTGACGGAGTTCTCTATACATCTTGGTGGTTCCTGGGTGGATAGATAATCTAGAACAATGAGCCTCATCTAGGATGTCTCTCTTCAACTTATCATCATCAGGGACACAGACACGATCTTCCTTCCATAAGATGGACTCAAAAACTCTAAATCCATCAAAATCCTCCTTCAGACATCGATGGAATAAGTCTTGTAATTTCTGATCTGTCTGCTGATCATGCAAAATCCTGTCCCATAATCTACTGTACTTGGCAGGTACCATTACAACATCTGTAGTACTATTAAATGGGTGCCACTCACTGAGTGCTATGAGCATATTCCAAGTTTGTAACCATGTTGTGGTGCCATCGGTATGTTCTCTCCTACTCAAAGCATCTGCTACTACATTTCCCTTACCCGGATATTAAGAGATCGTGCAGTCGTAATCTTTCAACAGTTCCATTCATCGTCTTTGCCTCATATTCAACTTCTGCTGGTCAAAGATATATTTGAGACGCTTATGATCTGTAAAAATCTCAAACGTGACCCCATATAAATAGTGACGCCATATCTTCAACGCGAAGACTATAGCTGCCAACTCTAAGTCATGAGTAGGGTAATTCCGTTTATGTTTCTTTAGTTGTCGTGACGCATATGCCACGACATGCCCACGTTGCATCAACACTGCTCCTAAACCCTCCTTCGATACATCAGTATACACCATAAAATCTAAGGTGCCTGAAGGAAGGGTGAGAATCTGAGCGTTGGTCAGTCTCTCCTTCAACGTGTGAATCTCAGCTCGCACTTGTCGCTCCAAATGAAGGGGGCATCTTTCTGTATTAGACGAGTAATTGGTAGGGTCAGCTACGAGAAGCCCTTAACAAAGTATCTGTAGTAACCGACGAGGCCTAAGAAACTACGTATCTCAGGCTGTCTTGGGTTGCTCCCAAGACATTATTGCTTCTATCTTGGCTGGATCAACAACCACACCTGCTCCCCAAATTACATGATCAAGGAAAACTACCTCAGCAAGCCACAAATCATAATTACTGTATTTTGCATACAACTTGTGTTCTCTTAGTGTCTCATGAATAGTATGAAGATGTTGCTCATGTTCATATTCATGTTCATCACGTTAGTAGATCAAGATATCATCAATGGACACCTTCACAAAACGATCCAAGTATGGACGGAAAATTATGTTCATCATTTCCATGAAAGCAACATGTGCGTTCGTGAGTCCAATAAGCATGATCACAAACTCATAGTGGTTGTATCTGGTGCGAAAGCATATTTAAGCACATCTGTATCCTTAATTCCCAATTGATGATAACCCGATCGTAGGTCAATCTTTGAGAATACCGCTGCACCCTGCAACTGATCGAAAAGATCATCTATTCGTGGAAGTGGATAACGGTTCTTTACCATATTTTTATTCAATTGCATGTAATCGATGCATAATCGCATAATCCTTAAAGAGTATCGGTGCTCCCCAAGGTGATGTACTACGACGGATAAATCCCTTTTCTAACAACTCATGCAGTTCTACTTTGAGCTTTCTAAGTTCAGCTGGTGCCATTTGATATGGAGGGATGGAGATGGGTTGTGTATCGGGTATCAAGGTGATCTCAAACTCGGTCTCCCTCCCTAGTGGTAGTCCAGGTAACTCCTTTGGAAATATGTCAAGAAAATCCCATGCAACTCTGACATCTTCAATCATGCGATCCTTGGCAGGTAATTCCACACCATAGGCGAGACAACCTATGCAACCTTGATTGAGAAATTGTTGGGCCTTCAATGCCGACACATATAAGACCTCACTATCTGGGGTACATCTATCAAACTGAAAGGTAGGTATGCCTAGGAGACGGAACACTACCGTCTTCTTGAAGCAATCAAGGTACGCGTGATGTTGCTAGAACCAATTCATACCCACGATGACATCAAAATCTTCTAGCTGAATGAGTAAAAGATATGCGGGTATTTGGTGCCCGCCAATCTGCACTGCTACATTCTTCACTGCTTGTCGCACTATGAATAATTGCCCCCATGGGCCCTTGATGTAGTAAGGGGGTGAAATATAGATTGACTCTTTATCTAACTTGGATACTATTCGATGTGATAGAAAAGAGTACGTAGCTCCCGAATCAAATAAGACGTGTAAGGATATACCATGCACTGAAATTATACCTCACACTGCAGCTCTTGAGGAGTGGACATGCTCCTGTGTGATTGCATTCAATTGTCCCTAAGGTTGTGGTGGGGCACTAGAACCTGCAACACTGAAGGTTGGTCGTGGGGGAGGACGTTGAAAGCCTCGACCTCCACGATGGGAAGATGTTCCATGTGACTATGCAGATGAAAAGGTCGGTCGTACACTTAGTTGATGGCCACCGGAGCTGCTGGCAAGTAAGGGACACTTGGTCTTGAAATGACTCGGCTGCTGGCAGTGGAAACACCTATGATCTCCTGACTGAGAAAAGGAGCCTCCTGAGATCAGGCTAGCACCTCCTGTCTTGCGAATCTGGGAGTGTGTAGAAGAGTGGAAGGAAGTAGTACCGCAACTCACCAAGCCCTGTCCCAAAGTAGTTGTAGGGGCAAACCTGCTAACGTTAGAAGTGGTCGTCACTGGGTGGAAACGACGCTCTCTACGAGATCTGTAGAAATCTCAGTGAGTAGATCTCCCTAACTAATGTGTCTGGAAATGTGATGGACCCACCTTAAGCCGACTCTGAGTTGCCTCCATCTTGGTAGCCTTAGTAGCTACTTGCTTGATGGAAGTGAAATCTAATGTATACTGATGGTGTTGCATATCGTCATGCAATCCTCGGATAAATTTCTGTAAATTCTCCTCAGGGAAAGCAGTAGTCACTGGCGAGTGGCGGGAGAATTCAGTGTAGCGAATGAGGTATTCTTGGGACGTCATTGACCCCTACTTCATCTCAGCAAACAACCTCCTCTGATCCTCAACCCAATGATCAGGATAAAACTAACTACAGAACTCATCAAGAAAAATTTCCCATATTATGGGATCCTCCATATGTTCCTTGATGGCGTACCACCAACGTTCAGCATAGCCTGCTAGTGAAAATTCCACGAGTGTAAGCCAAGACTCTTCAGGAGCATGGATCATCCGCAAAACCTTGGATACGTGATCCATCCATAGTTCAGCCTCACATGGTGTACCGGTGCCAAAGAATTGAGGTACCTTAGACCTCTGATATGTTGCGTAGGTCGTCTGATGTTTTTGCAATGCCTCTAAGTCCTCTGATCCTTCTGGGTCCAGAGACACCGAAGGATGAACACTGCCCTCCTCCTCACGAGAGGGCTGATACGAGAAGTCATCCTGTTGAAGGAGACTTTGCTCCAATACCTCCTGACGCTGATGTATATCATCCACGGCCTGAATTAGTAAGGCCAACTACTGTGCAACATCAGGGTGAATACGAGGCGGCATGATTCCCTGCAGAATCATTATATTAGAAATTATTTCCATGGTTAGAGAGATAATGGACACATTAAACATGACTTGAATTATTCTCATTAACTAATGCCAAAGTCAGAAGACTTTGTCGCTATATTTATATTTAAAATCCCATTGATATTCTAATATGCAGAAGAGAGAATGGAGTATCGAGCTCTGATGCCATCTGTGGCGTCCCGCCCCTCCGTCTATCGAAACTGATGGGATGCGAGTGCCGGACCTACGGTGCAAATACACCCAAGATCTATGATACTCAGCAAGCCATCTTATACACATTAGATCAACATTTGAAATATAAATAACAACAAGAAAATAATATAAAATGGAAAGAAAAGTAACATCCATTCTCATCGATAACAATCATCAAGTTCATGTCCATAGAATGAGATACATCATTTAATAATAAAGTTTTAGAAGAAGCTCTTCAAATATCTCACTACAATGTCTCTGAAACAGAATATAAAATATTGCGGAAATAAACAAGTTACTCTAAGTAGAACACACCCTGTTTGGTGCAACTACGATGTAGAAAGTCCAATCTCCTTGAAAGTCGTCGTTGTTGCAACTGTTGCTCAGTTGCACCTGTTGGGTTCACACGAGGATAATGTTATGAGCAATTGCCCAGTAGTGAGATAAACACTATAACAATTAATGTAAGGACAGGCAAAGAATATAAACTCAACTCTATCTACTGGCATATGCAGATATTGTAGAAACTGCAAAAAATGACCAAGTTATTCCGATTCACATTAGATCACATAATAATTTATTTTTTATATTTATATAATGATTATTTAAGTACTACCACAATGATCTTGATATTTCTACAAGTTGGTTCGAGTCCACAACGGTATACAATTTTCGACATTCAATAATTAATCATTTCTTATATTATTTTAGAATATGGAAGTAGGCGACTCGCATGCCTCCACTACGTGGGAACTTGATATTTATCTTGAGTAACTCTCAAGGACCTCTCTTTTTTCCGAACAGGAAAAGATCACAACCTTAAATCTCCAACTTTAAACCACATTCTGAAACACCTCTCACAATAATAATACTCGAAGTAAAATTAGATGCGACCACATCTAATTTTAAACAGAGTCTTATAATCGTGTATAAGTGAGAAACCAAGAATGCCAATTGCGTCACCTGCTAACTCCGTCGAGCGATTCCGGATGCTACAGGGCTGCTAGATGCAATGTGTCACCCAACTCGTCCGTTGGGTTTGCGGCATTCATGACATCTAATTGGGACCCCAATGGTGCTTGCCCAATCCCTTGTGGCTCCTAAGTCCATCAACCCAATCATTATTCCATACCCACGGATAATATTTATCATGAGAAAATCAATACTAGCAATCCATGTGAAAAATTTTTGTTCACCGAATTGATGGTCACTGTGCAAAAAAAAAGTAATTTAACCCAAAAAACATAAAATATGGACTAATGTTATTCAATTTTATCTCTCTGATCAAACTTGTGAAGCACGAGGATAATGATAAGATATACCGATTTATTTCGTGATCTCATAACATTAGTAAATATAGAAAAAGTTGGGGGTTACTGTGTAATATATTTACAGAGGTTATTGAACCTTTAATTAAGCACTTCCTAGTATCTGTCTAATATACATATACTCATGGAGTGATATAAGATAATCAAGTTTGTCGTTGATAGCTAATTCATTAACATAATGGAACTCAATATCCCAAGTTGAAAATGTAAGATAATACAAGTTTTTACAAACAACCATGCACGGATCCTTAAGGCGGGTTTTTAGTATAGTTGAACTATATCGCATAATCTATCTTCATTCTTTTTTGCTTAACTACTAATCAATTCCATTAGAGTAATTATTATAACTATTCCATCAGGTCGTTGTTATAATTATCAAGCTCAATAAAAACTCGAATACCAAAGGGTATCTTGTTTCATGATATAATCTCCCGAAACCAAATCGGTAAGTTTTCTCCATTATCTAATGGCATGCCTAAAATCTTAATGGCAATCAATAGCTATAAAATTATAATAATAAATTAGCATTTACATTACAAATGATTTAAATAGGGACCATATTATGCATCTTCACACAAAAGGATGATCTTTAAAATCCAGACATAACGCCAAAATACACACCAATTGATGTTAATTTACCAAGCCTTAAGGGCCCGTTCAGTTCGAGAATAAGCAGGAATAAGGATGGAGAATAAGTAGAATAAGGGTATATTCTTTGTTCGGCTGGATGATAGGAATAAGGAGAATAAGGTGAAATAAAGGTAGGTAAGTTGGGATAAAGATATGAATAAGAGTGAAATAAGATGGAATAATGGGGAATAGTCGTACCACTGGGAACCGTGTCAGGATGAGAATTGGCCCCTTATTCCAGGACTTATTCTCCTACCAAACAGGGCCTTAGAGTATAGTAGATTCATACGTGTCTCTACATCAACCTTATGTACGAAACTCAATCAAGATACGGTTAACAAGGATATCCATATATTACAAGGATCAAGAAAAGCAATTATAGTGTAGGAATCAGAAAATTAAGATCATGTAAAGTTCACATTAAGGAGGGATAAATTTCGTTACAAAAATATCTTATGATGCTATGATTGGTTAAGTATGTGTGTTGATAAAATCGTGTGAATGCAATGTCAACGAGGGAGAGGACATCGTTACTATTATATAAAATATATCATGAGAATAACCAAGTCTCTAAGTATGTCCAAGAATGTGGGAATAAGAAATGTGGAAACCAACAAGAGGGGGGGTGGGGGGTATTATCGTTACCTCTGAGGATGTTCCCTCAGGATCTCCGCTTACACGGATATGATATTTCCATCACTCGATCGCAGTGCGAATGCATGTACAATGGTGACCTCGAGCTTTCCTACGCAAAGATGGTCGTGGATCTTCGTTCGGATCACCTTCTCCGACATCGACGGCGGCCCTCTGATGATAAATTCGGCCAAGGTAGTAGGGCTCCAATGAGGGGAGAGGATATGATGGCTAGGTTTTGGAGAGTGCAACCTATCATAGCTTATTTATAGAAGGAGGGGTGTAATTGGATTCAATTTCGGATCCGGTTCGGATCTATAAATGGGTCTCAATCATCCAACATAAAACATCTATATCTTGATCTAGGAATGTCAGAATTGGATGTTCTTGGGCTCGTTTGAAAGATCTTGAACTATGAAATGACAATATTATTTAATTTTTTTGGGCATAAAAAGTACTCTAGAATTTAGGATAAAAAATGGGGTTTCACATTCTAGGAGATATTGCAATATCAGTTATATCTCTTTTCTTTAGTATCATTTCAGCCCCTGGCTTCTTCCACAAAAATACTTGTGCCATTCGGGTTTTTTGTTGCCCATCTCCATCCCAAACAGATGCTAACTTTGGAGACACAAAGGTTATTAAATAAGTTAATAAGTATTGAAATGTCTTCCTTCCCCTCCAACCCCTCCTCCTCCTCAACCCATTTCTCTCCATCCATTCCAGCTCCTACTCCTCCTCCGACTGCCCTCCTCTTCCAGCCCATCCTTCTACCCCTCTGTCACCCATGCTCCTCATCTGCCCCTTCCTCCGCCATCCATTCCAGCCCATACTCCTCCTCCTCTGATTGCCCTCCCCCTCTAGCCCCTCCTCCTCCACTCCATCCTCCTCGCCCGACCAACCCTCCTCCATTACCGTCGCCCCCTCCTCCGCCACATTAGGAAATCTAAATCGTTGATGTCGAAGATGTGGCAACATTCTGGAGCCTCTGGATCTTAGGGTTATTCATTATATTCTTGAGCGCCTCTTGAGATACGAAGGGTGGTCGATCCACACATCACACGACAGAATTGATGTACGGTGGTGGTGCTACATGTTCGAGTGAGGAGATGTGCCGCAACTAAAGGTGATTCATGTGTACTACTACGCGTGGTGGTGCTCTAATTGCTGCTTGCACAAAGATGGATTCTCCCAGTGGTGGTTAGCTGGATCTCCTTCAACCGGTGGTTGATTTGCATGCGAGATCAGGAGCTCATCGGTGATTGGGTATATCGACCTATATGTGGTTGTAATGCTCCAGGATATGGCTCCTCAGATCTTGAACAAGTTATGGTTCCAGGAGGTTCCTAATTTCGTTCTTGCTCGAACAGAGATGGTGATGCTGCTCATTGGAAGGCTCTAATGGATTTTTATGATGAAGGTTGAAGATGATGCTGATTGAATCGATATTAGTTATCACGACCTCATTTCCGGGTCGTCAGATCCTCCCATATCCAGATCTGGTTACTCATGAATAATTCATTCAACAATCACAACTAACATCCAGAAACAGACTTCAATTAAAAATACTAAGAAGGATGTATTCAACACTTTTCCATTCACAACAAAACATTTATACGATACATTGTCCTACTAACAATTTACATATACATCAGCTGGAAGGAAAATGCACAAAAATATTATCAACAACCTTTAGAAAGTAATGCTATTATGGATAGCTGGATGGCTATTGTCCCTGTCATGACTCTCCAATGACTATTGAGTTTTAGAAAACATAGGAAAGAAATGAGTCAGTGTTCAATAATGAAGAAAA
Organism: Ottelia alismoides; assembly: GCA_037367405.1. Lineage (NCBI taxonomy): Eukaryota > Viridiplantae > Streptophyta > Magnoliopsida > Alismatales > Hydrocharitaceae > Ottelia > Ottelia alismoides. The sequence goes on along the minus strand of JAZKJV010006172.1, from coordinate 336,787 downwards.
GAAACATAAATAAAGCATAATATTGAAAGGTTCAACAAAGTAATTATACGTCTGTTCCTTTATTCCATTTTTATTTTAGTTTCTATTTGTTCTAATCTACATCATGGATTGGTACTCTCTCCTCCAAGAACCCCGAAGCTGTGGACATTCCGGATTGGAGATTGTGTTGATTTGGTGAACTTATTCATCGCACGTCGCCTTAACCAATCCTCTAATACTGTCCTGGCAATTTTCTTTTTATTTTATAATCAAGATTTCCAAATCCTCAATCTGACAAATAAGGAAGCACGCCGTCCTCAAGGACTCGATAGCTTAAAATCACATGTTAACATTTAACCGTATATAATAGCATCTTTAAATACATGTTATCATAGCCCAGGCCTCCACATGGCATGACCTCATCTTCAGTCAGTAAACCCGTCTATTGGTAAAAGAGTACCACGTATTGCAAATAATTTATTTTGCATGCTCAACATATCCGGACAAATTGTGTGCCACCTAGGTTTGGTACACCAATACGAATGTTCTTGTGACAAACCTACAAGTTGCATGATCGACCTATAGTATCTACTCAAAGGCATTCTTAACATAAAAGATAGTACAAAACTTGAAACCATATCTCATTTATGCCATGTCATTTTTTTAACTAGTATCGGTATAATATTGCACAATTATCACTCCAACTACAAGGATGATACATTTCATTAATTCCATTTTAGAATATTTTAAACTAAATCATGAATCAAGCATATGAATGTTGTTCAAAATAAATAATAAACATTAATTTTATCCAATTTGACTTGAAAATCCAACAATAAGAGGCAGAATTTCATTACTTGATCGTGTTAACTTCTCAAAGAGACTGATCTACCTTGGTTTGTGTTCAACTAGGGTTTATTACTCTTAAAATTATTAAATTCCATTTGCATGTCAAGAACACAGAATGCACGAAGAACACGAAGAATGAACGAAGAACACGAAGAACATGATTTCTTTAAAAATTTCGGCAGAGTCTCCCCTTATAATGGGTGATAATCCAAGGAATTTTCGACAAATTCTCCCCCTACGTCAAGTGATTTTTCAAGGAAAATTTTAACAGAGTTTCTCCTTACATCAAGCGATATTTAAAGGAAAATTTCTATAGAGTTTCCTCTTACATCAGGTGATATTTCAAAAAACATTTCAGTAGTATTTTCCCTTATATTTAGAGAAAATCAAAAGAAAACATGAGTCTTCAATGAAAACAGATCAAAATATGACTTAAACGGTTCTACTTACCCCCTTACCAAAGCTGTCGAGGAGAGGAGCGCTCCATCTTCTTTCTTCTCTTCTTCCTGATAACACTTCGCTATCACTTGTTTCTTGCCTCCCACTTCTCCTCCCTACCTCTTGACCCTATCCCTCGGGGTAGTGATGGTGGATGGTATGGAACTTGGAGAGAATGAATTAGTGTGGGGGTATTTATAGGCTTTAGAAATCCGTTAACCATGTTAATAACCATGATTTAACCCTTAATTACGATTAGAGGCCCATATTTTTGGCATATGATTTTGGTAAAGGCTTATCCGAAACTCGGGACTTAATTTAGAATCTTCTAGAAGCTTCTAGATTCGCTAATGATGCTTAATTAATGTTAATCGCGATTTAACTTTCGCTAGTGATGAATCTCCATTTCATCACCTTTATTCAATCATTTTGGACTTAAAACCCCCAGCAAATGCATGTAAATAACATCAATTTGTACATAATAGCATCTATCATTTATTTTATTTCTTGTACATAGAATAAGGTTTTTAATGCCAAAATTATAGAATAAAGAGAAGAAAAGAAAAAGGAATAAAATATTGCAAATATTTTATGACCCGAACCCCGAGACTAAGGCCAGCATGGAATTGGTCGACAAGGAATAAAGTAGGGGGAGATAAGGGCCAACAGTACAATAAATACCTCATTTATTTATTCATGCATTTTTGACACCTATTTTGTACATAATTATTCATTCATCAAATAAAGAAACTTTGTACATGAAAGTTGTATATAATAATGTAAATAAAAATACAAAATTGAGTTTGTGTAAAAATAATACTCAGTGTACATTTTATACATAGAATAAAAAGCCAGAATCTCAACTTCACAGACCCATATCTTGCAAATAAAAACTCAAAATCACTCAAAATCACCTTTAATTGTATATAACTATTCAAGAACTATTTAATAAAATTGGTTTCCTAATTTTTGGAGTCCATCTGTGAAAGTTAGGTTTTTGGCCCCCATTGTACAATCTACCCGAATAAAATATTCAATTTATTCTTCATTCATTATTTCTATAAACTTATATTTTTAGAATTTTGTAAATAATGTATACAATACATGTACATATTGAAATTAAAAGAAAACCAAAAAGAATTTGTAAAATAAAATAAGTCTATGCAATACATAGGTAAAATACCTATGCTATCTATATGTATATAAATAAAAAGGGATTTAATTCTTTATTCATTTATATTTTTGGAATATTGTAAATATTACATATAACTTACTAAAAATACAAATCCAAATAAAAACCAAGAAAATACATGAAATAAATAAAGTGTATATAAAATATTGGTAGAACACCTATTAGTATACCTACATATTACATATACCTATTTATTTAAAAATGTAAATAAACTTATAAAAATTGAATAAAAGATTATTTATACTCACAAAAATAAGTCATAATTTTATAAAATAAAATTATAAAATAATAAAATAAAAATAAACAAAATAAAAATAAATACATATAAATATACTTATAAATGCATTATTAAAATAAACCAATAATAAAATACATCAAAAAAATAAATAAAAATCATAAATAAATACTACATTATTTAATAAATATTTTTTATTTTATAAGCAAAATTGAATTAATTCATTTATTATATTTAATAAATAGGTTAATATCTGGTCGATGTGGACCAATCAGAGGCCAGGGAATGTTGACCTCTGGTCAACTCCCCCCTGCGCCTCTGACTCCCGTCAGACCTGTCCAATCCCCCCTTTTCCTCCATTTTTCTCGCTCGATCTGTTGCTCCATTGACAACGATCCCTTCACGGAATTTTCTCCGAGGAACATCATTATCCTCGCCGCACTTTTTATTCGTTTGTACATAGCTTGTACCGCCACCTATTAGCTAATCAATAAGGATGCCCCCTCATGTTTATAAATAACTCCATCTCCCTCCTCCGATCTTTTTGGCCATTTCCCTAGCCCTAGAGCCCCAACCGTCGGCCAAGCATGCATCCAGGTGACAGATGGAGGTCCCCTGATGGTTGTGGAAGCTCGCGGAGGAAGGAGATACGCCCACGGCAGCGCTCCGGCAGTCGTCCTGCTGCCTGGAGTTTTCCAGGTATAAGAGCTGCGCATTTACGTTTCTTAGATAGATTTTTATTCCTGCATTTCATTCCCGTCTTTTATTTTGCATTTAGATTGTTAGTGTAGCCTAGGTTAGCTAGATCGAAGTTCGCCGGAGCTCCGCTCCGGCGACTTCGCCACCGTGCCCTCGACTGTTTCCCGACTCCCTTTCACCGTCATTCTGTTCCCCATCGCTTTCTTCATCTTCCAGCCCCCTCTGTCCAACCGGATCCCTTGTGGATTTGCGAACCGGAGCTTCAACTCCGCCGCTCGCCGGAAGCTTCGCCACCTCACCCATTTTTATGCTAACAACTTTAAATCCAGGTCGAGGGTGAAGCCCTCGAGCCATGTGGTCTTTCTGTGCAGGTTTAGTGCGCCAAGAAGCACCAGGAGACGAAGTACATGCCGTCGGAGGTACCTGGAGCACCTTGCCTTCTCCGACCTCGCAAGGGCGCTCCAGTCCTCCTCTGTCCGATATGAAGCCTCCAGCAGATAGAGTGGAGCACCTGCGATGTGTGGAGACCTTTGGGAGCAACATCGGGCTTCAGAGTGGAGAGATCTCGCCGGGAGAAACTCGCCAGGTGCGAGTTCCTCCCCTGTTCTTCCAGCACCTCTCCTCGCCGTCGGATGGATATCAAGGCCCCAGTTCGAGCGCCAGCCGTCTGATGGAGCCATGTCCAGACCATCGGATCACCTCGGGTGATCTAATCTTCACCGTCCATCGTCGAAGCGTCATTGGCTCACGGGGAGGTGACGCGTGTCAAGTGAAGAACACCCAGCCGTTGGATCGCGTGCCTGAGGGGGTAATTTTCACATATACCCCCGCTTTTTGTTGTATTTAATATTTAAGTCTGTAAATAAGTTTTTACGTTATAAAATAATTGTGTTTTTTTGCTAAAGGACCCCTGTAGTTTTATAATTTGCATTTTGGTCCCTCCGCACCTCACGTGTAGTCCCACGTGAGGTGCGTGAAATTTACATGTACACCCTGGCGGTTTTTCTAAATTGTGTATTAATTCCAAAAATAAAAATAAATGTTTATTTCTGTAGTAATTTTTGCACTGATGCCCCTGATAGGTATTTTATTTGCAAAAATGCCCCTGCCAGGCTGTGTAATTTTTGTGTCTTTCTTCTATTTATTAAAAATGCCTATGTAGCTCCTAAAAATTCAGAAAAATTAGGATAGATGCTTCATGTAATGTTCTTTCATGCCCACATTTTATTTTGCATTTTTTGCATTTCTCCTAATTATTAAAAATGAAAAAGGAGCCCTTTTGTACTGTTTAAATTATAAAATACAAAAAAGTTATAAAATATTTTTGAAAAATTATAAAAAAAATTATATTTGGTATATTTATATTTATATTGAGTCCAGAAATTGAAAAACCCTAAAAACAAGAAAAAGAAAAATAAAAAAAATCAGAAAGCTCCAAAATCCAACAAAAAAATAGAAAAACCCTAAAAAATCCCAAAAATATATTTTTTTTATAATTATCTATATATTATTATTAATGTATTAAAATTAATTTGGGAAATTTTGGGAATTATTTTATATTTTTTAAACCCAAATTATGTTCGGCCTAGGTAACTGGTCCATATTGAGGACATTTTTGAAATTAAAAATACATAAAAATTAGAAAAATTTCAGAAATATATATATATATATATATATAATTATGTAATAGGTTTTGAGTATCTATATATATCCATATTTCATATTACTTCTCTCTCTCCTCGTATATATATATCTATATATATATGAATATATCTATATTATATAAGTAAAAATATAAAAAGAAAATAAAAAAATATTAAATATAAAAACAAAATAAAAATTATAAAAATAAAATAAATAATAATAATAATAAATTTAAAAATAAAAAACCCACAAAAACAATAAGTATTGGACATGATCATTGAATTGAATAATTGCACAATAATTTTCACCATACAACCTTTCGCCTCCCAGCGTTCGACCTCTACTTGTGCTTACACCTATACACATTTGCATGTAGAGTTATAATAAATTTACCTCCACATTTTTGGATATTCATTGCATACATTTTTTGTGGGTTAATTGTTGATTGATTTGAGGATTATTGAGCGGTCACCGCATCGACTATTGATCCGCCTTGTGGATTAATATGACCCTTAATTTTCCTCTTTCATTAGCTAGTCACGATTAACTTTAACTAATCTTGATTAGTATTCACTAATGGTGATTACTATTCCTTAATCTATCATTAGTCTCCTTAGTTATGATCAATTAGTCTTAATGACGATCATTAAGGGTTATGATGTTTTAAGCCTCTAATTGTCTTTGTTTAAAAAATTATAACAATTCGAATGAAGTTTGATTCATACGAAATAAATTCCGTTGATTTCCTCTTGATGAGACTGATCTTATGATCTAGAATCCGAGAGCTGATTAAGTTCAAGGCTTTACATTGGTTCTTTTCAGATATTGAAGGTGGATCTGCGTGGACCTCCACTCGTACATCAAATGGTCAAAAGTTTTGCATTTCCACAGTTAAGTCATCCATTCTGATCATGAATATGAATTTTTTTATGAATTTTTCTAAAAAATTTCTTGGATCAATTAAGATGTCATTTACAACCACTAAACAATCTCCTGTTGTAACAAACAGTCCCTTAGAGAAGGATGGACTGGAGGAGGAGGAGGAGGTGTGTTTTTTTCTTGTTATGTCCCTCTTAATTACACCATGATTTGAATACATTATGGTTTAATTCAACTCGTTGACAATCAGACTAACAGAAGGGCATACATGATCATTGTAAGAAGAAATCATGGGTTGAACGGATATTCCAAAAAAGGTAAGTACACAATTGATATTTTAATATCTCAGAGGGACACAACTGATAAAAATCATATTTAAAAAATTGTACATTTAGAATTAACGACGAAAAACATTTGGTTGCTATTTCTCTAATGACACTTTGTATAACAATTCTATAATCATCCTAAAATTATCAACTACTTATATAAAATTGGGATATTTATATGCACACACTTATATAATTTTATAATAACCTCTGTATAAATTTTGATTTATGGTTTCAGCCCCCTTCATCTTTCCTCTCCTTCCTTCTTCACAGTCAGAGCGCCATCACCGTCTAATCCATAAGCAACAGCTGGAGTCTGCAGCTTGAATTTGTGTCCTCACTGGTCCATCTTGCTCGACAAACTCCTCATGGTACAATGACTGATATTGACATTATACTTGTATAGACACAAACTTTGGTGGTTGATCTAGATTGTGAAGATCCACGAATCGGTTGCGAGGAGGATACGTTTCATCATGACGCTTACAAGCATCTCCTCTGTTGATCGGACTTGAGACATGAGGTCTCTTACTTTAGAGACATGATTGCAACCACACTTCAAGAGGTATTTCTATATCTACTTTGTGGTTTAGATGAAACGATTCGAGAAGTATTCTTGGATCATGTAGTTTCATCACTTTAATTTTTTAAATTCCGCTACATTGAGCAACTAATGCGACTAGTCGCTCCCAATCGCATGTGGTGCGATCTTCATGCTTCTATGATGCATTTAAGGTTCTTTCCATAACCTTCAAGTGGTATCAAATCTTTGGTCGATGTCTTGGATATGATCCGAAACTCTAGGCGATCAAGGTTCATATTTTGGATGTGCGGAACTCATTGTTTTTGCATTGGATGCAAGATTCGAATTGGTTTTTTCGTTAAAATAAAACTTACTGATTGCTTGTGCACTATTTGGATGTATTTTTTAGTTAATAAAATATATTTAGAATGTCTAAATATGTCTCAAAAATAATAACCTATAATTGTACCAAAAGTGCATGAATATGATTCGAAGAGTTTCTGCCATGAAAATTATTTTTGCATGTATTCACAGATCTTTAAGAAAGTTATTTTTGCTTCTATTTTGTCATCATAAAATATGAAATAAATATTTTCTTAAGTATAGAATCAAATCAACAAACTGCTCGAATTTATTTCACGTGATTCCGACTCTGTTTGTCTTAGATATTCCATATTTAGTGGATATGGGTCGGAAGATGATTAGATCATCAAATCTCTTTGCTCAATGTGTTTTTTATTATTCAATAAAAATTATGGAAATTATGAATTTTCCTAATTAATTATGATGCTTAATAATTATGAAAATAATTAATCGATCATCATAGGCTATTGAATGTATACAACAACAACAAAGCCTTTTTCCACAATTAAGTAGGATCGGCTACATGGATTCTTCACCTACATTCAGATCTATCTTGGGTTCATCTTGGGCTTATATATAAAAAACCAAGATTCCTCCGTATAGTCTCTTTCCAACTATTCTTAGGTCGTCCTCGCCCTCTCTTAGCTTTCACGCGATTCCGACCATTGACTGTATGTTTCATGAAAATCCTCGTTTATCCAATAATAGTTATAGGATAATCTTTTCATGTAAAAACATTATTACTTGAATAGAATTGGGGATTTGTTTAGCAAATCTCCTTATAATATTAATCAAAATAGTTTTGATAAATATTATATGGTATAACTTCGGTTGAAAGGCCGAATATCATCTCAAATAAAAAATGGTCAGATCATATTATCCTGACCTGAGGCAGATATGGTGTCTAGTTGTAGATTGTTGGGGTAGCAGGTTGCTCTGTGAGTGGTCTGTCTCAAATCCTGTGCGTACTGGTCTTGACAGCATGTAAGGAAAGCATAGTGCTTGAAATGATCATGATGTATTTTCTAAATATTAAAATTTTAATAATATGTATTTTGAGATTATATCCTTCAAGTACCAATCAAGATTATTTGTTTCTTGATTGAATTGGATTGATAATCGATTTAATATGATTAAGTTAATTATATCCAATCAAAATACTATATTATGAATAGAGTAGTATTTCCTTTGGAAGAATTAATTACGTGAATATGATTCATAATGATTAAATAAAATTTGAATATGATATGGAGGATAACATAAGTTGCATCCATGGTCTCCTGTCAAGGCGAAGAGTTCTGTCATCATGGATTGTATGTAGGAGATGCATGTCCGAAATGACAACTCCTGCATACAAGCGCACATGGATCATGCTCTTTGTTTCTCGAAAGAGTAAGGTTGTATGCGTAGTGACTCCAATATTGGTTCCTCAAATTATTGGGGCAATATTGGATTGCATATAGAGAGTTCTAATCATGTTGATGATTGGTTCAATTAACGACGGGTCAACATCGCATAGGGGTGGTGAGCCCGGGTGTTAAAGATCGAATTGGTAATGCAAGTTGGACTTGCAAGGCAGAATGTATTCCCACTTCTTTTATACCCAAGTTATAGTTCTCATATTGTTGGGATGTAATAAAGATAGAAAAGAAGATCCCAGTTCTTGCTAGAGATATAAAGTAAGTATATCTCTTACTTTGAAGGTGATTAAGGGAATGAACTTTCAGAGTTGAAAGGCAAGACTAATTTGATTAAAAATCCTTAATTAAAGTAAAACTATGTATTTATACAAATATTTCTTATTTTAGATAACCTACATTAGATCCACTCTAAACTATACGCAATAATAATAAGAGAATTATCAAGAATTGGATTCATGATCAAGATATTGTACTTGCAGTTGGACACATAATGTATGTTATTGTAATGTGCAAGTTCCCTCATGAGGAATGATAATTAAATACACAATAGGATAATAACCCATGATTTGTATATCTTTATAGTATTGATCTCTCATCAAATGTGCTTTGGAAGTATCATGTTGATGATGATCATAATTATCGAAAATCCTTATAAATCTAAGATGATGCTTTGGCATACATATGTGCTCTCAAAATTTAATCATTAGTGACTTGTTTCACTGCATCATGCATAATGGTGGCTCGATAAGAGATGATGTACTCAAAATGTTTGAGTACCTGCATGAACCAAGTTCTTTTTGAGTTAAGATGAATGTGGATATAATGAATGTCATCATTCTGCTATATCTACTCAAGTCTTTCACGATGCATCATATTATTCATATTGTTTGAATAAGATGAAGCAAGAATAATTGTTGAAATACTCTTATATTGAAGTCCCTTGAGGACATGTTCAATTTAAGAGATCCTTTATCTTAAGCGATTGTTGTTTAAGTGCTAAGGAAGCGCATATGGGTCAGACCCAAGTAAGAAGGAAAGTTAAAGAGTTGACTGTACTTATGTGACTTCCACACATAAGACGCCAAAGAGTTGGATGAATGTCAGTACTGCAACAAGATCATGTATTGATGGTATGACTATCTAGACTATCCATGATCCTTAGAGAAGGACTCGGATAATGCATCGACATCTACATATAACCGTTGAAATTGACTTGCTTATTAGATAAGATCAAAGTCTAACAATTGTATCTCATTCTTCTAATAATACTTGCAATTGGCTGCATATGTTTTAGAAGATTAGAAAATTTGATCTTAAGCTTTAATAGTCATCCATATGGGAGTTGATGCAGTTGTTGCAGCAATCTTCATTGGATAGACTGACTTCATATTTTCAGTGGGAGAGCCCATAGTCTTAGAGAATATCTCTATGAGCAAGATATTATATTACACTCATGGTTTATTTCTAAGTTTGTTGGAAATAAAAATACATGTTGGATTATACCAATCATAAAGAGTTATATTGTATATATTTCAGATAGTAATCTAACACCTACATGCCTCTAATAAATTAGAAAATTAAGGAATGGTTCATTAAAATTTCTGATACTGGAAGTTAAACCTTAAATGATCAATAAGAGGATTAAGATCATTTGACAATGATTTGGCATCAAGCCTTGGATGTTTGTCTATTGATAAGATCGATAGACTAGTAAGAGATAGAAACTTAGATTGTCTGAAAGTTCAAATCTTACATACTTGTGAATATTGCATTCAAAGTTAAAAATGCACGTGCACCCTTCTCTGGGAATGGTGTAAGATTCATATGTATTCAAGAACTCATAAATATTGATGTATGTGGAACACATATATCATAATAAACATTAATGATATGTCATATCTATTGATTATTATTTATGATACGATATTTCTTCTTTTAAACCTTCAAAGACTTTACAATTTTGGATGAGAACCGAAGTTAGAAGGAAGATGAAAATGAATTTGATCTAACCAAGGTAGTAAGTAAATATTAGATGAACTCAAGGATATCTTATGGAGAAAGGAATATCATTCCTATCTCACTCCTCCTAATACACCTCAACTCAGTAGAGTCGTAGGGAGATGCAATTAGATCATGTGTGACATGATTTGATCAATGATGAATCATATCATATTTACCTCTTAGTTTCTAGGTATATATGTAGTAGAGACTGTAATATATATCCTTAATAAGATTCCATGCAAATATGAACCCAAAAACCTTCATAAGCTATGGTTTGGAACCTAACCCAGTGTTGGACACTTGATAATTTTGGGTAGCTTGGTCCATGAACATAACATGAATGCAAGTAAGCTAGAATCTAGCACTTGAGAGTACTACTTTATTAGGAAAATAATTGATGGTATTGGATACCTACTTTATGACCTTGAGATTCTTAAAAGATTTCATCTCTGAGAATATTATTCTAAAATAATGACTTTCTTGAGAATCAAGATAAGAATGAAGTAAAGGGACTCATTGAATCATGAGAGGATAGTGAGGCTCCAAGAATCGAAAACTAAAAGAACACCAAATATTATCCAACACACTTACTAACTATTATTGATGCCTCAAATCAAGCATGCAAGATATCTTCGAGCACCCAATTAATGAAGAAATAAATAGATTAACTTTACACACAGACTAATGAGGCAACTATCTCTCATCTTATTGTTCATTCTTACTCTGAAAGTTCAAGGCATCGTTCTCCCATCCTTTGAGTCATCTCAGCGTCTTCCTGCTCTTCGCAGTCGCTGTTCTTCTCCAATTGATATGGTCATCGACACCTAGCGGAATGCTGCCGGATGGGATGAAGAAGAAGCAACACCACTTCTTAGTCGAGCTCTCCCACTTTGAGTTTTTGATCTTCCTTAGGCCACGTTCGTTTGGAGAATAATCACTGAAATAAAGGGTCAATTCCTCGTCTGATGCGGTTCCCAAGAGTACGACTATTCTCATCCACATCCCATTATATCACCTTATTCCACCCTTATTCCTACATTTATTACACCTTATTTATTTTTGTTCCACCTTATTCTCCTTATTCTTATCTTTTGAGCCGAATAGAAAATAAATCCTTATTTTTTCTTATTCCCCATTCTTAGGGGTTGTTCGGTACGCGAATAAGGGGAATGGAATATGGGGGAATAAGGAAAAGATGCCATCACGAGGTGTACGACTATTCCCCGAGTTTTCTCCCCCGATGGCTCTTCGCCCTCTTCCTTATTCCCATCCTCCCCGCGCCCCTCCCCCGCCCGCCCATCCCGCGCCCCTCCCCCGCCCACCCATCCGGCGCCCCTCCCTCCTGCAACGTCGTCGACGCTTCCCCACCATTGTCTCGGGTCCTCTGGGACCCGCCCTCCTCTGACTTGCTGATGGTAGGCCGCTTTATGGTCGGGTCCTGTGGGAACCTCCTCCGTGTTCTACGCTCGAGGTATGGCTTTCACTGTTGTTGGGGTGTGATAGGTCATCCGCCTGCTTCTTTTGACCATTAAATCGGCCACTGTGGCCTTGATCCCTCTATGGAGGCCGTGGAATCCATGGAGTCTAGGGTTTCCAATGGCTATAAAATGGGTCGGAGGCGGAAGTCGAATGGCTTCTCTGCCGCTACTGGAGTGCAATTTGCACTGGGATTGTGCATTCACATATCTTCTAGCATTTGGTGGATCACCAAGTACATTCCAAATCCCTCCCTCACCTTTTTTGTACAATGAAGTTGATGGGCGTTACATATCGCCTTGTGTTGCTGAACGATGCTTGATTTGCTATGGGCTTCAAGACTTGCCGGTGGTTTATGATCTCTTATATGCTTGCTGCTTGTCACTGTTGCATGTGTCTCCAAAATTGTTGATGTGAATTTTTTTGATTTTGGTCCGAGAGCAACCTATGAGGTGCTCTTGGATCTCAATTTCTTGGCTGAACAACCAAACGGTTGGCCGTGAGGGGTTGGTCGCCTCATTGCTGCTGTATGATGGTCTGTGATGCTTGACTGGTTAAGATGACGGGTTTGGAATACCCATGTCTGGATTTGGTGCTCGAGGATGTTAATTTGTTGCTTAAGAGCTCCTACATGGTGCTCGATGGTGTCCTACCTTGTTTGCTTTACCTCATGGCTGCTGTGTGTTGCTTTAACATAATTGAGGCAAATGTTTATGTTAATGGGATGAAAGCAACTTATTTGGTGCTCGATGGTATTATTTTGATGGTAGAGAGCACCTTTGATGGTGTTCGGTGGAGTCCTATATTGTCTTCTTTACCTGAAGGCTGCTGGTTGTTGCTTAATGATGGTGGCTTGATATTTTTTCACTTAACTGATGGCCGATGGTTCATATTGATTAGTGACTCCAGTACCTCATTGAGGCTATTTTTTTGTGAGCTCCTATTTGGTGCTCGAGGATGTTATTTTGATGGTGGAGGGCACCTTGGTTGGTGCCCGATGGTGTCCTATCTTGTGTGCTTTAGCTCATGGCTGCTGTATATTGCTTTTTGATGAGGGGTTGATGGTTGTTATTGATTCTTGACTCCTTTATTTTGGCTAATTTTATTGGCGAATTGGCTATTGGTTGAGAGCACCTACTTGGTGCTCTAGGATCTCATTATCTATGTGCTCTACCTCATGGCTATTGACTGATGCTCTGTGTTGCTGGGTTGATAATGGTTGCGTTGGACTAACGAGTGAAGGTTGTTCCTAAGTCTTGAATAAAATACATCAATGAGGCTAATTGTATTTCTAAATTGGCTGAGAGCGACCTATTTGGTGCTCGATGATGTTATTATCTTGGTTGGGAGCACTTATTTGGTGGTGTAGCGGATATTGGCTGCATTGCATTGGAGTCATGGGTTGGTTGAGAACACCTAAATGGTGCTCTAGAATGTGAGTACTTGTGTGGTTTATCTCACGTCTGTTGAATGATGCACTTTGAGGCTGGGCTGATATTGCTTGCATTGCATTGGAGTCATGGGTGATTGTTACTGATTCTCGATTCCAATACTTGACGGAGGCAAATTTTTTTTATTTGGCTGAGAGCAATGTTTTTGTTGTTCGATGATGTTATTTTTTTTGGTTGAGAACACATCAATGGTGCTCTAGAATGTGATTACCTGTGTGGTTTATCTCACGGCTGTTGATTGATGCGCTTTGAGGCTGGGCTAATAATGGCTGCATTGCATTGGAGTCAAGGGTGATGTTTGTTACTGATTCTTGATTCCAATACTTGACTGAGGCTAATTTTATTAATTTGGCTGAGAGCAACCTATTTGCTGCTCGATGATGTTAATTTTTTGGTTGAGAACACCTCAATGGTGCTCTATGATGTCATTACTTGTGTGGTTAATCTCATGGATGTTGACTGATGCGCTGTGAATTGGCTGAGAGCAACCCATTTGGTGCTCGATGATGTTTTGTTTTAGGTTGAGAGCACCCTCCTTGGTGCTCTACGATGACATTACCTGTGTGCTTTACCTCATGGATGTTCATTGATGCTCTGTGATGCTGGGTTCGTAGTGGTTGCACTGATATGGACTCATGGGTGATAATTGTTACTGATTCTTCAATTCAATTCATCATTGACGCTAATTTGATTCATTGAAATGGCTGAGAGCAACCTATTTGGTGCTCGATGATGTTATTTGGTTGGTTGAGAGCACCCTCCTTGGTGCTCTACGATGACATTACATGTGTGCTTTACCTCATGGATGTTTATTGATGCTCTGTGATGTTGGGTTCGTAGTGGCTGCACTGATATGGAGTCATGGGTGATAACTGTTACTGATTCTTCATTTCAATTCATCATTGACACTAATTTGATTCATTGAAATTGCTAAGAGCAACTTATTTGGTGCTCGATGATGTTATTTGGTTCTTTGAGAGCACCCTCCTTGGTGCTCTTGGATGACATTACCTGTGTGCTTTACCTCACGGATGCTCTGTGATGTTGTGTGCTTTACGTTCTGACTCCATTTAATCAATGACTCATAAGTACTTTATTAATTAGTTGTCAGCTACTTGTGATGCTCTGTGCTCTGATGCTTTACCTCACTGATGCTCCGTGACGCTGTGTGCTCTGTGTTGATGTTATTTTGGTGGTCGATGGCCGATTGTTCTTATTGATTCTTGACGTTAATTAATCATTGGGTCAAATTTATTTTGTAAAATGGCTGAGAGCTACCTATTTGGTGCTCGAGGATGTTATTCTGCTGGTAGAGAGCACCTTCGTTGGTGCTCCATATATCTTCTTTGCTTTGCGACATGGCTGTTGTTTTGGTCTACGATGACTGGTCATTTTGTTTGGGTTGATAATGCTTGCAGTGGTTGGTGCTCATTGCAGTTGACATCATCTGAGTTATACTACAGGATGTTCACTACCGGTGCGGGATCGTCTGGGGTATACATTAGGGAAGATGATTCCTCAGTCCATCGCGTGAAGTGGACACCTGCTATGGATGAATGTCTTCTTTAACTGTTCAAACATCACTTTGATGTTGGCGACTGGGTTGGAGGATCTTTTACATCAACAGTCTGGCACAGTATAATTGAGAAGTTTAACATGCACACTGGGAATAATTGGGATAAGGCGAAGCTCAACAATCGATGGAAAACCATCAAGAAGGACTACACTGCATTCGTTTACCTCATGTCGAAGAGCGGTTGGGGATGGGACCCACTGAGTTGTACCGTGGTCGCACCTGATGAGGAGGCATGGCTCACGGTGAGTAACTGCATGTGCACCTACTTTAAAGCTGCATAAATTTCAATAAACTCTCATCATTTTATATTGCACTCAGATTGACAAGGCATACAAGCCATATCGGAGGAAGTCTTTCCCCCACTTCGGTCTCGTTGAAGCAATTGTCGGAGACTACACCGCGAAGGGTACATTTGCCTTCTCCTCACAGACAGCACCCCCTGGTTCGTTCGCTGCATTTTTTTAGGGTGATGCTGGTACGCAACAAGCTTTCGAGGACGATCTTGAAGGGGACACCGAAGCCCCTAAGGTCCTGGAACAAGGAGAAGGTGCCGGCCCAAGTACGCAACAAAGTCGGAGGAGAAGACGCCGGGATTCAGGCGCGCAACAACAAGCACGAAGCGTTCACGCAGTGACGGTGCCCCCTTACCCTCACAGCTGTTGGGAGAGGACGTCGTCGGTTTGACGACGCACATGATGGAGCTGCAAAGGGAGCAGATCCAAGCGTGGACTCTAAAAGATCCGCACCAGGGGGTGGAGGAGCTTCTGGATGAGCTTGAGGCACTAGTTCCGGGCCTACCTGCCGAGGCCCAAATTCGTCTTGCCCACAACCTTCGTGACCCATACGAACGTATTATATTCAACCAGGCCAAGTCTGTGCCTGTGAAGTTGGCTGCGTGGGTAAGCCTCCAGTTGGGCAAGGATTAGTTGTGAACACCTCATCTTTTTGAGTGTCTGCTGGTCTTTTTTTTAGATGTCTGCTGGTTTTTTTTAGTTCATGAGCACCTTTTCTTTTTTTTAGTTGTTTTTCTTTGGCTGTTGAACAATATTTCCTGTTTTAACTTTAGATGTCATGTAATAAGTAACTACCTTAACGGACTTTTCTCGCTTGTAATAGGATAACTTCATAGCTTCCGTACATGTGTTCTACAATAATTGCCTGTTGTGATTGTTGGTGGTCTTGTATGATTGAGATTCAATACGGAAATGTAGGTTTTCTACAGGTTCGATAGAGGGAATGGCGGCAATCACCGCAATGAGATATAATTTGGTCATGTTGAATATGACATACCTGCGTGCAGTCCTAGAGGATGATGAGGAGAACCAGATCGATGGAGCCGGTTACATCCCGAGACAGCTACAGCACACGTCAGTGCGTACAGGACATGTATGGATTCGGGAGATGCTAAATGGACACGTTGCCCGATCATATTCTATTTTCCGAATGTACCCCGATACCATTCTACGTTTATGCACCCTATTAAAGGATCGAGCTGGCCTAAATGATTCGAGGCACCTCAAGGCAGAGGAATCCCTCTGCATTTTCTTGTATTATCTCAGCCACAATTTAAAGAACCGTGTGCTTTCTGAACATTTCCAACACTCTGGTGATACAATTTCGAATCACCTCAACGACATTCTCATACGCATCGTCTCCCTCAGAGATCAGTTCATTCGATTCCCAGCTGCTGACTGTCCGATACCATATGTTATTCTGAACAATAGGAACTTTTATCCATATTTCAAGGTACTCCTGCATGATGGATTTTGAATGCAACAGATTTACATAAGAATATGTATTTAAATTAACCATTTTGCATGATGTCATCGACGCAATCGATGGCACGCTTATCTCGGCAAATGTTCCTGCGAATGTCGCTCCAAAGTTTCGGAGCAGGCACCAAACCCTAGCACAGAATGTCATGGCGTGTGTGGACTTCAGTTACAGATTTATATACGTCGCCGTCGAATGGGAGGGGTCAGCCGCTGATATGAAGGTGCTAAGGTGGGATTTAGACGAGGGAGGCTTTCATGTACCTCCGGGAAGGAAGTTCCTGCTCGACTGTGGATATGCAAACACGGAGAGCTTCCTCACCCCATACCGTGGCGTTATTGCACACCTACCCCAGTTTAGGGCTCGAAGGGGACATAGATATCGCCGGCCTGAGGAGTTGTACAATCACAGGCACTCACAGCTCCGGTCTTACGTCGAACGAACATTTGGGATCATGAAGGCCCGCTTCAAGGCAATAACTGAGCGACCGTTCTATAGTTTCGAGAAGCAAGTTTTGGTTGTCATGGCATGTTGCATCATCAACAACTTCATCCGCGAAGTCCAGGGCGAGGATCAGATATCCAGTGCATTCACTCTTGAATCAGCTCAAAGTGGGTCGTCTGTAGAGCACAGTCCCAACGACGAAGAATTTGACAACACTGTCGCAGGTATCGACGTCAGGTTTCCAAACAGGAGATCCGAGCTGGAGAGTTGTTACGTGATGCTTTCGCGACGGCCATGTGGGAGAATGCGCAGCGTTGATTTTGTTTTAATTACGTGTATCTTTTGTTACCATTGTGCCGCCTCCACCGACTATTTCGTACTACATTCATGTAATCTCTACATTGCATCGTGCAGTACTGTACACCTAACGCCTTCGATGGATTCTTATCATGATTTCTTACCAAAGTACATCTTAAACTTTATGCAATATTCCTATGATGATTCCACCGTTATAAATTAAGATTTAATGATGCGGTGTCGATCATGGCTGAGCAGCCATAGTAGTGGCGTGGCTTAACCGACGTCACTGTCATTGTTATTTTCGATGTGGAAATTCAAATCTGAGGGAAATCTATATAATGTCTTTATTATTTTCTGCTGTTGTAGTTTTCATAATTTTAGCTCTATTTCGTTATTCCTTATTTCAACAGCCGATCAGGTATATTTCCATATCGTCGTCCGGTTATTGACAAGTATATGCCACCTATAATGAGACATTATATCACACCACTTCAAATAACAACCAACAGCTTTACCTAACTTTCAAACCTTATTCCTTATCCCCCAAAACCCAGCCAAACAGAGAATAACCTTTATTCCACCTTATTCTTTTTATTCCTATACTCCATCCGAACGGAGAATAGACCCTTATTCCCCTTATTCTTCATCCTTATTCCTGCTTATTCTCCTGCCGAACGGGCCCTTAGAAGAATCACGTATACGGTGAACATGGGGTTTTGAGTACCACCTCGAAGAACGGAGGAGGGAGGATAAAGAGAAAGAGAGAAGATGGAGGGAGTTAATAACATATCCCAAAATTTGAGGGACGAATATACGTAAACATTGTAATTACATTTCAGCTCTTACGATTAAATAAGGATTTGATCAACGGGTTCCTATGTCAGGGGCGTACGTGTTGTTGCATGGAGCAACTACTCAGGGGCGTGGTATAGTTTCGAATTATGAAGGGGCCAGGACATAATTACAACATTTCACACGCACACACACACATAACATCCCTACAAATTTATGATGATAAAAAAACCAGATGTGAGCCTTCTTTTGTAACATAGAAAGGGATATGCACTTCATCATCCATCTCAAGTATAAAAAATCAACTTGCAGCAAATTATATTTGTTGTTATATATTACCTACTAAAAAATACGGTGACAACATTTAAATATACGTCATAATCGACACATATTATTGTATCACTATTACTTTCTAAGATTCTTTGATAATGGAACTTGTTGCATAATTCAAAGATTATTGTGTAATATACTCATAATTTAATAACAACTTACATTATCGCTGACGCTAACTAAGCCTATGTATCCATAGCATATTACGACACTATCGTGATGTGATTGTCACAATGCCTTTCTATGTTAATTATATACTTGTGTTCAAATCTTAATTGCCACAATGGTGTTGGTGTTAACCTCGCGTAGTTTGAGGCTGAAGGATTGGAACTTTTAATGACATTTGCTTCTTTTATTAAAAAAATTAAGCGATGCGATATAAAAGCCCACCAGACATGAATTTGAAATGAATGAGCTCTTTAAACTTTGCTTGACAAAAATATTTGTATTAGAGAACAAGGGGATGCTCTTTGGGGGCAGCCAACTGCCGTCTTTTTTTTTCTCTTTTTTTAGGAAAATACTCTCCATGTATTTTCACCACTATCTTCCTATAGTATATCATTTCAATTTCATCCGAAATAGAGACTCTTTCTCCTTCATCCAGACGGTCGAAATTTAACTGTCTCAGAATTGATGTAATCGACTGCGTTTGGATGGACGACATATGAGTCTTTATTTCAGATGAAATTAAAATGACATAGTATAAGTATATAGTGATGAAAATACATGGAGGTGTTTTTCAAAATAAAAAAAATAAATTGGAGAAAAATGAAACGAAAGTAGTCCGTTGGCTGCATCTCGGATGCAGCCCCATTCCTCTCTTTGTACAATTATATATAATTGTATTATTAGTAATATGGATTTTCACTTTTGTACCCTTCTGAGTTCTTGTTGTTGAACTTATGGCCTTAACTTTTTTGTGACAACACTAGTGCCCCTACCTTCTAGCACCGTTAACACATGCATCCTTTGTTGATTTTAGCGTCCATAAGATAAACCAAATCGTCTGGTTGAGAAAGAACAAATTACAATTGCACCCTGTAATTAGGATACATATCCTCTCCCTTTTAAGCACTCCCTCCTTGTCGTGGCTAACCTCACCTTCCTCAATGTTTATAACCTCAATGCTACGTCGACCCTCTGTGATGTCCTGCCCCGTCGTGAGAAGCAATTGGACCTAACTGGCTTGGATCCAGATACTCAACTATAGCCACATTCATACATCATGATCAACATCAGAATTGTAAAGCGGGAAAAGTAAAGAATAAAATGCTCCAACAATATTTATATATTTATGGTTCTCAAAATTATACAAATTTACAACATAGTCCACAATATATTATTAAATGACTAACAACTTAAACTGCAGAAACTATAAAAATATAACAACTAGTACAACTCTACGAGTGAAAATGTACCTTGAAGTCAGGTACAAACTGCGGAAGCTCAAGTCACTACTATTGCTCAACAACCAACAAACATGGATGGATTTTCAAAGAAGTATGTATGAGAAAAAAGTTCAGTGCATCTAATAAAAGACTAACAACACTACAATAACATAAGTGTAAAAGATAAAAGAGAGGATGTTCATGTTCACTATTATTCTTGTAATTGTTGTTTATTATCTCAACTGCCACAGGGCCAAAATCTCGCTACCGATTTCGACCTGTACGACATTAGCTAACATGTAGCTAACTAGCCCTCCCGAGTAGAAAGATAACGAACACGCTCCAACTCTTCTCGTCCACATGTTTGCTCACGTATCGATACTCCAACACAAACACAAAGCACAAAGTTTACATCGCTCAAGAACATTCTCAAAAACTCACTCAAGAATGTTCAAGAACACAACCAACCAATCACACAAGCACATGCACAAAACTTCTTCTCTAATTAGAAGGGGAGACTCACTCTAGAGTGTGTTGTGTATAAATAAGTCACTACCCCTCCTTATATACTACTCATGGTAATCCAGTGGACTCTCATTATTACATCTACAATAATGACACATAAAGACTCAATGCTTTTCAACATACATGGCTAAAAAGCCAAAAATTCTATTGATCATGTGTTCCATACAAGGCGGGAGCTTAGTCCTCGAAGTGACCGATGAGAATCTCGGACTAATTCAACAATTAACCCACAATAAATCATGCAATGAAATAAAAAGTGTGGAGCTAAAATTTATTATAACTCCACAATAAAAGTGTGTATAGATGCAAGTATTGTGTAGAGGTTCAACAAAGGGAGAAGAACTGGATAGATCGGGCAATGAGGTGCAAAACTTGAGTTGTGCTTCTTGTATGTCTATTTTTTGTTTTTGTGGGTTATAAAATTTATAAATTTTATATTTTTATATTTTTATATTTGGTTTTTAATTGTATATTTTAATATTTTCTTTTTATCTTTTTATGATTTTGTATTTCTTTTTTTCATTTAATTATCTAATATAAGAAAATATAAGATTATATATACAATATAAGTTAATATAGATATAAATATATCTAAAAATAAATAAAAATTACATAAAAAAATATTTTGGATTTTAAATAATTTCTTTTACTATTTTTCTGATTTTTAATAAATTTTGCTAATTTTTATATATTTAGAAATAAAAATTATCCCAAATCAGGATTTTAATAAATAGCCGAAATTTAAATGAAGAGGAAGAATATCAAAATAAGTCCAAAATTCTTCAAATAAACTTACTAGATACATAATAATATAGATAAAATTATAAAATTGAAAAAAAAACATTTTGGGAATTTTAGGGATTTTTTTAAGATTTTTATAAAGGATTTTGGGGTTTCTCAATTTATAAGAGTTTTCTTTTATTATTTATATGGATTTTTGGTCTAAAGGTTTAAAATGCTTAAATATACAAAATATATTTTTTGGGTATTTTTTAAAATGATTTTATATTTTTTGGTATTTTATAAGCTAAACAGAGAATGATTGTGTTCTTTTTGATTTTTATAAATTATTAAAAATTCCTAAATTGCAAAAGTAAAGTCATGAGTGAAAGTATATGCGATAAGGAATGTGACCCTATTTTTTGGTGATTTTTCGAGTACGGATGATATATTTAATAAATAGAGAAAACACACAAAAATGCTTGTACTAGCAGGGGCATAAATGCAAATAACATAGAAGTCAGGGGCCTTTTGAAATTTTTAAAAAAATATATAATTAGAATAAAAACTTTCAGGACTAAAATGAAATATATAAAACCTCAAGGACTTCCTGCAAAATACCCACCTCACGTGGGACCGCCTGTGAGGTGCTCTAGCGTGGACTCCAATGCAAATATCGAGTCTTTGAGGGTCTTTTTGCAAGTTTTACAAAAAAATAACGACATGAAATCTTGCAGATTAATTATTAAATACAAAAAGTAGATGGTTAGAGTATGCAAAATACCCAACTAATGCAAGAGATCCAACGACTCCTGATCTTCACTTATCCACGTGGCAGCACAAGAGGAGGCTATGATGCTTCATGGGAGATGGCCCTGATTAAATCATCCAGGATGATCTGACGACTACTAGAGGGCTCGATCCAAGGGTCACTGTACTTCTGGAAGAACGAGTGATAATCGTACGACTACGAAGCGTGGAGAAAGAATGACTGAAGAACACGACCTAGCTGAACTTGGATCTTCAAAATCTACACACCTGGAGCTCCTTCTTCTTCTTTTAGTCCCAAAAGCATCCCAAGGTCCTTCCGCGGTGGCTGGATGTGACAAAATGCCCTGGGGGGCTCATATAGGTTCTAGCGGTGGAGTAGGACCCGAGGGCTCAGTTGAACCTCGAGACCACCTGCAACTGGGTATTTCTTCTTGGTTTCCTGCAAGGGAACATCAGTGGCAAAAACGTGAAGCTCAAGAGAGCTTTAGGTTGTGGAATGGGCAAGAGGTGAAGTGGATGGATTCCCTCCGATGAGCGGTGACGGAGGAGGGAGCGATCGCTTGATCCTAGACGAGTCAAGCTGAGCGAAGGTGCGTCAGGGGTGGATAAGGCATTGGGTATTGTGGTGAGGGTAGTCGGTGGTAGGAGAACAAGGGGAACATGCGGACGGGTTCACCGGAGCTAGCCTCTAGCGAACTACAATTTGGCTTGACTACTCTAACTCACTTGATTAAACATTAATCTAATTGCAGAGAATTAAAATAGGTAATGAAACTAATCTAAAAAGCAAGTAAATGGACCTCGAGCGGCGCAAAGCCGTGAAGTTTGGACCATACGCCAATGAGCGACAGAGATGGTGGAAGTCGCCTAAGGGCTCGCTTGACCCCGCTACAAGCTGCTAGAGAAGCGTTTGTCACCCGCTTCGATCCTGAGCGCACGAGAGGGAGCCAAAACAAGGGCCAAAAGGGATTCCAAATGGGAAGAAGGTTGGGTGTGTGGTTTTGTACATGCGAGCGAAGTGGTTGGGGAGATCAAGGATGAATGGTCGAATCAATGCTTCTCGACCCGAGTAATCATGCACACATGATAGGAGATGGATCGAGGAGGAAAATGCAGAAGGAACTATTCCCAATTGATGCTTTCATTGATGGGAGAAAAAGCGAGAAGATAGGTCAGCAACTAGGTCTGACAAGGGCTACAAGCAGGTCAGACAGTTGACCAGAGTCAACTGAGGATGCGACCTGGTTGGTTCACGTGGACTAACCAGGAAAAATCGAGCCCATAAATTATTACAAAATAAATAATAAATAACAAATAATTTGATTAAATTAAAGTTATAAAATAAAAATTGTTTGTTATTTTTTTATATTATTTTTATGATTTTTATTTATTTTTTCAAGGTTATTAATTACAAGCTAATTTTCAAGGGTGTATTTATATGTATGTTTGTCAATGTTTTGTGTATCTTAATTTTATTTTGTATTTTTTTTTTACTATTTTATTTTATTATTTTATATATTTACAACTTATTTTTATATACATAAATATATTTTTATTATATTTTTCTGATATAATATATACACTTCAATAAATAGGTATATTTATTATATATGTATAACTACTTTATACTCATCTATGTATTTGGTATACATATTTTATTTTAATATTTTCTTTATGGTTTTATTCTAGTTTTAATATGTACATATGTTATAAATATTATTTACAAAATAATAGAAATATAAAATTATAAAAATAATAAAGAATAAATAAAATGAATATTTTATTCAGGTATATTGTACAATAGAGGTCCAAAACCTAACTTTCACACGTTAACTCTAAAAAATAAGAAACCACCTTAATAAAATAGCTTCTTAAAATTTATATACAATTAAAGGGTGATTTTAGTACATTTTAAGTTTTTATTTGAGAGATATGGGTCTGGGAAGTTGGGATTTTGGAATCTTATTTAGAGTATAACTTGTAAGTTGTGTACTATTTTTATATAAACTCAATTTTATATTTTTATATATATCACTAAAACTTTCATGTAGAAAGTTTCTTTGTTTGAGATTTAAAAAACAGGAAGTAAAATAAGTCCTAAAAATGAATAAATGATGAATAAAAGAATGGAAATTATTGGTGATTTTTGGCCATTATTTCCCCTACTTTATTCATTGTCGACCAAATCAATTCTTGACTTGGTATCAGGTTTAGGGTCATACAATACCTTTGACATTTTATTCCTTTTCTTTTCTTTATTCTATAATTTTGGCATAAAAATAGTATTTTATATACGATGAATACAACAAAGAATGAATGTTAATTTGTCCAAATTAGGGCTATTTACATGCATTAGCTATGGTTTTTATGGCCAAAATGATAGAATAAAGGTGATGAAAAGGGTATTCATCAATGGCAATAATCCGTGTTCTACATAAACTATCCATTTACTCCCTTGTTGTCATTTCGTCTTCTCGCACGGTTGATGTTACATAAACTTTACAGTCATCAGTACACTCATGCTCTAACACCTTGCTGATGTAGCTTTGTCATAACTCATCAAGCGTCGCCGAACACTCGATCTCACGCTAAAGGGAACCTGTGACCACCAATCCCTCATGTGGTAAACCCTTCCTTAGCACTCAACATGCTAAGAGGATGTCCTCCAGAACTTCACTACAGTGGACCCTAGACCACTCTCATACGTGTATAACCGAGCATGCTTGCCCATGCTCGTACTTAGCACCTGCAACACTCCATGCCTCCTCGGATCGTCATGCATCACCACCGATACCATGCACCTTCATGCACATGCTTGTATGACCGTGCCACATTGCTCATCAATACCTACCGCTTCACTGCATATTGCCTTACTATGCTCGCATATGTACCGCTGCGTGCATCCACCATCATATATTGCACTGATGTGTATACATGTTGTGCTCGCACTGCTATAGCTCCACGACACTCTGCTACCGAGCTAGCGTCCTCTATGACGCTTTTCCATTGCAACGTATAGTTGAATATTCAAGACTTATGTGGATAACCTCTGTGTTACCCACTTACTATAGACTCCTCCTGAAGTCAACTCCATCGCTCATGTACGTGCATCTGCTACCCTGTCTCCTCAGACATTCTCGATCACGGATGATGGAGGTGCGACACCAACCATCTATAAAATGATTATTATATGTTTCATACAACCTACTACTTGTACTCTACAGTGCTAGTATTATCATCCACAAAGGAGCTCATCAAATTTTACATTTACTTACATGAATTGTTGGGTGTAATCTTATATGTATATATATGTATGTAGGTATACTGTTCATGATATCTATCAATCATTTTGTTGCTGAGTTCAAATATTGGTAATAAAAAGATGGAACATTATGATATGTGCACTGGAGCAACCAACTCAAGCCAACATACCCTAATTCTAACTTCAACCCATTTCCCTAGATTACCGACCACAAAGGGGAATACTCAGTAATGAGTACACCGTGGCCAAACGGGACCGCACCAGATAATGTTAAACTATGAGTTTACGGTGAGTGATGTGCTAGGGACGTGGAAACACCGGCTGTACATGTAGTAGTACGCTCAGTCGATAGAGTTATGGAACGCACCGACAGACCTGCTTAACTAAAACTAACACGCCACCTAAGATTCACTAGGATCACGAGAGTTGTGCCCCACTCTTAAGTATAGTAACTTATATGAGCATAATCAATGTAAACAAATATTGATAAAATAGTTTTCAACCTTAATCTTATTTTTTAATTTAATTTTCATTTGACAACACGACGACTCCGATTTTAGGATTTACGCCCATGGATTAGAATCATCACAGTATCTAATTTCAAATATGTAATGCACTCATACATTGTCATAAAAAGACCAATTAGTATCCATACCATCATTACATGTTTAATTGATACTATTGATTAATGTTGAATGTGAATCATCATTAATATAACCCATACGAAAGTAGATATCATATGCTATGTCATTTAGTACCACCAGAAACTCTAACATTGATTAACATGTATAATGTTTAAAATGGATATTATAATAAAAATGGAATAGAAAGTGGCTGGCACTGAGACCAATATATTGGTAAATTCTGAGCCCATAAAATGGGATGAATATTTTGGTAAATCATGAGTACACGGAATTCGCCGTAAGATAATTTCCATTAAAAAATGAGAATGATGGAAAATCGTCTCCTTAATAATGATGATGACAAGAAAACCATCTCTTAAAGGTAATTTTCTCAATTCGTCCAATTTAATTTGCATCATGATCATTAACTCCTTAACTAAAGGATATCAGTCAAAGATTACAAGTGTTACAAATATATATTAAATATATCCCATTTTAATTGGTGGAGATCATATGGTTATAAAAAAAACAACATATGGAATGTGCATTTAAGAGGAAACATAGGGCTTGACATATCATCAATATTCATAGTAGTTATAATTTGAAAACAAAACGACAATAACTACAGTGAATGGAAAAGGAAATGAACGTCTACACCCTCTCATCCATTTTCTAAAAAGCAATCATTTAATACTTACAAATAACAAATTTGAGAGGGCACCTTGTAATCTCATAATTGTTTAGCAAAAACTAATCAATATATTTTATTGAGAAAGATGACAATATGTTCTTATAATAATCGTTCATTTTGGATTTGTTGATAATGAATCATGGTAAAGAAAGACAAATTAAATTCAATTTCTATTTTTCGATGGAAAGAAATACATGCTAGATAAATCCCTTGTAGTGTGATTAACAATGTTTCATTTGTATCAGAAGGCAATATTACTAATTAAATGACACAAATTATCCATCTACGAATGATTTGTCAATGGTCGAAACATTATGCATTGAAATATCTAAGCATTATCATCATATGCATATAATAATGGCGGGAACCTATTCATATATTGTTATTACATCCATGCCCCTTTATCACAACATCTAATATTTAAAGGTATTCGGGTTTGATTATTACCGTTATTGTATCCATTAAGTTATTGGATAATAATACATACTATATTTTAAAATGGCTCAAATGTAATATATATATATAGGAGTGATCCTATGAGAGCAAAATTCATCCCTATATCCCTCCTATATGTCATTCGAATTTCGTAAGAAACAGAGGCTCCTACGGCCTCTATCGAGACAACCATTTTTAACGGTAACAAGATTTTTTAAATCGACACGATCTCGATGGAGGCCGTAGGAGTCTCTGTTTCTGACGAAATTCGAATGGCATATAGGAGGGATATAGGGATGAATTTACACGGTGATATTTTTAAAAAATAAAAATAAAAAACGTGCCGAAACGACGCGGGGGTAGCCATTCTTGGCTGCCCTCAAGGGGCAGCCCCATTATTCTATATATATATATATATATATATATATATATATATATATATATATATATATAGAGAGAGAGAGAGAGAGAGAGAGAGGGGTTAATGGGGCTGCCCCTGGGGGTAGCCAACATGGCTGCCCCCGCGCCATTTTCGACGCTTTTTTTATTTTTTTTCAAAAAATGTCACCATGTATATTCATCCCTATATCCCTCCTACATGCCATTCGAATTTCGTCGGAAACAGAGACTCCTACGGCCTCCATCCAGACAGTCATTTTTTAACGGTAACATGATTTTTTAAATCGACACCATCACGATGGAGGCCGTAGGAGTCTCTGTTTCTGACGAAATTCGAATGGCATGTAGGAGGGATATAGGGATGAATTTACATGGTTTTATTTTTCAAAAAAAATAAAAAAAAACGTCGGAAATAGGGGGCGGGGCAGCCATGTTGGCTGCCCCCAGGGGACAGCCCCATTAAATCCATATATATATATATAGAGAGAGAGAGAGGAGTGATCCTATGAGAGCCAAAATTTGTGAGAGCATGAGAGGGATGATTCTGGACCACATGATTCACCCAGGAGAGAGAAGACCAGGAGAGAGAAAACAGAATCATGTGGTCCAGAATAATTCCTCTCATGCTCTCACAATTTTTTGCTCTCATAGGATCACTCCTATATATATATATGTGTGTGTGTGTGTGTGTGTGTGTGTGTGTGTGTGTGTGTGTTTGATGTGGCTGCCCCGCCCTTGTTTTTTCCGCATTTTTTTTATTTTTTTGAAAAATTCCACAATGTATATTCATCCCTATATTCCTCCTACATGTCATTCCACTTTCGTCAGAAACAGAGACTCGTACGGCCTCCATCCAGATTCATTTTTTAACGGTAACAGGATTTTTTAAATCGACACCATCTCGATGGAGGTCGTACAAGTCTCTATTTCTGACGAAATTTGAATGACATTTAGGAGGGAAATAGGGATGAATATACATGATGGAATTTTTCAAAAAAATAAAAAAATGCGGAAAAAACAAGGGCGGGGCAGCCCCATTTTTTCCTATATATATATATATATATATATGGGGTTGATGGGGTTGGCTGCCCTGCCCCATTTTTCGGCATTTTTTTCATTTTTTTTTGAAAAATATCGTCATTTATATTTACCTTATATTCCTCCTATATGCCATTCGAATTTCGTCAGAAACAGAGACTCCTATGGCCTTCATCCAGACATGGTTGATTTAAAAAATCCTGCTACCGTTAAAAAAACGACGTATGGATGGAGGTCGCAGGAGTCTCTGTTTCTGACGAAATTCGAATGACATATATGATGGATATAAGGATGAATATACATTGTGATATTTTTCCAAAAGAATAAAAAAAATTACGAAAAATGGGGGTGGGGGCAGCCATGTTGGCTACCACCAGGGGGCAGCCCCATTAACCTCATATATATATATATATATATATATATATATATGGTAAAATGGGGTTGCCCTCTTAAGGGGGAGCTAATTTGGCTCCCCCCATCTCATTTTTTTCATTTTTTTTGAAAATTTCTTCCGTAGATTTTCATTAATATATCCCTATATTATGCTATTAAAATTTCGTGCGAAACGGAGACTCCTACGACTTCCATCCAGACGAGAACATTTTTAGCAATTCTGTTACCGTTAAAAAATGACTGTCTAGATGGAAGCTGTAGGAGTCTCTGTTTCGCAAAAAATTTTAATAGCATAATATAGGGATATAGTGATGAATATTCACGGAAGAAATTTAAAAAAAAAATAAAAAATAGAGAAAATAGGGAGGGGGAGCAAGTTAGCTCCCCCTTAGGGGCAGCCACATTTTACCCATATATATATATATTGGGGAAAATGGGGCTGCTCCTGGGAGTAGCCAACGTGGCTACTCCCACCCCTATTTTTCCGTCATTTTTTTATTTTTTTTGAAAAATACAAATTTGTATATTCATCACTATATCCCTCCAACATTCTATTAAAATTTCGTCAGAAACAGAGACTCCTAGGTCCTCCATCCAGACGTCATTTTTTAACGGTAACAGGATTTTTTAAATCGACCCTGTTTGGATGGAGGCCATAGGAGTCTCTCTTTCTGACGAAATTTTAATAGAATGTTAGAGGGATATAATGATGAATTTACAAATTTTTATTTTCAAAAAAATAAAAAAATTTGGGGGAAAATGAGGGTGGGAGCAGCCCGTTGGCTACTCCTAGGGAGCAACCCCATTTTTCCCATATATATTACATTTGAGCCATCTTAAAATATAGTATGTATTGTTATCCAATAACTTAACGGATAATGTGGTTGCCCCTAAGAGGGAGCTAACTTAGCCCCCCACATCATTTCACTCATTTTTTATTGTTTTTTGAAAATTTCTTCCTTGAATATTCATCACTATATCCCTATATTATGCTACTAAAATTTCGTGCGAAACAGAAACTTCTACGACCTCCATCCAGACAGTCATTTTTTAATGATAACAGAATTGCTAAAAATGACCATGTCTGGATTGAGGCCGTATGAGTCTCTGTTTCGCACAAAATTTTAATATCATAATATAGGGATATATTGATGAAAATCCACAGAAATAATATTTCCAAAAAATAAAAAAACGTGAAAAATGGGGCGGGGGGAGCCAAGTTAGCTCCCCCTCAAAAGGGCAGCCCCATTTTACCCATATACATTTTATCCATATATATATATATATATATATATATATATATATATATATATATATATATATGAGATTAATGGGGCTGCCCCCTGGGGGTAGCCAACATGGCTGCCCCCGCGTCATTTTCGACGCTTTTTTTATTTTTTAAAAAATGTCACCATGTATATTCATCCCTATATCCCTCCTACATGCCATTCGAATTTCGTCGGAAACAGAGACTCCTACGGCCTCCATCCAGACAGTCATTTTTTAACGGTAACATGATTTTTTAAATCGACACCATCTCGATGGAGGCCGTAGGAGTCTCTGTTTCTGACGAAATTCGAATGGCATGTAGGAGGGATATAGGGATGAATTTACATGGTTTTATTTTTCAAAAAAAAATAAAAAAAACGTCAGAAATAGGGGGCGGGGCAGCCATGTTGGCTGCCCCCAGGGGGCAGCCCCATTAAATCCTATATATATATATATATATATATATATATATATATATATATATATAGTTTAATGGGGTTGGCCCTTACCGGCAGCCCACAATGGCTGCTCCCACGCCAATTTCGGCATTTTTTTATTTTTATTTTTTAAAATATCGCCATTTATATTCATCCCTATATCCCTCCTATATGTCATTCGAATTTCGTCAGAAACAGAGACTCCTACGGCCTGCATCGAGATGGTGTCGATTTAAAAAATCCTGTTACTGTTAAAAAATGACTGTCTCGATGGAGGCCGTAGGAGTCTCTGTTTCTGACGAAATTCGAATGGCATGTAGGAGGGATATAGGGATGAATATACATGGAAATATTTTTCAAAGAAAATAAAAAAAGCGCCGAAAATGGTACGGTGGCAGCCCCATTAAGCTCATATATATATATATATAGGGTTAAATGGGTCTGCCCCCTGGGGAGAACTAACTTGGCTCCCTGAAAAACTCAAAAATCCCTGCTCTAATTCCTTCGGATTCCTGCAAAGGAGGAAACAGAGAAAAAGTTATGGTCGTATCGACCATGTGAGTTCTACTAGAAAAGATTAATTCTTAGTTAATCTTCTTTTTATTTTATTTATACTCCTAAACTTAAGTGTATAGTGGTTAAGTATGGGAGTGTCGAACTCAGGGAGGCAAACTGTTGTAAAACTAAGGAAAATCGGTAGATAACTACGGTTATATGGATCTCCTAATTATTATTTTATTTTTAAGATTTTATTGGATTTTTATTTGATTTTTAATGAATTTTATATTGTTTTAGTAATTTTTAAGTATTTATATTTTTATTATTTTAGAAAATGTTTTATAATTTTTATTTTTATTTTACTTTATTTTTTTATGTTTTAATTGTTTTACTGTTTTATGGATTTTAAAAAGGTTTTTAATATTTTTATGAAGTTTGATTTACTTTTAAGGTGAAAAGTTACATGAATCTTGAACAATGTGCCGTATTTTGAATTTTTAATGTATCAAACGGTAACAAAAGATTTTTATTTTATTTTTATTGAAAAATAGATGCAATTCCCTTTAAAACGATATGTTGTGCGTTTTTAGGAGATTTTAATTAAATTAGTTATGAATTTTTGATGTTTTTACGAATTTTGTATTTTTTTATTGGTTTTAATATTTAATTTTTATTTTATCTTTGATTTTCTATGTAAAATATAGTAAAATAAACTAAAGGTAATTTTTATTAGATTTCTAAAAGTGTTTTATATTTTTTTGTTATTTTTTGAAGTTTGTTATATTTTTAGTTTTTTAATGATTTATTAATAATAGAAAATTCTTTTTCTTTTTTTAAAACTTTATTAATATTATATAAAGTATATTATACGATATTTTTATGTATTTTTATATTTTTGTATTTTATTTATCATGTATAGGGTATGTAAAGGGTTTATATACAATTGCAGGGGTATATGTGTTATAGTATGGAAACGATGGCATGCACGTGTAACAATGTCGATAGAGGGGCTCGAGAGCAAAAATCCCATAGATGCACATGTGTGTGCACGTGACTCGTTCAGCATGGACCTATATGCGATTATTAAAGAACATTTGGGGTCATTTCTGCAAAATGCCTGAATTGCATGCGCGGCTCACACGACGCTACTATCCAGGGACATGTACGTTATAACTGAAACTACCGATGGTAGTTTCGCAAGATTGCAAGATATTTCAGCCTATGCAATTGCAGTGCGCATGCGCCGCTCACGCCTTCAGCGGTGGCCTGCAGCGGGTTCTGGATAGTCCGATCGACTAGAGATCGGGCAGCCAAAATGAAAAGCCCCAAATCTGAATCAATCGCGAATGATGATTGTCGAGCGGCGACGATCGTCTTCGATCAGACACGGCGAACTGTGATGCTCTTGTATCGGCACAGCCAAAGGGCGATAGTCCATGCATGCGAGGTAGGAGCTATTGCGAAGACGGCTTGTGATCGATGGTGGAGAAGTTTGTTGGCGGTGGCGATTAATTATCAGACGGTGGTGCTCGATTGCACGACAGATCCAGCTTCTGGTCGTGACTGCAAACGGGTGAAAAGCGTGACGAAGATCTAAGCATGCGACGGTGATTGCGATCGGTTCTCAAATGATGTTGACGAGGTTCCAAATCGGAGCATCAACTGCTATTACCTGTAGGAAATAGAGACGACTCGAGGGAAGGAACATCGATCCAGAGATTAAACAGAGAAGGGAGACTGAGATGCTCCTTGCGGCTATGAAAGAACGGAGCATAGCTCCAATCACCGAGCGTGATCAGAGAGGTTAGATGTGAAGGATAGAAGTGAAATGCGAGGATTCTCGATGATGAAGTGATTATGGGAGATGATTTGAGATCAAAGTGGCAATCAATGAGAAAGGAGGGATTGAGAAGAGAAACAAGGAATAGAAAAGGGAATTGGAAAACTAACCTGGAACATGAACGAAATGGAATTGGACGTATGCACCTAAGAACGAGTGGAAATGGAGAATGCGCCTGTGGACGAAGCTCCTGGAGTACATGGAGACTCGACGCGGCGGAGTACACGGAGACTCAACGCGTGGCGGAGGAGCTCCTCAACGACGGCGGTGGATGATCTCGCCGGACACCTCCTTCGACCTGCTCAACGGCGAGTGGATGGAAGTTCTGTCACAACTCCCTCCCTCTCTCTCTCGCTGGAACGGTAATGGTGGTAAAAATGGCGGATACTTGAACAGATCGGGGCTCGAACCTATATATAGGCGGAGGTGACTTGGGGACCACACCGCTGGGTGTGGTCACCGGCGGTTGCTCCCGTCACCGGAGATTGTTGGGCTACTGGCCTAACGGCCGGTGGTTGCGGCGTGAGAGGAGGAGACGAGGGAGGTGGTGGCGTGCGCAAGAGGAGAAGAGGAAGAAGCAAGGCGTGGGGAAGACAGGCAATTGGGAAAGTTGGACAGAAAGAAACAATAATAAAAATTAATAATAAAAATTAAAATTAGATAATTAAATAAGAAATAAATGGTAATTATTATAATAATTTTGTAATTAAATAAATAATTAATAATTAAATATGATTAATAAATTGTTTAAGTAATTAATTAAGAAATTAAGTATATAATTAAGTAATTAAGTATTAAATAAATAATTGAATAATTTAAATAAATAATTTAAGTACATAAATAAAATATTTTTTAGAAATAAAAATAAAGGATTAAGGTATTAAATAATATTATAAGTTACAGTTTATTGTACAACATACCAATACGGACCTGAAAACTGTATTTTTCGCATTCACTCCGATTTTAGCGAAACTAGTGTCATTTTGTAGATAATTGAAAAATATAATTTTAGGGATTGAGTTTGCTCAACTCCGAGTTCATACGGCCGAGTTATGACGCCTAGACAAAAAAAGTAGCGGCTTCAGGCCTCCGGATTTTATTGGTATTTTAAGTTACTTATATTTTTATATTTTTATATACAATTTTAGATGATTTTAGGAAAAAGAATTAAGTTAATTGGGTTTACGGTTGTTTAATGAAAAATCTGGAAAGTTTCTACATATAGTACATATATTCAATGGGTCCAAAAAGTCGAAACTCACCGGTTTTATCCGAACATTTTTTCTGATATTTTTATTAAATAATACTAAGTATAAAACAGATTTTAAAAGTGAGTTTGGTCCGTTTGGATTTTTCTATAAATAGTTATGAACCTTGGAAGTCGGCTTTTGTGGCTTTTACGGTTCATTACGGTTATTTTATTTTTATGCCGAAATATTTTTCTGATATTTTATAAAATAATATATATATATATATATATATATATACGAAGAACTTTTACAAAAAAAGTGTTCTGGTTTGAAGTAATTTTGATGATAAATAAAATAGGTGAAGTATTTACATTGTGTAAAATGTATAATTTATATTTTTGGTCTTTATTTTCTTGGTATTCTTATAAATTAGGATCCGTATCTCCCCCTACTTATTTCTTTTGTTGATTCGGTCAATATTGAGCTGGTCTCGGGGTTAGGATCAGTCTGTATATTACATATACATCCTTCTTTTCTTTTCTTTTCTTTTTATCTTTATTCTTTTATTTTGGTAAAAATAAGTGTTAAATATATAATATTGATAATTGTGGTTAGATGTTAATTATATGGAATTAGTAATTATTTACATGCATTTTACTAAGAATTTTAGCCAAAATAAAGAATAAAGGCGATGAATCATGGATTCATCATTCCTATATACTTTACCTTTGCTAGTCCCTTAGCAAACACTTATTCTATAAATAAGTGCAAGCAAAAAGAAAAACAAATAGAAAAAGAAAAAGAACTTAGAACATGATTATTTCTTTAAACTGATTCTTATTTCTTTAAACTGATTCTTACTTCACCCAAAACCTGGAGCCTGGATTCAGACCTTGGATTATTAGTGTGTCGAGACTCTATTAGAATTAGGATTTAAGCCTCGACAGCCCTCAAGTTCCACAAATCCTTATCCAGATCCACCTCAACAGCCAGCTCAGATCCACCTATTCATCACGCAAACTTTTCATCTTTGAAGGAAATTTGTACTGTGTGCGAAAGGTTTTAGCTCTTCCCGCTCTAGAGAGACGAAGAAACCGCCCATACAGTTACACACTAGCACTGGATCCTTGTCCAGCAACTCAGTCCTCGAGGAGGGAGGCATTTCCTTCTAAGGTCAGGTCATGCCGTGTCCACAATCAAATAAAAGAGAAGTAGGAAGAATTGGAAGAGAACTAGAGTGTGATCGGTGTAATCACATCTCCTGTGAATCCTGGCAGTTTAGCCAAGTCTCCACGAAGACATGCAGGCTTTTCTTAAGCTCGGACCATTGTGGTCATTTTTGGAATTTGGTGTATTTGGCTTCTTTTTTGTAGAGATAATTGTTGCACTGCATAGGTCTTTTGTGTCCCGACATATATAGAATCTTTTATTCCGTCTATTTTTTGGGGTCTTGGAAGATATTGTGCCAGTAGATCCTTCCCTCATTCGAAGCTTTATTTCAACACCAATCTCTCCCGTCCTTAGACCTCATTACTGCCAGACAAGGATGGAAATGCACCACTGAAATGGATTTCCCTTCACAACCCCAGGCAGGTCGAGTTAAGTGTAGAGTGCATGAGCTCAAAATTGATTCAAATGGGAAGAGTTCAACATATGACACCAGGTGTCCTATTTAGACACTTTCAAGTTGAATTCTGAACATGGTCTCATGGAATTCAAAGAATTAAGTCTGAAAGACCTGAAGAATCTCAATTCCAGTTCCTAATAAAGTCCCTTTAGAATTAAGTGGATTAAGGCCTAAACCAAGCTCCATCTCTCGGACTTAGATCCATTCGGTTCAAGAATCAAACTTGTTCTAAAAAATCTTAATGAATGCAATAATTTTTTATGAGATAAATTTTTCGGCTTAAATGTTTTAAGTGAATTTTAAAGGATTTTACAAATTTTCTATTATATTTTAAAACTTTTCAATTTTTAGGGGTCTTTTTGAAAAGTTAGTTTATTAATTCGATTTGCACAAATTTTACACGGAATTTATACATTTTACAAAGGATTTTATACAAGTTTTATATACAAAATTATACGACTTTTATACAGATTTTACACGTTTTTTAGTTTTAACTTTTTAAGGATTTTATCAAAGTATTTTACAAAATTTTTAAGCCATTTTTTTATAAAATATTTTTACGGTTTTTTGCAGCTTTTAAAACCCCAAAATATACACCCATACTTTTAGAGAGCCATATTATTAAAAATACAACAAAATACGAGTTATGGATTCTAAAGTAAATATAGCATAGATATACGATACCCCCTTATACTTATCGTGAACTATGTCCTCATAGTGACCAAAGAAGTGGCAAAGGAAGACATAACTCGGGCTAAGTATAGATTGGTGAAAAGAATCTATACTACAATGACTCAAAGAATAACAAATGAATGAATGAATATAAGTCGGTCATCTCCTCTATAAGCAACAACAAGGGTGATCGAACAGGACGAGAAGAACAACACGGTGTCTACACCCCCCTATACTTAGGATAAAGCACATCCTAAGTATATCTGAAAGAAGAAAGGAGAAAATCGAAAACATATACAAGATGATCGTTGAAAATAAGGTATGAGATGCAGAGTATAAGAATGAGAAGATCATTTCATACAAAATGGATTGGGGCAACTTCAACGGTCGGCGGTTCATACTCGAGAAAGGGTTTCAACCGCTGACCGTTGATTCGAAAGGTGGAATGAGATGACAACTCAGATATATCGATGCTACCGTTGTCGTACACCTATAGCACAAGAGATGGGCCTTTCCATTTACTTTGAAGTTTCCCTGAAAATAATTTCAGTCTCGCATTGAATAGCCAAACTTTCTGATCAGGCTCAAACTGCTTGTGGCTGATGTGGGCATCATGCCACTCTTTCATCCGCTCCTTGTAATGCAGGATACTCGTGAAAGCTTGGTCTCTCAGTTCTTCCAAGGCAGCCAATTCAGTCTGCCTTTGATCTCCCGCATCATCTAACCCAAAAGTCACTTCTTTTACTGCCCAAAAAGATTTATGCTTTATTTCTACAGGTAAGTGGCATGGCTCGCCATAAACGAGTCAAAAGGAAGATGTACCCAATGGAGTTTTGATGGATGTTCTATAGGCCCAAAGAACCGAGTCCAAAAGCTGTGGTCAATCCTTTCGGTCTGGGCAAACAACCTTCTGTAAGATAGTCTTGTTCTCCCTATTCGAGACCTCGGCTAGACCATTCATCTGAGGATGATACGGAGTAGCAACCCGATGATCTATGCTGAACTCGTTAGCAAGAGCCCTTACCTTGCCGTTGATAAAATGGTTACCCCCATCTGAGATCAAAACTCAAGGAAGCCCGAACTGCATAATGATATTTTCTCGGGAACTTGCAAATCGTGCTCGCATCCGCGGCTCGACCAGGAATAGCTTCTACCCAACGACTCACATAATCCACAGCTAAAAGGATAAATACTCAAATCCCTGAATTTTAGGAAATGAGCCCATAAAGTCGACACCACATGCATTAAACACTTCATAGAAGTGAATCGGCTGCATCAGCATTATGTCTCTATGTCCATAAGTGCCCATCTTCTGGCAGTCATAACATCTCTTTACGAATGCATGAGCATCCGCAATGAGTGTAGGCCACCAAAGGCCAGATTGGAGCACCTTTTGTGTTGTCCTCTTCCCTGAATGGTGTCATCCAGTTTCTAATCGATGACAATACATGAGGACACTCTAGTATTCCTCCTGAGGAATACACCGATGCCAAACGGAATCCGCTCCTTCATGATAAAGGACCGGATCCTCCCAATGGTAAGACTTGACTTTCGCTAGGAAAGTGTCAAGCCTCTGTCTGGACCAACCTCGCGGGACTTTCTTAGCAACAAGAAAGTTCACTATGTTGGCATACCATGGTAGCGAGGTGACAACAAGAATCACCTCGTCGGGGAAGGTCTCTGTGTGGGTGCATCAAACTCAGAAGTCTCAGGTGTTTCTAGTCGGGAGAGGTGATCTGCCACCACATTCTTGACTCCAGGCTTATCTTTGATAACAATGTCAAACTCCTAGAGTAGAAGTATCCATCTGGTCAGACGCATCTTCGAATCCTTATTGTCCATTAAGTACCGGATGGCGGTATGATCAGTGAAAATGGTGACTTTAGATCCTAAGATGTGATATCTAAATTTGTCTAAGGCAAATACTACAACTAGCATTTCTTTCTCTGTAACCATATAATTCTGCTTTGTGGAATCCAAGGTCTTGCTAGTGTAGTGTATGGCATATGGAAGGCCATCCCTTCTCTGTCCCAACACAGCTTCAACGACAAAATCTGAGGCATCCGTCATGATCTCAA
The DNA here is from genome assembly GCA_037367405.1 of Ottelia alismoides. Lineage (NCBI taxonomy): Eukaryota > Viridiplantae > Streptophyta > Magnoliopsida > Alismatales > Hydrocharitaceae > Ottelia > Ottelia alismoides. Next base: position 298,240 of record JAZKJV010006172.1, on the reverse strand, counting down.
ATGGGAGAGACCAATCGGGTGGTTGAAGGACAGGAGCCTCTACAACCATATTCTTGAGAGTTTCAAAAGTCAAAATACACTTATCATCGACGATAAACTTGGTGTCTTTCACAAGAAGATCAGACAACGGTCGGGCAATTTTGCTGAAGTCTCGTATGAAACGTCGATAGAAACTGACATGCCTGAGGAAAGACCATAGCTATTTCAGATTGGATGGTGGATTGAGTTTCTTTATGATATCCACCTTGGTCGGATCAACCTCCATGCCCCTGCTGGAGATAATATGACCAAGGCTGTCCCCTGAGTCATCATGAAATGACTCTTCTCCCAAGAAAGAACAAGGTTTACCTTAGTGCACCTCTGAAGCACGTGGTCTAGGCTAGAAAGGCAAGAATCGAAATCATCGCCGTAGACTGAGAAATCATCCATGAAGACCTCCAAGATATCTCCCATCATGTCCACGAATATCGAAAGCATGCACCTCTAGAATGTAGCCGGAGCATTATATAATCCAAAGGGCATCTGTTTGAAAGCATACGTTCCGAACGGATAGGTGAATGTAGTATTTTCTTGGTCTTCTGGTGCAATGGCCATTTGATTGTACCCTGAGTACCCATCAAGGAAGCAATAATAGCTCTTCCCGACTAACCGTTCGATGATCTGATCGATGATCGGTAGCGGGAAGTGATCCTTCTTGGTCGCATGATTCAAACGTCGATAGTCGACACAGACGCACCAAGAAGTCGTTACTCGGGTAGCGATCTCCTCTCTGTCCTCATTGATCACTGTAGTGATACCCGTCTTCTTGGGTACGACATGCAACGGACTAACCCATTTTGAGTCGGAGATAGGAAAGATAAAATCGACGCTCTACCGCTTGGATATTTCCTTCATAACCACCTCTCGAAGATTCGGGTTCAACCAGCATTGAAACTCACGAGATGGCTTGGCATCATCCTCGAGAAAGATGTGGTGGGAGCACAGAGCCAGACTAATCCCATGAAGATCGGCTACTGACCACCCGATCGCCTTGCGGTTCTTCTCAAGAATCGCCATCAAATGGGATTCTTGATCTTCGTTCAGATTGGAAGAGATGATGACCGAAAACATTTTGAATTCACCCGCAAGGAATCGGTACTTCATGCTCTGAGGTAACGGTTTGAGCTCAGGGGGAGAAGGAACAGGAAGATCAGGTTTGATCAGAGCTTGAGAATAGGCTACTAGATCAATGTGCGTGAGCTCTGCCTGCTCTGACTCAAAAAAATCTGGAGATTGTTGGATATTCTGATTAGATTCAGTCTCCAGGCTGGTTGTAGGCTATGATAATGGACTCTGAAGCGATAAGAATTCAGCGAAGCACTTCCAATCAGCATCTTCGGAATCTAAATGATCTGTGGGTGACTGACAGTTCTGATGGTTCACTTCGGACTCGGAGGGGTAAAGAAGGTCTGAGTGACCTAAAAATTCTCAGAATCGTTATCATCAAGATTTTCGCTTTTCAGCTCTAAGATCGTGCTCTCCAATCTTTCATCCTCTGATATCTGAATCTCAGCTTCGACCGAAGGTGGAATGAAAGATTGGGTACTAGGTTCGGCCCAGACGATCTCATCATCGGTTTGTACAAAGTCACAATCCTGATGACTGTCGGGCTCGTCATCAGATGCTCGCTCTGATCCAGCTGATTTGGAATTCTGATCTTAGATCATCTCTATATGTATACTTTCACCCTGGACGCGGAAGTACACCTTCCCAGTTCTATAGTCAGAAACGGCCTTCGCTTTAGCCAGAAAAGGTCGTCCTAGTATGATCGGGGTATCAGTCACGCATTCAGAGACTGCCATGTCCAACATGACAAAGTCTACGGGAATTTCAAACACTGAATGGTGACGATAACGTCTTCGATTAAACCCTTAGGCCTCTTGACCGATCTATCAGCAAACTGCAAGACCATTCGGCTTGGTCGAAGAGGCCCGAACTCGAACTTGTCGAGTAGGGAAGATGGGAGAAGATTAATCGAAGATCTGCTATCTAATAGAGTCTGATCAAAAGTTTGATCGAGGATCTCACATTTGACATACAGTGCTCCCGTATCCGATTTCTTGGTTGGGAGTCGATCCTGAATGGCATGACAGATTTCCTTGGTCAGCACATGGATCTTAGAACAGTGATTGTGCTGCCTCTTCTTTCTGCGGATTATGGTTCGTTCTTTTAAGCCTTTTTGCAAAAGAGGGATGTATGCCAAAGCTTCTGAAAGAGTGAGTTGGATCGTGAATTTATCGAGCATCTCTTTCGTCAGATCATTCATTTGGATCTTTTTGTTGTTTTCTTTTTTAGCGCCTTTTCCCAAGCAGAGTGCTTTAGGAAAAGGAATCCGTACATCCTTCGGGTTAGTCTGTACAATCGGAGGATCAGAAGAAAAAGAAGGCAAAATTTTTGTAAAACTGGGACTTGCTTTCTGTAAAGTATCAGAAACAGAGACGTATTGATCAACTATCTTTTTATTTCTTTTTTGAGATCCTCTTTGTACATTTTTTGTGATTTTCTGTCATCAACACTAGAAACAAAGAATGGTAAAGCAGCTACGTCGAAGTTCGGCTCTGAATGCTCTTCAGACTTGGTGGCTTCAGCACGACCATCTCCATCGTCAAAGGATAACGTTGCTTCAGCACCACCATCGATGTCATCTACAGGCTCGCTTGTGGTATTTGGGGTATCTTCCTCGAGCCCAGTAGAGTCTCTGCCTACTGGAATCCTACCGCTCATAAGAGAGATGAAATCAGCGTCATCACAATAAAGATAGTCATCGGAGAATACCTGTGATTGAAGGGTGGGTTCGGTCAAATCTACTTGCTATGGCTTTCGCTTCAGATTATTCGGGTTGGGCTCTATCTGCGTAGGCAAGGCCGATTTCCCCTTGACGAGATCGGTGATATGGGTTTTAAACTCATCCATTTATCGCCTAAAAGCGACCTGCTGGTCAGTGATAAGGTTAGCAAGATACTCTAATGCTGGGTTGTCATGGAAAGGTCCATGAGATCGGGATGAGTCGCCTCGATGGTACTGATGCTGCTGTAGAGCTGGCTGCTGCTGTGGAGGATACTGTTGCTGATGTTAAGGCTAGTAAGTACTCTGCCTCCATTGAGGTTGCTGATACTAACGAGGACCGTAATGCTGTTGCTGTTCTATGTTCTGCCCCATTGGTACCTGTGGTTGCTGCTAGGAAGAGGTACCTCCTATCGACCAATGGAATCCAGGGTGATCACGACGGATCCCTGGTTGCTGTGGACGGTCGTACCAAATCCCATTGACCTCTGTCAATGGCTCATGCATCTCCGAGTATGCCGAGGGCATAGATGCCAAGGGCTGATCGCTCTGATACACCACAATCTGAGTGTCAGATGATGGCGTCTGCTGGAGTTGCTGGTACACCGAGGGGTAATGAGATGGCTCAGAATGCACATGGTATATGTGCTGAACTGGAGGCCTCGGAAGTATGCCTCGATCTCGGCTACCTGAGTCGGCCTGTGATCTCAAAGACTGGTTGGGGTCTGTTTGTAGTTCTTGAAGGCACATAATCTGTGTCTTCGGATCACTCAGACATCGTTGAAGCTCGTCAATCTTATCGAGCTTGTCTAAGTTCTGACACCTTTTTTCTATGATTTCCATTCGATCCAGCTTCTGACAGATAATCCCCATATCAGCTGATGGAGATTCGAGAGGAATCGAAACAACAGAAGATGGATTCCCTTCTATCTATGCCACTCGGGAATGTTGGTGATAAGTGGCTGGATTTGTCTGATTGTTTACTCGAGTCTGAGACATCTTGGTGTAATTTTCTGCCATTTTCTCATAAATGACCCAGACTCGATCCTCATGCATTCACAAGTCCCTGTAATTCCGGTGTCATCCCACTGAAGAAACTCTGTATGAGAGTCGGCTTCGAAAGCTCGTGGTGGTGACACCGCTCGATGAGCTCTCTAAATCTGTCCCATAGTTCGTGGAACTGCTCGTTCCCATGGTGAAATTGCCAATCATGGCTCTAGCAGCATTCGTTCGACCGAGAGGGTAATAGTTGTTCAGATATGCGGTTCTAAGATCCTCCCATGTTGAAACGTATCTCCCTAGGTGTTTCAGCCAGTAGGCTGCTCGATCAACGAGGGAGAAAGGAAACGCAATCAACTTGATCGTGTCCTCGTTCACGTGCGCATCATGCACCGTACTGCAGATAAGCTCAAATTCCTGAAGGTGCAAGTGCAACTCCTCAATAGATAGCCCATGAAACTTGGGCAGCAGTTGGATTGTCTGAGGTCAGAATTTGAAATTCCCATGAATAACAGGGAGACGGATCCACCGGTGGGTTGTAGTAGCTCCAGGGTAGTAGAGCTGCTGCATCGTGCGGTTCGGGTCCACTAGCGGTCTCTCTAGTTGCTCCTGATCCTCAGGTCCTAGATTCTCAGCTGCAGGTTGATCTCGTTGCACACGTAGCTGAAGCAACTCGGCTCTGACATCGTTCATGAGTCTACCTTGCTCCCTAATCTGGTTTTGCATTGTCTCGAGGGAAGCAAGTAGATCGTTGTTGATTGCAGCCTGGTCGACGACGACAGAAGTTATCCGCGGTCCTTTACCAGCCATGTTGTTTGGAAAGGAAAAGGAATCTAAATCAGGCTTTGCCAAATCAGCGTGTAGCTACTGATGATTTTCGATAAATGGAGGTGATGATGGATGAGAATGAGTAGGAGAAGAAATCGACGACGATCTTCCAGGGTTAGAGTCACGCTTGGAAGGAACAATTCGAGTGGATTTCGGTTTAGGACGAGAGACATCCCAAACCGATCTGGATGAATGAGTAGGCTCGCGAGAGAGTGGATCGGTCAGAGTCGACCGGAGCGATCTCCTTCCCATCATCTTAATGATTTGCTCATCAGATCTAGAAAGATTAGACTCACACAGTAATCAAACACAAAACAAACCCCAAGTTACACCAACGCAGCCCTGGTGATGACCGTAAGAGTTCGGTTGTTTATCTTTTCGATTTTACGGTTGTTTGGGAAACAATCTTCTCACAGATTAGCAAGATTAGATAGGTGCTCGAGACTTTGACGTCATACTATCCCGAGTTCTCACTAGAACTCACCTAGTCTCAGCCAGTATGGGAGTAAGTACAGACTGTTTCTGGCTACCCGTGTTACTTGAGGACAGAGCCTTACGCAATGTCCTCTAAACCTCCCACTTTGATAAGTGAACTCAGACTGTTTCCGGCTTCCCGAGAGCACCCACTGAAGATAAGATGAGTTAAGGCGTGAACTACCTTATGTGTCGTCTCTCTCTCTCTCTCTCGCAAAGTCCAGAGATAGTACCTGCGATGCAATTTCGGGGATTGCTCTCCCAAAACAAGTGAAGTCGTTACGTTTATTTTAAAGTCAGATAGAATTAGCAGTCCCTGTTTTAATTTTCGGTTTCATTTTTTGGATATTTTCAGAGAAAACATCTAATATATTTTTATTTTTGGGTTCGGCCCTTGATACAAGCACCTATGTGTCAGAAGGTTACACCGAGAAGGGGAAAATCACAAAACTCCTAACAAGCACCTAAATCAGAAAATCACAGAAAACCGTCAAGAAAACACGAGCGAGAAAGCTGCGGTGGGTGCTCTGCTCCCCCAGGACTATAGCCCTGGTAAAACAGACCCTGAGAGAGATTACAAGTCGGGATGCCTTTACGAGGCTCCTTTCTAAAAAAACAAAGAAAAGGGCAAGTGCCCTAAATTTTTTTATATTTTTACAAGGTTTTACAAAAAAAACAAATTTTTACGCTTTGCGGTTCACAGCTATGCGGCTCGACCTGTGCTGCACAACTCAGAAATAAAAAAACTTGAAGATTAGCAAAATAAATGGCGAAAAAGAGGAAACCCTAAACTTCCCCAGCAACGACGCCGTTTGAAAAAGTCGAAAATCCCTGGTCTAATTCCTTCAGATTCCTGCAAAGGAGGAAATAGAGAAAAAGTTGTGGTCGTTGTATCGACCAGGTGAGTTTTACCAGAAAAGATTAAATTTTAGTTCATCTTCATTTTATTTTATTTATACTCCTAAACTTAAGTGTATAGCGGTTAAGTACGGGAGTGTCGAACTCAGGGAGGCAAACTGTTGTAAAACTATGGAATATTGGTAGACAACTACGGTTATATGGGTCTCCTGATTATTATTTTATTTCTAAGATTTTCCTGGATTTTTATTTGATTTTTAATGAATTTTATATTGTTTTTGTAATTTTTAAGTATTTATATTTTTTTATTATTTTAGAAAGTATTTTATAATTTTTATTTTGATTTTATTTTATTATTTTTACGTTTTATTTTTGTTTTACTGTTTTTTTATCGATTGTAAAAAGGTTTTTAATATTTTTATGAAGTTTGATTTACTTTTAAGGTGAAAAGTTACGTGAATCTTGAAAACTGTGACATATTTTGAATTTTTAATGTATTAAATAGTAACTAAAGATTTTTATTTTATTTTTATTGAAAAGTAGATGAAATTCCCTTTAAAACGATATGTTGTGCGTTTTTAGGGATATTTTTTTTGAGTTAGTTATGAATTTTTGAATTTTTATGAGTTTTGTATTTTTTATTTGTTTAAATATTTAATTTTTATTTTGTCTTTGGTTTTCTACGTAAAATATAGTAAAATAAACTAAAGGTAATTTTTATTAGATTTCTAAAAGTGTTTTATATTTTTTTGTTATTTTTTTGAAGTTTGTTATATTTTTTAGTGTTTTAATGATTCCTTAATAATAGAAAATTCTTTTTATTTTTTTAAAACTTTATTAATACTGTATAAAGTATAGTATACGATATTTTTATGTAATTATTGTATTTTTGTATTTTATTTATTATGTATAGTGTATGTAAAGGGATTATATATAATTACAGGGGTATATGTTTTGTAGTATGGAAACTATGGCGTGCGCGTGTAACAATGTAGAACTAGATGGGCTCTAGCGCAAAAATCCCGTAAATGCACGTGTGCGTGCACGTGACTCGTTCAGCATGTACCTATATGCGATTATTAGAGAACGTTCGGGGGCATTTATGCAAAATGCTCGAATTGCATGCGCGGCTCACACGACGCTGCTATCCAGGGACCTATACGTTATAACCGAAACTGTTGATGGTAGTTTCTTAAAATTGCAAGATATTTCAGCCTATGCAATTGCAGTGCGCATGCGCCGCTCACGCCTTCAACGATGGCCTGCAACGGGTTCTGGATAGTCCGATCGAGCAGAGATCGGACAACCAAAATGAAAAAGCCTTAAATCTGAATCAATCGCGAATGATGATTGTCGAGCGGCGACGATCGTCTTCGATCAGATACGGCGAACTGTGATGCTCTTGTATCGGCACAACCAAAGGGCGATAGTCCATGCGGGCGAGGTAGGAGCTATTGCGAAGACGGCGTGTGATCGATGGTGGAGAAGTTTGTTGGCGGTGGTGATTAATTATCAGATGGAGGAGCTCGATTGCACGACAGATCCAGCTTCTGCTCGTGACTACAAACGGGTGAGAAGCGCGACGAAGATCTAAGGATGCGATGGTGATTGCGATCGATTCTCAAATGATGTTGACGAGGTTCCAAATCGGAGCTCCAACTGCTATTACCTGCAAGAAATAGAGACGACTCGAGGGAAGGAACATCGATCCAGAGATTAAATAGAGAAGGGAGAATGAGATGCTCCTTGCGGCTATGAAAGAACGGAGCATATCTCCGATCACCGAGCGTGATCGGAGAGGTTAGATGTGAAGGATAGAAGTGAAATGCCGGGATTATCGATGATGAAGTGATTATGGGAGATGGTTTGAGATCAAAGTGGAAATCAAGGAGAAAGGAGGGATTGAGAAGAGAAACAAGGAATAGAAAAGAGAATTGGAAAACTAACCTTGAAGATGAACGAAATGGAATTGGATGTATGCGCCTGAGAACGAGCAGAAATGGAGAATGCGCCTCTGGACGAAGCTCCTGGGGGAGCCCCTGGTTGCGGCCTCGACGCGGCGGCGTACGCGGAGACTCGGCGCGCGGCGGAGGAGCTCCTCAACGCCGGCGGTGGATGATCTCGCCAGACACCTCCTTCGACCTTGCTCAACGGAGAGTGGATGGAAGCTTTGTCACAACTCCCTCTCTCTCTCTCCCCCCGGAACAATGGAAATGGTAGTAAAAATGGCGGATACTTGAACGGATCGGGGCTCTGATCTATATATAGGCGGAGGTGACTTGGGCACGCCGCCGGGTGTGGTCACCGGCGGTGGCTCCCGTCACCGGAGGTTGTTGGGCTACCGGCCTAACGGCCGGTGGTTGCGGCGTGAGAGGAGGAGATGGGGGAGGTGGTGGCGTGCGCAAGAGGAGAAGAGGAAGCAGAAAGGCGTGGAGAAGAAAGGGAATTGAGAAAGTTGGAGAGAGAGAATAATAAAAATTAATAATAAAAATTATTATTAGATAATTAAATAAGTAATAAGTAATAATTATAGTAATATTTTTGTAATTAAATAAATAATTAATAATTAAATATGATTAATAAATTATTTAAGTAATAATTAAGTAATTAAGTAATAATTAAGTAATTAAGTATATAATTAAGTAATTAAGTATTAATTAAGTAAATGAATAAATTAAATAAATATTTTAAATAAATAAATAAAATACTATTTAGAAATAAAAATAAAGGATGAAGGTATTAAATAATAATATAAATTATGGTTTATTGTACAACATAGTAATAAAGACCCGAAAACTGGTATTTTAAGTTACTTTTATTTTTATATTTTTATATACAATTTTAGATGATTTTAGAAAAAAGAATTATGTTAATCGGGTTTACGGTTATTTAATGAAAAAACCCAGAATGTTTCTACATATAACACATATATACAACGGGTCCAAAAAGCTGAAACTCACCGGTTTTATCCGAACATTTTCTGTTATTTTTAATAAATAATACTAAATACAAAACGGATTTTAAAACTGAGTTTAGTCCATTTGAATTTTTCTTTAAATAGTTATGAACCTTGGAAGTCGGCTTTTGCGGCTTTTACGGTTCATTACGATTATTTTATTTTTATGCTGAAATATTTTTTTTGATATTTTTATAAAATAATATATATTTATGAATAACTTTTACAATGTAAGTGTTTTGGTTTGAGGTGATTTTGATGATAAATAAAATAGGTGAAGTATTTACATTACGTAAAATGTATAATTTATATTTTTGGTCTTTATTTTCTTGTTATTTTTGTAAAGTAGGATCCTTATCTCTCCCTACTTATTTCTTTTGTCAACCCGGTCAATATTGACCTGGTCTCGAGATTAGGATCAGTCTGTATATTACATATACATCCTTCTTTTTTTCTTTTTTTTTATCTTTATTCTTTTATTTTGGTAAAAATAAGTGTTAAATATATAATATTAATAACTGTGGTTAGAATGTTAATTAGATGGAATTAGTGATTATTTACATGTACTTTACTAAAGATTTTAACCAAAATGAACGAATAAAGGCGATGAATCACGGATTCGTCACTCCCCCCCGCGATATTTCGTCCATTTTTTTATTTTTTTGAAAATTTCTTCCGTGAATATTTCATCACTATATCCCTATATTATGCTATTAAAATTTTGTGCGAAATAGAGCCTCCTATGGCCTCCATCCAGACAGTCATTTTTTAACGGTAACAGTGGAGGTTGTAGGAGTCTCTGTTTCGTACGAAATTTTAATGACGTAATATAGGGATATATTGATGAAAACCCACGGAAGAAATTTTTTAAAAAAATAAAAAAACGGACAAAATGTTGCGGGGGAGCCAAGTTAGCCCCCCCATGGGGGCAGCCCCATTTTAACCATATATATATATGGTTAAAATGGGGCTGCCCCAATGGGGGGGGGGGGGCTAACTTGGCTCCCCTGTGTAATTTTGCCTGTGTTTTTATTTTTCTTTTGAAAATTTCTTCTGTGGATTTTCATCAATATATCCCTATATTATGCCATTCAAATTTTGCGCGAAACAGAGACTCCTAGGGCCTTCATCTAGGAGGGTCGTTTTTAGCAATTCTGTTACCGTTAAAAAATGACTGTCTGGATGGAGGCCGTAGGAGTCTCTTATTTCACACGAAATTTTAATGACATAATATAGGGATATAGTGATGAAATTCCACGAAAAAAATTTTCAAAAAAATAAAAAATCCGGATGAAATGGGGCGGGGGAGCCAAGTTAGCTCCCCCTAGGGGTAGCCCCATTTAACCCATATATGGGTAAAATGGGGTTGCCCCCATGTGGGGAGCTAACTTGGCTCCCCCGCCCCGTTTCGCCTGGATTTTTTATGAAAATTTTCTTCCGTGGATTTTCATCAGTATATTCCTATATTGTGTCATTAGAATTTCGCACGAAACTGAGACTCCTACGACATCCTTCCATACGTAGTCGTTTTTAGCAATTCTGTTACCGTTAAAAAATGACTGTCTGGATGGAGGGAGAGAGAGAGAGAGAGAGGAGGGAGGCTGTTTTGAGTAATAGCCAAGTTGGCTGTTACACAAGGCAGTCCCCCTCCCCCCTTTTATTTTTTTCAAAAATTAAATTATGTATATTCATCTATATGTCACTCCTACATGTCATTCAAATTTCGTCAGAAACGGAGACTCCTATGCCCTCCATCTAGAATAGGTCGATTGCAGCAAATTTCAGACCGTTAAAAATTATATGTTCTAGATAGAGGGCATAAGGGTCTCCATTTCTGACGAAATTTCAATGACATGTAGGAGGGACATATAGATGAATATACATGATTTTATTTTTGAAAAAAAATAAAAAAAAGGAGAAACTGCCTTGTGTAATAGTCAAGTTGGATGGAGGCCGTAATAAATGTTGGTATGATCACACTGGCAACAATTACCTCGAGTATGTTCCTTCTGTATTTGAAGGACCATGGCACTTAGATTTAAGATACGAGGATTTAAATCCAGAACCCAAAGATAAGCATGGATCATCTTTCATCAACCAATATAAAAATATATGTACCTTCCACTAGCGAGAATATAAACATTTTTTTTTGCTGGGTAAGATAATCTGTTGTATTGATCAAAAAAGGAGTATACAGGGCAAGCCTTAGTCAAGGTTTACTGCTTGAGGGTTTGGTTTACACAAAAAAGTAAAATTACATATAAAAACGGAACCAATCAGGGGCTGAGCTATGGTGCAAAATCAGCTCCTGAACTACATAACCGGACGACGTTTATGATCAGGCATGCCATTCTCTGCGGCGTGGAGGTGTTTCCCCCCGTCCAACGCTGGTTGCGTTCTCTCCAGAGTTCCCATACGACAACGGCCAGAGCAACACATCACATATTTTTCAAATCCCTGCCAACTGCAACGGAGAGCCATCCCAGCTTCTCAGTCAGAGTGGCGCAAGGCGGACGCGGAAGGCCCAGTCCAGCGAGGACCAAGTCCCAGGTCCCAGCAGAGAAGCTACAGGCAAAGAAGATATGATTGCGGGTCTCATCCGACCCCCCACAAAGGTAGCAGGGTCCCGGCTGGCAGAGACCATGCCGAGCAAGCCTATCCAGAGTTGGGAGCCGATTAAGGGTAGCACGATATAGCGTACAAGAGTGTTTAGGGATGGAACTTGTTCCAAACCAATCTGGCCCAGGGAACCAGACTTGCGTGAGGGCTAACTAAGTCAACCGCTTCACAGAAGGAGAATCCCTTGGGAGAGCGAGTCCAAAGGTGGCAATTATTGGAGGAGGAGATCGCCCCACGAATTGTGTCCCTGCCACCCAAGATAGCCTTCCAAAGGAGAGAACCACTTCCGGAGCATTGAATGTCCCAAAAAGAAGAGCCCTGCAGGTATTTCCGACGCAAATAAAGAGCCCATAGAGAGGACTCAGAGGTGAGCAACCTCCAAGGCCAAACCACGATCATAGCCTTCTGCAGGGTAACCAAGGATCTCATTCCCAGGCCCCCCTCTGCCTTAGGGAGGCACACAGTGGACCCGCTAATATCATGTCGCCCGTAACACCAAAGGAAATCAGCACACATGTTGTCCACCCTACGAGCAGTCCCCACCGGGATGAGGGACCCAGTCGCCCAATACAGGGCCACACCCGCAATGATAGAATTTAGGAGCTGTAGGCGGCCAGGTAGGGTGAGGGCCACTGCCTTCCACCCACAAAACATGGCCCTCACCCTATCCTCCAACGCCCTGGAACAGGACCCACTCCCATAAGTGGACGCCAGTGGTAGGCCCAGATAAGAAGTAGGTAGAGAGTGGCGCAGAATGCCCAGCTGCAGCGTGAAAGCAAAATCATCCGCGGGGGCGCTCTTGGGTCTAAAAAGCTTGCTTTTTCGTGTGTTCATTTCCAGCCTAGAAATGTTGTAGAATCTGGCAAGAATTTCCTTGATGGCAAGGAGTGAGGAGGCAGTCCCCTTGCAGAAAAATAGAAGGTCATTAGCATAAAGCAGGTGGGTGGGGGCACGAAGACGACCACCACCAATTAGTTTAAGATTGCCCTTAGCCACAACTATCTTAACCAAGGACAAGAGAGTTTCCATGCCAATCACGAATAGCAGGGGGCTAAGCGGGCCCCCCTGCCTAAGGCCACGGGACCCTCTGAAGAGCCCCGCCGGGGATCCGTTGACCAGGACTAAGAAAGAGGTGGTGGTGATACAGTTAGAAATCCACCCCACCCAGATTGGGTCGAAACTCATCAATTCCAAGCTCCTCAGGATGAAGGAATGCTCAATTGAGTCAAAAGACTTGGATAGGTCAACCTTTAGGCCAACACGATTCAGACAATGTTTCCTGTCGAACCCCCTAGCATGCTCTTATGCCAGAGGAGTACTGTCACCAATGAAATGACCCTTGACGAAAGCGGATTGATTGAGGGAGATGAGTAGCGGTAAAACAGTAGCCAGGCGCGAGGCAAGAATCCTAGCGAAGATCTTGTAGGAGACGTTGCAGCATGAGATGGGCCTGAAGTCTCCAAGTCCCGACGTGGAGGGAGCTTTGGGGACAAGGGTCAGGAAAGTGTGGTTCACTTCCCTTACCATGCCGCCCCCCGGTGAAGGAAGGCCATGGCCGCACAGACATCCTCCTAGATCAAACTCCAGTGCCTCTTGAAGAAGCCAGCGTTGAACCCATCATGCCCAGGTGCCTTGGTGGAGGGAATGCTGCACATGGCATTCCAGATCTCCCCCTCGGTGAAAGGCCGGCGAGCCACCTGCTAGCCTCGGGAGTAAGGCTGAATTTAGGTTCGGGGGGGGGGGGGAGGCAACCGAACGGGCCGCGGAAGAGCAAGACCCAGCAAAGAGGTGTAGAAGTCCACCGTAGCAGAAGCCACCTCCAAACTTTTGTCCACCGCATTTCCATTCTGGTCCAGCAGAGAGGGGAGAGAGTTTCTAGTAATGCGCCTCTTAGTGGAGATGTGGAAAAACTTTGTATTGCGATCCCCTAGCCGCAACCAGTCCACCCGACTTTTCTGCCTCCAAGCCGACTCCAGGTTAGCATCCAACCTGTCCAGAGACGCCTTGGCATCCAACTCGAGCTGAGCCATGAAAGGATCCAAGGGATCGGCAACCAGGACCTCATTGATCGCGGAAAGAGTAGCCTCCAAATCCCTGACCTCTTTGAACACATTCGCCTCCTAAGCAACCCATGATCTAAGGCCTCGCTTCACCGATTTAAGTTTCTGTTGGAGGAAATACAGAGGGTTGCCACCAGATTGATGATGCCAAGCCTGGCGTACGGCTTCCAAGTAACCCGGACGCACGACCCAGTAGTCGAAATAGCAGAACGGCTTTTGCCTGCGAGACCCCACAACCAGAGAAATGGAAAGGAGGAGGTGGTCAGATATCACCAGCGGGGAGTAATTAAGCTTCAAATGAGGGAAACGATTGATCCACTCCGCGTTGAGCAGGGCACGGTCAAGCCGTGCAATGATGAGAGAAGGACCAGTTGTAGAGTTTGACCAAGACCACTAGTTTCCAGAAGCCTCGAGGTCCATAAGGCCGCATAAGTCAATGCAGCTATTGAAGTCCTCCAATGCCCCCTCGTAGGAGGCCTTCCCCCCCTCTTTTCCGAACAGAATCTAATGGTGTTAAAGTCCCTGAGCACCACCCAAGGGATATTCTCAAGCACCCGGATCTCCTTTAGGTCCTCCCACAAGACCGATCGGGCAGATGCGGAGTTATCCCCGTTGACCATCGAAGTGATTATTTCAAGGCCCCTCGAGTTGATGCAAGCAAGGGAGATAGATTGCGGGGAAACCCGGACTGGTGTGCACGTCTAGCACGATTCCTTCCAGAGGACATAGATTCTACCAAGGTCCGTGTCGTTATGAATGAAGTCCCAGCCCATGGGAATGCGAGAGGCAAACCTCCTTCTATTTTCCGGCCTGATCTTCGTCTCCACAAGGCCGATGATCTTCGAGTACATATTGGTTAGTGCTTTCAGCAACCCCTAACATTACAGGTTGTTATTGACATTAAAGGCGGGTAGGTTGGGCAGCCCTGCCCGTGGGGTTAGGAGTGGCAGCTGAGTATTTCTTCTTTCTGTGCGAGGCTATAGACCACCTTGGGTTGACTTCCACAAGGATTGGGAGGTTATCCTCACTAGGAGCCAAGTCGGAGGTAGTGGCCCCATCCGGAGTAGGGGCATTGAGGCCAATATCGGCCTTGAGAAGGGGCTTACGCCCTTGAGCAGGTGGGCGATGCATCCTGGCCCTAGGACCAAAAGGGAAGTCGCAGAAGGGTCTACCCACATGCTTCCTTAGGCCTTTACAGGCGGGGACCCCGCCAACCTCCCCAACTTCAGGGGCGCAATTAGTATGACCAGTAAGAGGGGTGACCTGCCGCATAGCTTAGGGTAGGTCAGCTTCAGGTAGTGTGTGGCCCTGTTGAAGCTGTGGGCCATCACCCCCAAGAGGAGCCTTGAACGACCCGACCTGTAGGTCAAGGCAATTGAGGAGCCCACTGGGAGGGCTTGATGTACTCATGTTCAATAGGGGGCTGCCACATGCACCAATGGGAGAGGAGACCTGGAATTGCGGGGTGCTAGCGCATGCGCTGTGATTGTCACCGGGCGCCTCCTCAGTAAGGCAGGTCGGGGGAGGAGCCACTTGCACATTCCTTGTAGGCATGGCCGATAGCTCGCAAGCCGTAGAAGAGTCAACGGGCAGCAGGTCCTAGGGAGCGGGGAGCCCCACATCAGGGTTCGTGCCATAAGAGAAGGGGCACCTTTGGGTGCTATGGTCAAAGGTAATACTGTTCCCACATTTAGGTGGCCGCCATTCCAATTCGACCCTGATCATTTGACGGCGGCCATTGTAGAAGACCATGGGAACGACATCAGGGATGTGCTTGGAGGCATGGATAGAGATGCATCAGCACGCAAACCCATCACGTTGATCAGATGCGGTAGCAGCATCCATAAACAGAGGGGTACCCAACAGACTAGCAAGCTTGTTGAGAATGGAGGTCGAGCAATGACCTAGGCTCAGCCCATGGAACCTAACCCAAAGCGGAATTTCCGAGAGGAGGTCCCTTTCTAGGCAGGAGGCAGCATCCCACCTTCGGAGAACCACAAAGCGGCCTTGGAATAGCCATGGCTCCCTGTCGAGGATGCACTGACATGCCCCCTCCGAGGCCAGCTGTAGGTAGAAGAAAACATTTGGTCTAGGGAAGAGCTTGAATCCTCCCGCAGGCTTCCAAACCTTTTCAATGAAAGAGAGGAGCAGCTTCCGATACGGAGTTTTCCCTAGGAAATAAAAAACAAGTGTGTTTGCCCAAATTTTGTCAAGGGAATAGATGTCGGCCTCCGATGCAAACGCCATCTCCTCACTATCGACGCAGGCAGGCTGGACAAACCCCATTCGTTTGGAGGACGACGCCAGCTGACGGGAACCTCCACAGACCTCACGCCAAGATGGCCCCACGCAACGGGAAGACAGGCCAGCAGCGGAGAAAGGGGCAGAGCGTGGCCCGAGGTCTGGATGGAGCACATCCTGGCCCTTCGAGATGCAGGGCAACCGTAAAAGGAAGAGGAGGAAGGTCTGGAGGTTGGGGTGCGGGGGGGGGGGGGGGGGGGGGGGCAGAGTGGGGGGCATCTAGGGTCCGCAAGTCAGCGCGAGGAGAAAGCGATGGCAGCGGCGGGGACGAACGGGTTAGGTTGGGTGAGGAGGAGGGATTAGGCTTTGGGGGGAGGTGGGGGAAGAGGGGGGGGGGGGGGGGGGGTGGGGGGGAGAGGTGGAGGGTCCATTCGATCTTCAGCGTGAGGATATAAACATTTGATTTGATGTTGTCGTAAACATTTAGTAAATGAGAATGATATTTTATTATCTAAGAGAAAGTTTGAATTAAAATTCGTATATATCCACGATGACGTTAATTTAGTCAACAAGATGATATCACATGTAAATTAACGTTTCTGATTAAATTATACAATTATGACATAAAAAATGATGGGAGACAGACAATAAGCTACGTTGCCGATCTCTTTTGGATGGCAAATCCAATCCTTTGAAATACAACATTCATAAATCTAGGAACCATAACACTGCTATGTATAATTTTTTGGATCCTCCTGATGAGTTCCATTGCTTTACTTGCCAAGAACCCAAATGTATCAAAGCCAAAGGGGATGAATACATGTTGATTGTCAATACAGACATTCTCATGCTTAGTCTCTTTAGCTGAGGTGGCTTTTTGTGCAGCGTATCCTGCAACAAAATCACTCTTTATCAGACCCACCAATGGAGAAACTCCATTCAAATCGACACACATGTTTTCCTCCAACACATCTAAATATTAAAACATCTGCTAGTCTAAGGGTCGATCTCCCCTCCCGTGGATCAGTCAAAAAAAATCACTGGTATTTCTTCTTTTGAAGCAACCCCCGCATGTCTGAGTACATCAAAAAGGACATTCTGATAAAATCATGTCTATATTTAAAACCTGGAAGTTCGCGACAATGAACGACAAGCTCCCCAAAAGCATCTAAGCAGGATTTGTGGCATACTGGGCAAGCCCCATCTGCTGGGAATAGAGGAATCATGAGATGGTACTTGAGAATAGTACGATATTCAATGGGTGACATATGCATTACAAGCCCGTCAATAGGAATGAACAGAAGGAAATCTTGAGCATGTGCAACTTGTAAACACGTAAAATTATTTTTTTTCCAGCAGTCATGTCAAATTCAACTTCCATTTCTTTTATGATTTTGCTAAAAAAGGAAGTCGCCAAAGCATTCTAGGCTTTAGGGGGGACGGTATACTTACTAGCAAAATATGTAAGATCAAGAGATGGATGTACGACACGTAAACCTTCTGAAGTATTAAGAAAATCAGAATCCATACCATGTATCCCGCTGTCTCGTAGCATGTGGTCTTGGATCGTCCATGGTTGAGCTCTGGTGGCCACAAAAGCATATGAAGAAGCCTCAATTACCACCGAGTCTGATGGGTAGCGAGCCACTCATCATTGAAGGTCACCAAAGAAAGGACCTCCACAAACCACAATATCCTCAATAGCTCCGCATAACCATTTGTCGAACCACGTAGCAGCCCATTCCATGCATACAGGTTGACATGTCCGTATACCGAACATAAGCTTGGCAGTACTCATACAAGATCGTAATATAAGTAGCTCACTTTGTGGAACATCCAACTAATGAAGTAAATGCATTAAGTCAACAGATTTGGTGGCCCTTATTATAGCCAAGTCTTCAATAAAGTCTTTATCCCTGCTCACTGCTCCTCCAAGTAACTTGACACCTAGCACCGGCCTCCCAATATCCACCGGAAACAACCCTTCCTGGATCTTCTGACTTCACATGAAGGTCGGAAAAGCTCTTTTTTTAATATTCAGAATAAGCCCCATCTCAGGACCCCTGCATTGAATAATGTCAAGTACCTTGACCACCTCTAATGTGTCCCCAATGATCGTCTTGTCATCAAGATACCAAGCATGGAGTAGGAACTTACGATTGTCTCTGATCTCATGAATAAGTGGGTGTAATGCCAGAAAAAAAGAAGTGGGACTAAAGGATCACCTTGCTGCACTCCTATTGACGACCGCATATAATTATCTCCAATATATAATCTTGTGGATTGAGCATATATAAATTCCACCCAAGAAGAAATAGATGGATATCTCCTCCTAACTTCACCAAGCATCAGAGATCTATCAATCAAGTTGAAAGCATTAGAGAAATCTACCGTAAGCATAGAGAGAGACCCGTCCCCATGAAGCTTGCTCAAAAGACCGTTCGTGTTGTGTAAGATGGCTTTCGCTCCTCTAGATACACCAACTCCAAATTGAAAGTCGTTGAGGTACTTAGACATATACTTTCCCACCACTATCATAACAACGTTGGATACGAGATGCCTCCAGATAGTGCCTACAGCAACAGGACGTATGCCATTGTTTGGTTTTAGCAGTGGAATAAGAGGTGCAAAGGCTACATAAAAGTATATGGTTTGATAAAATCGTGTGAATACACCGGTAAGGAGGGAAGGGAATTTTTTACGTGTATGCATTCTCATACAACCCCCTCCCTTTTTAGTGTTTTCGATAATCATAACATAAATATGATCCTTACATTTAATCACCATACATTCATTTCATTTTTCATTTTAACTATTTCAACTTATATACATGTTGGTTAACAAACTCTTTCTTAATCCTTTTTTATTCATTAGGAACATGAATAACCAACAAATGATAATGCAAGAGGGAAAACTTATCTAGCACAAGGGTAAGGTCTGTAGAACACATGCACACCAAGAAAATAAAAAACAAAAAGGGGAGGGGACCGTACCTCACACGAAGTCTCCCGTGTGCAAACCCATGGCATATATGTGTTCCCGCATGTCCTCGTGATCACGGTTATTTTTAACCCATAGGAAAGCCATAGCTAATGTTGACCCATAAACAAAATTATCGAAAAGATGAAGAATGGGAGGATCTTACATTTTGAATGTGAGATTTGCGTGGAGGATGTTGAGGGGAAGCTCCTCTCCAAAAATGGTGACGATCTGCTATCTCTGGCAATGCTCTAGCAGAGATCCGATGATCTTGAGAGGTGGATGTTTATGGTGGCTGCTAGGTGATGAATCTTCATTTCATCATCTTTATTCTATCATTTTGGCCTTAAAAATCGTAGCTAATGCATGTAAATCGCATTATTTGTACAAATTAGCACTCATTATTTATTCCATTTATTATGCATCAAATATAGTTCTTAATGACAAAATTATAGAATAAAGAAAATAAAAGAAAAGGAATAAATGTCAAAGGTATTTTATGACCTTAAACTCCGAGACCTAGGCATCTTGATGACTGGATCGAAAAGGAATAAAGTAAAGGGAAGATAAGGGCCAAAATCTAATAAAAATTTCATTTCATCAATATTGTTTTTAGGACCTATTTTAATCTTCATTATTTATACCTTAAATAAAGAAACTTTGTACATAAAAGTTGTAGATAATAATATATAAAAAATACAAAATTGAGTTTACAAAAAAACAATATACAATGTACTTTTACACGTAAAATAAAAGTCAAAACTCAAACTTCACAAACACATATCTTCTCCATATAAACTCAAAATGTACCAAATCATCTTTAGTTATGTATAACTTTTAATAAGTTGTTGAATGAAGGTGGTTTTAATTAATTTATATTTAAGACACAAAAGTTGGACTTTGGACCCCTATTATATAGTTTACCTGAATAAAATATTCATTTTATTTATTCTTTATTCTTTTTATAAGTTTGTATTTTTATAATTTTGTACATATTATTTATATTATATGTACATATTTATAATAGAATAAAATCATAAATAAAACATTAAAATAAAATAACATTAAAAAACACATAGATGAAATACTTATATTTATAACTATATATTATATACCTATATTTATTTAAGTATACATAATATACCAGAAAAATATAAAACATATATTTATGTATATAAAATTAAGTTATAAAATTATAAATTATATAAGTAAAAAAATAAAATCAAAAATATAAAATAAAATTAAACTATATAAAATATAGATGAATATACATATAAATATACCCCCAAAAGTAACTTGTAATAAATAAACCTGTAAGAATATATAAAAATCATAAATACTACATTAAATAATAAATATTTTTATGTTTTAAATAAAAATTATAAAATCAGCTATTACTTTATTTTGAATTTAAAACTTTTTATTTTTCACTTTGTCTTTTTCCTGCATACGTGGACCAATATGAGAGTGGTCTGAGTCAACCCCGGTCAACTCTCCACTCCTCCCTAGGTCCGCGCCTGGCTGGTCTGCACCCCTACCTTCCTCGATTTTCCCCACAGAAACCTTGCACCCATTGAGCTCGCATCCTTCTTGACTTTTTTGCCTCGTGCATTGGTCCTTCACGCGAGGATGATTCCTCCACCTTTGGTGCATCGAGTCGCGAGATATATCTCGATCAAGGTCACCCCCTACAAATAATCACCTCAAGCCTCCATTCAAATTTGATCTTCTTTCGCCTTAAAGCCTAAAATCCGAGCCTCGAGCTGTGTTCCTGGTGACACTAGGAGCATGATCAGCTCCTTGGGAGCTTGTTTTAATGTAGAATTGAAGGCATCCGTTGCTCATCGTCATGCTTCATCGGAGCTCCACTCTAGGAAGGTCTCATCCGATAAGCTTCTATTCTTTTAGCTTTGTCTGATTCTTAGGTTAGCAGTAGCATAAGGCTATCATTAGTTTTGCTTTATCCCTCATCGTTCTTCGTATTTTCCAATTTACTCGTATGGCGGGGGTTGGAATCCTCCACCCATTTTCACTTCATTCCGACCATCTCCGCCTTAACTTTCACCATCATCACCTTCTTCTTCGCCTTCTACACACCCCACACACAATCACTCAACCGTATCTTGCAAAGACCTGAAGATCAGGTCTCCCTCTTCCGTGTTTCACCAGAGACCTCCGCTTCACCACATCTCGAGCTCATTCCAACCCCTGGAGCTTCCCGTAGCTCCACATTTTTATCTCTAACAAGTTCCTGCAGGAAACAATGAGAAACTACATCCTTGCAGAGTCTTTCGAAGCTCGAGAAGAACCCTAAGCGTCGACACTCGCTGACACATCTCCGACAGCCGTTGACTCATTTTGAGGGGTCCTTAAGACGCAGAACCACTCTAGGAGCACACATGACCCACCAATAGTGAAGGAGGAATTCAGAGCAAGGGGATTTTGCAGATCGAAGCTTCCCAGAGATGAGTTCTTCATCTGTTCTTCCTCCGTGACCTAGCACCGTCCGATGAAGAATAAGGTGCTAGTTTGACCCTTAGCCGTTGGATCACACACATATATGGGTAATGGCATGTTTAACCCCTATTTTATCGTATTTCTTTTTGGCCCTATAATGTTTTTATTTAGTTTAAAACTTTCAGGTACAATTGCATGGAGGCCCATGAACTTTAGTTATATTATATTTTAATCCGATCCACGTTACCTCGCATGCAGTCCCACATGAGGTGGCTATTTTTTAGGGAACCCTTTGTGGATTTTTGTATTTAATTTTAGTCCCAAAACTTCTAATATCAGTTATAGATTTTTAGGTAAATTGCATTTTTAGTCCCTATCCTTATTTTTAATTACAATTATGCCCTGCTAGTCAATAATTTTTTGCATGTTTTCTATTTATTGAAATTATCTTACATGCTCCAAAAAATCTCAAAAAATAGGGTTAAGTTCCTTCTTGCTTGTAGATTCACGCTATATTTTTGTATTTTAATTTTAGCACTTTTAATATATATTAAAAATCAAAAGATAACATTTTTGTTCTTATCTCACTTATAAAATACGAAAAAATATAATAACATTTTGAAAAATTCCCAAAAAAATATATTTTATTTATTTTTGTATTTCTAACTCCAGATCAAAAACTACTAAAAATAGAAAAAGAGTAAAAATTAAAAAGCTCCAAAATCCTTTATAAAAATAAAAAATTCCCCAAAACACCAAAAATATTCATTTTTGTTTTAGAAATTTCTTTATATTATTAGTTTCTATTAAAATTTATTTGGAGGAATTTTGATATACTTTGCTATTTTAATCTCCAATTCAATTCAACCTATTTATTTAATCCTTGATTTGGGATATTTTTAACTTCTAAAATATTTAAAATCTAGTAAAGATTCCTCAAAAATCAAAAAAATAGTAAAAAATTATTTAAAACTACCAAAAATTTTATTTCATATTTTTATTGCTTTTAGTGACATTTATAACTATATTATCTTATATTGTATATATATATTTATATATTCCTAAATTATTTATTTTAAAAGAACAAGAAATTTAAATTATCAAAAAATATAAAAATAAAATAAAAATTATAAAATTAAATGTAAAAACAATATAAAAATTAAAATTCATAGAAAATACAAAATTAAAAACCCACAAAAGTCTAACAAACTAAAAATACCTCAAATTACTTATTGTCTTTCTTGGCCAATTTTTGATTGTCGATCCTCAACTTTTTCCAGTGTCGACCCCTACTTTACTTGTCACTATACATCTATTTGTAGGGTATAATAAATTTTGATCCGCACTTTCTTGTTTTGCATTATTTACTCAGTGTGTGGGTTGATTATTGATTGACCTCAGGCTTTGTTAGTGGTCGCCTCAGCGACAATATATCGTCGCTTCTGTGAGGATACTATTTTAGACCCTTGTTAAATCTGAGTCATCAAATGGCACCATTGTCGGGGAGCAACGCACAGAATAGAATTTTGGGTCATTTCCCTTCATTATTTTTTTATTTATTTCCTCTCTTACTTGTTATATCTTCTTAGTTGTGCCAATACATTCCCTTTGATTTTTCTTGTGAGAGACTTCGAGATGATGGCGACCACCTAGGTGATTGGAGCACCCGAGTCTAGGAGACATGGTCCTTCTACTTGTGGACCAAGAGGAGAGAACAAGAGGGCGAGAGGAGGAGAATTAGCATAGGACCTTTTTTTTTATTCTTTGTGAGAGAGAGAGAGTGATTTATTTGTGCTTCATTAATTGTAATAATACATGTACTCTGGACTTTGGACACTCGGGCCCAATTTTCAAGTGATTGTACACTTGAGGGCTCACCGTGTTTTCCATGATTTCTACCTCCTTATTTTCTTTGTTTCTCGTGTTTTAAGTTTTTCACCTTTATTTTCTTTGTTTTCTGTGAATGAACCCCTAGTTCTAGGATTTGCTTGCTAGATAGATTAAGGTTCAAATCCCTAACTACATTGCATGTACCTATAGAATCGTGCTTGGACTTAGTCAAATTAAATGGTAATTATTTGGACTTGAGATTGCATGCCAAGAGAGGTTGCATACAATGCTTGCAGGACCCATTGTAGTGGGCATCGAGTGGCATCGAAGACTGGACTTTTGGTATCAGTTTTGAGTAATTATCATCTGATTCTTCACGCTATTAACATATTATGTTGTAGGGTGATTTCATCGTTACATATGCATATAGACTAGGTTTAAAAATTTCTATCTTGCACCCCGCATGGAGAGAGAGTTGGGAATCACTGTGAGTCTTCAAACTAAGCATCATCATTTTTCGACTTGCATTGCATTTATGCCTTCTCCCTCTGATTTTGACAACCTAGGCAAAAAGAATATCTACGAAAATGTTAGGCGCTTGTGCCGAACCTACTCAAAGCACGCGATAACACAAAAATATTAAAAAAGGGACTGCTAAAAATACTTGACCAAAAGAAAATTGATTAATTGGACTGATTGCATTGGGTGAGCAAAGCCCTCTTTTGTTTTAAAGTACCATTGCAGAAGGTCTCCTTCCCGAGTGAGTGAGCGCTATCGTAAGGATTAGAGCCAAAAACCCAATCTGTAACTGCCTTGTGTATCGCTTGGATTTTCGAAGTATTGGCGCTTCTATCGTACGTCGACGAGTAAGGCCTGATCAATGATGATGTTCTCGCTTGTATAGAACGTCGACCTTGTCCGAAGTATTGAGCTTAGGACACACATTGACGGGGGTGTCTATCTCACTGTCTTGCATCCAAGTAGGTCCTTACACACTCACGGTGATTCCGTTACGAGCGAGGTCCGAAGTGGTGCTTTCGCCTATCGGCTTCCTGCCTCTTATTTCCTTGGCTAAGTAGGGATCCATGAAGGGTTATAAGGACCTAAAAAAGTGAATACTACAGGTTACAAAGGAGGAGGACAAGTACGCAATACTTTTCCAGCAGTACTCTTGCTCCTATAGGATTAGTGCTTTAAGGACTTGTTAAGAGATAACTGCCTGAAAATCAATCTAAAACTTATAAAGATAATTGCCGATCCTTCACGTCTTCATGGGATGAGTTGATGAATCCATTGTATTGTTGTTTGATTGATTAGTTTCATTAAGGTCAAGATCAAAAAGATCGTGCCTTTGCGCCATTTTTCATTTCTATTCTTTTGCATGTTTCCTCTTTGCCCCCTGCTCATTTTGAGTAGTCAACTGTTTTACACTCCTTTCATTTCTTGTTCATCTCCGTAATCTTTCATCTAGCATATATCTTCTATTGACCCTCTCAAGATCTCAACCCACATATGTCTTAGTCGGGACTCTACCGACACCCACATCGATTCTGTGCCTCTAACAACTCAAATAATTTGTGGCGATTCTCAGGTCCATGGGTCAGACTTCGTGAACCATCCTCATGACTCCCCTCTTTTTCTTTCTCACTCAGACTAGGAAAACTCTCTTCCTCGAGTTCTGTCCATTTTGGATGGAGATTGATTTTACTCCATACTCTTCTCCATCCCTAATAAAATTCAGAATTGACCCTTATTATGAATTATTTTCTCCATTTGGCGCTTGTATATAGATTGATTGGGGTGTATTTGCTATTACAGATCTTGACCTTGATCTCGAGCCAAAGTCACAGGCAGAAACAGAAATGGCTCCTATAGGAAGAGGAAAGGGATCGCAACCCCAACCAGTCGAAGAAGCAGATCAAGAGGATGGGCAACACACAACACAGAATGACGTCAATAGCCAGCTCCTCATTTCAATTCAATCCATACATCAACAGTTGACTAATCAAGGATTAGCTTAGGTCATCTTTCAAGAAATGCACAATGATCTGAGGAGGAGGACTGATGAGAGAGATGCTAGGAGGGAAGATGAATTCCATAGAGAAGATGATTTGAACAGAGATGATGCAGAGGACAACTACTCAGTAGGTGGACCACCTCACATGAAGGAGGAGAGGCAATACCATATAATTGAAGCCCACATTGAAGTAGACTTACAACCCTGGGGCTGGCCATGTTACAAAGTGGATTCAAATTCCACCAATCCATGCTCACTTTGAACTAAAGCCACAGTTCTTGTCTCTGCTCCCGTCATCCCACATGAATACAAAGAAGAGCCATACATCCACCTACAATAATTCGGTTGCATCTGTGCAACAACACACTAACCCAATATTCCTCTAGGGGTGATCAAGATGACTGCCTTCCCATTCAGTGTCCAAGATAAGGCCCTTTCTTGGTTGAACCATTTGGGGAAGGTAGTCGCGACCTGGGATGAGATGAAGTCTGCATTTCTTTACAAGTTCTACCCTCTCGGTCTCTTGAACCAGATGCATGACCATATCTCTAGTTTTACTCAACAACCTCATAAGACGATCCACGAAGCGTGGGAGAGATTCGGAGATCTGCAAGGAAAGTGTCCCACCATGAAATCTCGAAGACTAGTCTGGTTCAGCACTTCTTCGATGGGCTGACATTTGAGAGCCAAAAGCCAGTGTATGCCGCTTGTGGTGGCTCACATTTCAGTACGGATGAGGACGTCGTCTAGGACATTTTTAAGGAGATGGTTGAAGGAGAGGCTGCTCAATCCTCATCCCGTGCATACATGAAAATGCTCGCCACCAGCCAGAAGCCTGTTAGTATGGCTGCTCATTCCGATGATAAGGATGAGAGCTCCAACCTGAGTATCATCAGGAGCCACTTTTCCAAGGTAGATATTATTGAGAAGAGGTCGCAGGACCTTAAAAAACTTCCAGTTATTGAGAAGAGGACCCGTGCCTTGGAGAAGCTCGATTTGATTTCCCAGCAGTTGGAGCAGCTTGTTCGGGCATTGAATGTCAATGCTTGCAATTATGTATGTGCTACTGTCGAAACTCCCACTGAGCAATAGGAGTCAACACCAACACAACTTCCTCAATCGAGTCTCCCGCTGCCCCAACCATCCAGCATGTATATTACGTGTAGACCCCAGAGTAGCCTCCATAGTCCCAGACACAAGTGGTTGTTTACCAACTGAAGACCCAACCTGCATATCACGAGCAGTTCTGTCTACCCCCACCACTCATCTAAGAGAAAAACCTTGTCTGGACCAATGAAGCACAACTGACCCGTCCTTAGTGACAACCCCAGAGTCAAAACATAGGAAACATGCCCTATCACCAGCAACAACAAGGTAGAAGACCCTATCAGGCCTCGCATCAGCAGCAGCTTCCGCATTATAGGAACAACTGGAGGCAAGGATACCAGCAAGCTCAGCTGTAGTCCGGCTATAAGCAATAAAGTTACCACTAGCAGCAGCCGGCTGCCCATTATAAAAACCAATACATCGGTCCTCATCAATACTCCTCATGCCCTCTTCCTCACCATTAGAACCATCAGGGTTACCAACAACAACCTCCCTCGATAGTACTAGCAACCTACACAGGCTGAGTCTTTTGAGGTTGTGTCGGTTAAATTGACCCTAGACTCTCTGGCTCAACTGATCAAGAACATAACTGAGATGAACTAGAAGATTGATGACTTGACAGATGCAAAGACTGTCATACTAGCTTAGGTTGAGGAAAAACCGAACAACTTCTGTCGCAAGGAGCAGGTAACTGGTAGTGTCCAACCCAATTCATGTGATTTTAGTTGTTTTTTATGTAATGCTATTACTCTCAATAATAGTAGGATACTCCAGCCATCGGCAATGGTGAAAGGGAAGAACATTACATCTGATAGCGAGTCGTCGGCCCAGCCAGTAGAAGGGCCAAGCACCATTTTTGCAGCACTAGAACCAAAAAGGCAAAAAAAGAGAAAGTTCAAAAATACAAGATGAAGATAGCAACATCAGGCTCGATTGAGATCAGCCAGCCTAGGAGACGCATACAACAAAAGCAGATCCAAAGCCAGCCCTTGAAGCGGAGCCAACTCTTTTTGATACACCGCTTGTAGATAATTTTATACATTCACACCATTTACCTATAAACAATGATATGGACATAATTTTGAATGATATTGTTTCAGATTTTGTAAATATTCATTTTCCAGAAGCAGTGGAAAAGATCAAAAAAATCAAAAATTGGAAAAATTCTTTGTCTAATCCTTTAATTGTGGAAATAATTCTAAATTTGATCTTGAATATGCCTTTGATGAAGGCTCTTGAGTACATGCCTGTTGTAAAGAAGGGACTCACGGATACATGTACGATAAGGCGCAAACCTCATCCCCGCAACCCAAAAAGTCAAGGTGGCAAGCATGAAAAGCACATCCTCACCATGGCAACCGTCAACGCCATCATCAATTTCCTGGAAAAAGGAAAGACAAGGGAGTGCCACTCATTCGTTGTTAGATGCTCAACCAATAGTTTGAACACACATTGCTTGATAGCGGGTCTTCTATCAATTTGATGCCAACTTCATTACTCACAAAATTTGTGTTAGGACTACTCATGCCAATGAAGATGATTCTACAGTTTGCAGGCAAGTCCGTCAAGCGGTCTAGGGGCATATTAGAGGACGTAATCGTAACTGTTCCAAGGGATCCAATTCCCTGTTTATTTTGTGTTGCTAGACATAGACGTCTCCACACCTCTATTTCATACTCCTATCATCCTTGGCCAACTGTTCCTTCGAACAACCAAAGCAGTAGTGAATTATGGCATTGGAGAAATCACATTCAGCTCCAACAGCAACAAAGTACATATAGAGATCATCTCCAAGTCAAAGCCAGTAGTGAGAGCATCTAAAGTGAGTGTTCTTGCACAAACTGCCAAGAAAACTGTGACTTTATGGATAAAATTCAAGATACAAATCTATTCGTGGATGACAATGAGATCCACGAATTCCTCTTCCTAGAGGAAGAAGTGGAGACAATAGACGAATTTCCCTCCGCCGATGAGAATGAGATATTTGCTGAGGCACTTAAAGAATTCTATGTGGGTCCTCTGTGCCTTGAATACTAAGAACTGATTATTGAATTTTTCTATAATAATGTGATTCTGTTTGAAAGTGTTTCTAAACCCTTGATGGAAAAGACTGAATTGCCAAAAGTGGACATTGAACATATCAAAGAACCTTCACTATAGTTTTTCTAATGTTACCAGTGAAGCATCTCTAACTATGCCTGAACTCAAGCCATTACCCTCCAACATGAAGGATGCCTTCCTTGTAGGTGAACCAAAAATGTATTTGGTCATCATCAATGCTCACCTGACCACAGATCAAGAATCTCGTCTGATGGAGGTTCTTGAACATATCAACAAGGTAATAGGGTGGAAAATCTCGGATCTCCATGGGATAAACCCTTCACTGTGCTTGCATAACATTTATCTTGAGGGTGACAACAAACCCTCCTGTGAATTCCAGAGAAGACTGAATCCGAACCTTCGGGAGGTCGCCATGAAAGAAATTCAGAAATGATGTGATGCGGGATTCATATATCCCATCTCTATCTCAAAATGAGTGATCCCTCCGTACATAATGCAAAAGAAATTGGGGATTACCATTGTAAAGAATGACAAAGGAGATGACATTCTGACCAGAATACCCACTTCTTGGCGAGTGTGTGTTGACTACAGAAGACTGAACGTCACTACCAAGAAAGACCACTTCCCACTACCCTTCATCGACCAAATTCTTGAGAGACTGGCTGCGAAGGAATATTTCTGTTTCTTGGACGGCTACTCTGGATATAATCAAGTGGCCATTGCTCTTGAGGACCAAGAGAAGACCATGTTCACCTAACCATTTGGGACGTATGCTTTCTGATGGATGTCGTTCAGGCTATGCAATGCCCCAACTACATTCCAACGATGTATGCGTGCAGTTTTCGACGACATGGTGGGAAATTTTATGGGGGTTTTTATGGATGATTTATCAGTCTATAGAGATTCGTTCAATCATTGTCTTAATTAATTGAACCGAGCTCTGTGGAGGTGTTGTAAAGTTAATCTGTTCTCTCGTGAAAGAAGAGCAACTTCATGGTGACCGAAGGGATCATGATGGGTCATGTTGTATCAAAATGTGGCATTGAAGTTGACCTATACAAGGTGGAGGTCATCTCCAAATTGGAGCCACCGACTACAATCAAGAAAGTCTATTCATTCTTAACGCACGTTGGTTTCTAATGATTATTTATCAAAGATTTCAGCAAATTGGCCCGACCATTGACTGAATTGTTAGGCAAGAAGACATATTTCATTGTTGATGACCATATACTCCAAGCATTTAATCAACTGAAAGATTTGATCACCCATGCCCCTATCTTGCAACCATCGGATCAGACACTTCTGCTCGAGATTATGATAGATGCGTCAGATTATGCCATCGCTGTAGTATTGGGACAAAGAAAGGATAGCGTGCCATTAGCAATTCAGTACGCTAGCAGGACTTTAGATGAAGCTTTGAAGAATTGCACAATTATAGAGGAAGAGCTGCAAGCAGTAGTCTTTGCCTTGGAAAAGTTTAGATCCCATCTCCTTGTGTCCAAGGTGATTATTTATACTAACCATTCGACCATCTAGTATTTACAACAAAATAAGGATGCCAAACTATGTCTCATCAGATGGATCCTTCTTCTCTAAGAGTTTGACATTAAAATACGAGATACATCTGGATTTAAGAATGTCTTGGCCGATCATTTGCCATACATCCCGAGCTTGAAGCTCTTGAGCCAAACCTACAACCCAAAATTGAGATCTTTCCAGACGAGGCAATCCTATTAGTCACCTCACTCCCCTGGTATACCAACATTGTGAATTATCTTGTGTCCAAGAGAACTCCACAAGATTGGCCAAAGATGAAAGTGGACAAGTTTTCGTCATATATTCATTTTTACTAGTGAGGGAGATCCATATCTCTTTCGTGAGGGGGCAGATTATATATAGAGAAGGTGTATCCCTTAGGGGGAAGTTACTAAGTGTCATCGAGCATTGTCACAATTGAGAATCCAGAGTACATCACTCCAGCAGAAGAACGACAACAAAAGCACTTCAAAGCGGCCTTTGGTGGCCAACTTTGTTCAAAGATGCAGAAGACTATGTAAAGCATTTCATCGACTGCTAGAAGATGGGTGGAACAATTGGAATGAGAGACACAATGACCCTAAAATTAATCTAAATTTCAGATGTATTTGATGCTCGAGGCATTGATTTTATGTGCCCATTTCCAAACAGTCGGGGATATGAATATATTCTGCTTGCTGTCAATTACGTTAGTCGTTGGGTAGATGCTATCCTAACCCGAGCCACTGATAGTCGTACCCTCTGTCATTTCCTAAAGGATCGCATTATTTTAAGGTTCGGGATTCTGAAGATCCCCATACATATGGGGGTAGCCACTTTATCAACAGAAAGGTGAAGAAGCTAGCTCGAGGAATATACATTGAACATCGTGTAGCATCTCCTTACCACCCACAGTCCAATGGCTTAGCAGAATGCTCCAACAGGGAGATCATGACAATTCTTCAGAAGCTTGTGTGTCCGGATTACAAGAACCGATCTTAGTTGCTTGACATCAATGTTTTTGAAATCGAACTGGAAACCTTACCGAAATGGTCGGATAGGGTTGGACCATGTAATCAAATCGGTTCAGCTGGATGATAATGTCGTCATTATTTAAACCGGATTAAACCGAACCGATGAAAAAAAGTGGTTGCACCGGCCAATCAAACTGAAATAAAATTAAAAATATCTAATATACACTTAAATATATTTGAAATATAAATAAAATACATAGATAATGTATATATTTCACACTATATATACAATATTTTTCGTATACACCATCAAATATCATACATATCACATATATATATATGATATTTGGATTAGTTGCTCTATAACATGATAGTAGTTTAATTATATTTAAAACCCAATATATGCAAAAATTTGTGTTAGCGTAGTTGGATAGAATTTTGAAATAGATAACCAAAGGTCATAGGTTCAACTCCCACTATCAACCATATTTTTAAATAATTTAAAAATTAAATGCGGTTCAACTTTAGTTGAACCTGGTTAAACCGGGTCAAAAAATAGGTTGAATGGGCATTAATTAAAATATGAATAATTGAACTGAACCGTCATAAACCATTTAACCGGACCGGTCCAGGCTCGGTTCACCTGTCAGACCGGTCGAACCGGCCGGTCCGGTCCGGTTTTCAAAACATTGCTTGACATAGTTCTTTGGGCTTGCATGACCGCACACAAGTCACCTTTGGGAATGTATCCCTACCTCCTGGTCTACGGCATGCCATGCCTTCTGCCAGTGGAACTAATTCATAAATCCTTATGGGCAATCAATGTTTGTAATTTGAACTCCAAGAAAGCTGGGTAAAATCAACAAGTGGATCTGATCAGACTGCTCGAATTCAGATATTATGCATATGACAACGACCTGATGTATAAAGAGAAGGTCAATAAGTGGCATGACAAGCACATCCGCAGAAAGACTTTTGAGCTGGGTCAAAGTGTTTGGTTGTTTGATGCGAAATTAAAAATCTTTCCAGAAAAAATGAAGAGCAAATGGGCTGGACCATTTACAGTGGAACATGTACGTGACAATGGTAGCGCGATGATATCTGAATTGTCAGTTGACGCACAACCTTTTGTAGTCAACGGATAGTTACAGAAGACTTATTTAGAGCATGACACCTTACTATATATCGTTTACTCCATTCAAGTCGTACATGAAGAAGAACTAAAAGCAACAACTTCCGCAGTTCAGACATAGCAGAACCAAATATCTCTGAATAATCTTTCTTTTTCTTCTTTACTTCTTTTCTTCTTTTCGTTATTTATTTCCTTTTTCTTTCGAAAAGGTGCCATCCCTTTCATCATTACTATACTTAGGACATACTTTGTCCTAAGTATGGGGGGATGTACATCCCTAGTTGTCCATTCTCTGATCCCTCACCTGTCCCCTCAACTTTTTATACTTCATCTATACTTAGGGATATTTTACCCTAAGTATGTGGGGACAAGTTGAGCTGATGATTTCGTACATTCCCTCCTTTGACCCTCCCTGCCTTGTGTACAGTCATCTATACTTTGGATTATTTCATCCCAAATATAGGGGGAATGGTCAACTTCTCATTCATTCATTCTTTAGTCGTGGTAGCATAGAATTTTCTATACTCAGTACGGGTTATGTCTTCTCTTTTTCTCTGTAATCTATGAGGACATAACTCAAGCTAAGTATAGTTGGGTCATATATACTCTTTATATACTTTAACCATAACTCCTATTTTCATATTTTCAATAAATAAGGCTAAAAGACAATTAAGAGTAAAGAAAATACTTGTATAAAATTCGTTAAAAATCTTTGTATATACATATTAATAAACCAGGCAAAAATATTTTGTAAAATGTTTGAAAATGGTGTGAAAATCTCTTTGAAAAATCTTTTGAAAACTGTTTGAAAAAAATTTGTAAAATATTTTCAACCTTTGTAAAATTATTTTGTTTATAAAAATTTCTTTTCTTTGTGTGAAATAAAATGTTTTGAAAATCTATTTGCAAAAGATTTAGAAAATGGTTGCATAAATATTTTTGGAAAATCTATATATACTATTTGAAAAATCTTTGCAAAATGATTTTCAATTTTTGTAAATGTTTGTAAAAAATATTTGTCAAATTAGTTTGCAAAAAGAAAGTTTTCAAAATGTTTGCAAAAACGTTTCAAACTATTTTGAGAACTATATACATAACTCAAGCAAATGAAAACTCTTTACAAAACTGTGCATATACAAACCTGTAAATTCGTAAAACTCAACTCTTGTAGATAACAAGAAGTGCTCCTGCATAAATATCTATACCTACTTCTTTTCAAAATATCTTTTGTTTTGAAAATCCCTAAAATTTGCAAAATAAAATTTCCAAAAACATTTGCAAAAACCTTTTCAAAAAATGCATAAAAATTTGCAAAACCTTTTAAAAAATCTATAAAATGTTCGAAGTTTGAAAATTGCATCACAAAAATAATTTTTACATTGGTCATAACATTTGCATTTTTAGGATTGAGTTTGATAATTGAACAAGTTTGAAAAATTTCCGAAGATTGGATCTTGGTTAGACCTTAAATTTACCTAATCACAGGAACCTTGTAGGAACTGGAATTGAGGTACTTCAGGTCTAGTTGAATTAATTCTTTGAGATCATGAGACTTGGTTCAATATCGTTTTGACTGCCTAAGCAGAGTGTTTAAGAGCATATACACGATTCTTATTGATAAAGACCTAGCTTGTATACTTGCATCTTACATTTTACTCACCACAGTTGGGATGATAGAGGGATGGATTTGTCGGCATGAGACGCAAGCCATTAAAACATCCGAAGTCATACTTTTATGGCCATTGTACCCCAACCCGATCCAATGGCGACGAGGTCTAAAGACAAAAGTTGTGGGTTGCAATAAAGCTTCAAAAGAGGGATAGCCTACTAGCTCAAGAAGAAAAATCCTTATGTAAATGCTTTTGTATATAGTATTAAAAAAAACTCAAAAACTCCAAAAAAGTGGATATTCCTGATTGAAAATAAAATGCCTGCTGGAGGTTATATTTGTATAGTCAATAAGAAAGCTCGAGCTTCAAAGTTAGATTTATGAGCCAGCAGTCGAATAACTTGGCTACACTAGTCAAGCATCCTAGGATAGGTAGCTACACTAGCTACTGTCCATATTTCTCTGCACCTCCTCTTCTTAAGTTGGTTGTCACTTGAAATAAGAATGGAATACTCTGCTTCTTGAGGAAAGAGTTGTTGGATTGGGGAATTATGATCACCATGTCCGAGAAGACTGACTTTTACGGCTTCAGTCGAGGAGAGCTACATATCACAACCACTTTCCAAGATAGATTCGTAGTCATAAGGGTTTGCTTATGAGTTGATCTATTCTGACCTGGCTATTGAGGAGACTTTAGCCGAGTTTTGTGACTCTCAAAGGCTATTGTGTTTCAAATCCATTTCCTAATAAGGTTCCGATCACACCAAAAATTCAAAGGTCCGACTTAAGCTCCAAGCTTTGATTTTATGAAGACAAGTTTGAGAATTAAAAGCAATCCACTTTCTTTCTTTTTCCTTTTCTTTTCTTCATTTTCCTTTTCTATACTAGGGACTAGTAAAGTCAAGTATAGGCGATGATGAATCTCCATTTCATCGCCTTTATTCTATCATTTTAGCCTTAAAAAACTAGGCCAATGCATGTAAATAACATTATTTTGTACAAATTAACATTCATTATTTATTCCATTTATTGTGTATAAAATATAGTTTTTAATGATAAATGTATAAAATAAAGAAACAAAAGCATAAAATAAGTCTAAACCCCGAGGCCTAGGCATCTTGATGACTGGGTCGACAAGGAATAAAGTAGGGGGAGATAAGGGTCAAAATCCAATAAAAATTCCATTTCTTTATTCATCACTATTGCATTTTTGGGACCTATTTTATTCTTTATTATTTATACCTCAAATAAAGGAACTTCGTACATAATGTTGTAGATAATAATATATAGAAAAATATAAACTTGAGTTTACATAAAAATAATATACAATGTACATTTTATACTCAAAATAAAAATCCAAAACCCAAACTTCCCAGATCCATATCTTCTCCATATTAACTTAAAATGTCCTAAAATAACCTTTAATTGTGTATAAATTTTAATAAGCTATTTAATGAAGGTAGTTTTATTTAATTTGGAGTTAATATGAAATAGTTAGGTTTTGGACTGCTATTGTATAGTTTACCTGAATAAAATATTCATTTTATTTATTCTCGATTATTTTTATAATTTTATATTTTTATAATTTTAAAATATTATTTATAATATATTTACATATTTAGAATAGAATAAAATAATAAATAAAACATTAAAATAAAACAACATACACAAATACATAGATGAAATACCTATACTTATACTTATTATATACCTATATTTATTTTAGTATACATAATACATCATAAAAATATAATAAAAACATACTTACATATATAAAAATAAGTTATAAATATATAAATTATATTTATAAAATAATAAAATCAAAAATACAAAATTAAATAAAATATACAAAATATACATGAATATACTTATAAATATACCACTAAAAAGCAACTTATAATAAATAAACCCATTAAAAATAAATAAAATCATATTAGAATACTACTTCAAATAATAAACATTTTTTATATTTTAACCTAAAAATAATAAGATAAGATATTATTTTATTTTTAATTTATGAACTTTTTATTTTTTTTTTGTCCTTTGCTGCTTACGTGGACCAATAGGAGAGTGGGTTGTGTTGACCACAGTCAACTCTCCACTCCTCCCTAGGTCCGTGCTTGGCAGGTTTGCACCCCTACCGTCCTCGGTTTTTCCCATGGAACCCTTGCACCCATTGAGCTCGCATCCTTCATGACTTTTCTGCCTCGTGCATTGGTATTTCACGCGGGGATGATTCCTCGACCTTTGGTGCATTGAGTTGCGAGCTATACCTTGGCCAAGGTCAACCCTACATATAATCATCTCGAGCCTCCATTCAAATTTAATCTTTCTTCTACCTCAAACCCTAAAATTCTATCCGCGAGCTATGTTCTTGGTGACAGCAGGAGCGTGATCGGCTCTTTGGGAGCTTGTTTTGATGTAGAATTGAAGGCATCCGCTGCTCGCCGCCATGCATCACCACATCTCTAATCCAGGAAAGTCTCATCCGGTAAGCTTCTATTCTTTTAGCTTTTCCTGATTCTTAGATTAGTAGTAGCATAAGGCTAGCATTAGTTTTGCTTGATCCCTCGTCATTCTTTGTATTTTCCAATTTACTCGTACTATGGAGGTTGGGCTCCGCCACCCGTTTTCGCTTCATTCTGACCATCTCTGTCTCACCTTTCATCATTATCACTTTCCTCTCTGCCTTCTGCATGCCCTACACACAATGACTCACTCGGATCTCGTAAAGACCCGGAGATCAGTTCTCTCTCTTCCGCGTCTCGCTGGAAACCTTCACTTTGCTACATCTCACACTCATTTCAACCCATGGAGTTTCTCGTAGCTCCACATTTTTGTCTCTAACAAGTTCCTACAGGAATCGATGAGAAACTACATCCTTGTAGGGTCTTCGAAGCTCGAGAAGAGCCCCAGGTGTCCAACCTCACCAGAGCATATCCGACATCCATTGACCCATTTGAAGGGTCCTCAAGATGCGTAATCACTCCAGAAGCACGTAGGACCCACCAACAGTGAAGGAGGAATTTGGAGCAAGGGGATTTTGCAGATCGAAGCTTCCCAGGGATGAGTTCTTCATCCGTTGTTCCTCCTAGACCCATCACCGTTCGATAAAGAACAAGTTGCCAGTTTGACCCTCAGCCAGTGGATACTCATTAGCCTCAATCGCTCGATCGACACTGGAGATCTAATCTTAGCCTTGCACCTTCGTACCGATATCCGTCATCCGCTACGCGATACGTGGCAAGTGGTGCGCCCTCGACTGTTGGATCACGCACATATATGTGGGTCATTGTATATTTAAACCCCATGGGTAAAATTGTACTAAGGTCCCTGAACTTTAGTGATATTACATTTTAGTCCAGTCCACCTCACCTTGCTTGCAGTCCCACGTGAGGTGGCTATTTTACAGGGAACCCTTTGCGGGTTTTTGTATTTAGTTTTAGTCCAAGAACTTTTAATATTATTTATATATTTTTAGGTAAATTTCATTTTAGTCCATTTCTTTATTTTTAATTACAATTATGCCCCTACCAGTTCATTAAAATTTGTGCATGTTTATTATTTATTAAATTATCATCTGTGCTCCAAAAAATCTCAAAAAATTGGGTTAAGTGCATGCTTGTTGTATATTCATGTCAGATTTTTGTATTTTTTTAGGCATTTTTTTATTTATTTAAAATCAAAAGAGCACAATTTTGTTCTTGTTTGACTTATAAAATACCAAATATATATATTTTTAAATTCCCAAAAAAATATATTTTATTTATTTAGTATTTTCTAACTCCATATAAAAAAACCATTAAGAATAGAAAAAGAAAAAGATTAATAAGTAAAAGGTTCCAAAATCCTTTATAAAAATATAAAAAATTGAAAAACTCCAAAAATATTCAGTTTATTTTATAATTTTATTGATATTATCACTTATCTATTGAAATTTATTTGGAGGAATTTTGACATATTATATTATTTTTAATCTCCAATTCAATTCTCCTATTTATTTAATCCCTAATTTTAGATATTTTTAATTTAAAAATACATACAAATTAGTAAAAATTCCTTAAAATCATAAAAATAGTAAAAATTACTTAAAACCCTGAAACATTTTATCTCATGTATTTTGACTATTTTTAGTGATATTTTTAAGTATTTTACCTTATATTGTATATTTATCTTTATATATTCTTATATTATATATTATAAATGAAATGGAAATTAAAAAAATCATAAAATAAAAATAAAAATTATAAAACTAAAAGTAAAACCAATATAAAAATTAAAACCCATAAAAATACAAAATTAAAAACCAACGAACGTCTAAAAAACTAAAAATACTTGAAATCACTTATTGCCTTTCTTGGCCAATTTTTTTGTCTATTCTCAGTTGTTTCCTATGTTCGACCCCTACTTTACTTGTTACTATACATCTATTTGTAAGGTATAATAATTTTTTTTCACACTTGCTTGCTTTGCTTGATTTATTCACTATGTGGGTTGATTGTTGATTGACCTTGGGTATATCTTTTCTTCCGTGAGGATATTATTTTAGACCCATGCAAAATCCAAGTCATCACTAGGGTTTTCTAATAATAGTGCAAAGCGGTCTAAATTTTTTTATATGTTTCTAATCGGATTTGGGTGGATCCCTTAGGCGGATCTCATGTGATTCGCGTAATAACATTTCAAACTTGATACGTTTTCACTAAAATGATCACATCTTACTCATCGCATGTCGGATTTGCAAAATTTCAAATGTGTTGGATTATCGACGATGATGCACATCTAATAATCTATCTTATGCTACAACCAAATCAAATTTGAAAATTTCATAAATTTTCTAAGGGACTGCATCTATTTTGTCATTGTCAACTTAATTGAATTCTGGGACCAAAACTTGATATTCAACAACCTCCTCGTAGTTTCCTCCTCTACTTTGATGTTGCCCATGATCCTGACGTCTCATGGATGATGATGGAGTACATGAGTGGAGGATGTAAAGGGGTGGGTGTAGGGTTGGAGGGTTAAAGGTAAAGGAGCTTGGAGTAGAGGATGTCACTGTGATGAATCCATAATTCATTAACATTCTTTCTGTATTTTGTCTTAAAATCCTTAACAAATACCTGTAAATATTCACCAATCTCAATCTTTTAACAAAATCATATTCATGAATAAAAATGCACTTTTATGCATCAAAATGATGTAATAAATAAAAGAATAAAAATAAAGAAATAAAAAGAAGGCAGATTGTAGATATGTATATATGTACAAGGTGACTTATAAAATAAATATAGTTGAAAGATATATTTATAAACTAACCCCTGAGACCAAGTCAGCATAGATTGGTCGACAAACTAATAAGTAAGGGGGGATAAGGAAAGAAAACAATAAAAAATAATTAATTCTACACTTTGTACACTCTTCATTATTCATCAAATAAATATCAACTCTTCATTGATTTTTAATTAATTCATATGCATATATTTTTAACCAAATTCTTTTCCTAATTATTTCTAAAAATATATAGAAAAATGTAAAAAAAGTTAACAATATTATCTTGTATATAACCAAGATATCCAAAATTATCAAATTCTCAACTTCCGAACATCATAACTTTCTCATAAAAACTATAATTTCACTCTACTCACCTTTAATTTCCATAAAATAAATGGAGGTAATTTCACTAAATCAGAGTCCGTTTGCAAAAAGTTAATTTTGGGACCTAATCATAATTGGGTTTCTAGGCTACTTATTTTATCTAAAACATAGTATCTACTGTTCCAATTATTTTATAATTTTTAATTATTTTTATGATCTTGTATTTTAACCATGATTTATTTCATAATTTTTAGAGCTTGTTTATTATTTTAATAAATAAAAACCCTAATTTATAGGTAAAATTGAACTGTACAACTTATATCCATATTTATTAATATACTTAAATTAATTTATTAAAATCCACAAAAATTCGGAAATATTTTAGTTATAATATTAGTAATTAATCAAATATAAAAATGGTATACAATTTATTAATTTATTGAATTAAAAATCAATTACCTATTTATTAAGTATACTATATATTTATTTATAAATATAATATTTATATTTCATAAATTAGTTATTATTTATAAAAACTAATTATTCCATAATTTAGATAATCTATTTATTTACATTATTCATGTTTATATCTATTTAAAATAATAATATTTACTTTATAATATTTAATTATTAATGAATAAACACCATCTAGCCGACCAGGTGCTGACACATGTCAGCACCTGGTGCATCTTCTACCAAGAAGTCGTTGCAGCTTCTGTTTTACCGTCCTAACTTCTCCAATTTATCCCACGTTCCTCGTTCATCCAAAAGCCGATCCTAACCCTCCACTTTAATCACCTAACCTCCACCATGCATGCCTACCATCGATCTATACCTAACTTCTCATCGATTCTCCTATAAAAATCCCTAAACTACGCCACTTACAAACTAACTCTCTTAATCTCTCCAGTTCCCAAAACCACCTGGTCGTCGACCCAACTTTGCCACCTCACTCTGTCTCATTCCGACCGTAACAAGGCCCGAGGACCGTCCCACATGGAATAAGGATCGATGGGGAGTAGTTCCAAGGCCGGAGCACCCCCTTGCATCGCCGCCATCGTGCGTACAGCTCCAGGAACGCTGCCCCGTCAAGTAGTGACCAAGAGGATCTGATATCCTCTCTTCCCAAGTACTTCCTCCACCTTTCCCCCTTTTAATTTCTCGATTTGCATACACTGATTAGAGTAGTTAATCATGTCATTAGATAGGTTAATCCTCCTTAATTCAGTAACACTCAAGAATCTATCCCATTTTGATTCAAAATTCGCCCTCAATTTCTTTCCATTTTCACTGTCATATCATTGTTCTGGAAGCATATTATAGTCTCCAAATTCCACACAATTTCGGTTGTTTTCATTAGAAATCAAGCAACAAATCATCCATTGCAGGTTCATCCACACATCTGGAGCATCAAACACAATCTGGAGACTTTCCTGCAACAAATAATCAAGAGGTGCTTTCTCAAAATCTTTGACTAAACACATGCACATGATCTATCTTCTTCAACATTGACCAACCATCTCCACCGTCCTCACTGCATTTTCATCTGCAGGCGAGCTCGAGGGGTGAAGGAGTCACCCCTCTAATCCTGCAGGAGATCAGAGCAAGCTCTCCTTAGTCGAGGATAAATCAGAGAAAAACCCATCGTCACCACCTGCATCTGAAAGAGGGAAGAACACCAAGAACACTCGAGCTACATTCTTTTGACACGTGGCACATCCTACGACTGAGATTTGTCCAAGCCCATCTAATCCATACTGTTAGATGGCGAACCAGTAGAAAGATTGCACAAAAGCCCTTACGATTTCCAGAAAATCCAGACGAGCTCCAAAGTTTCCAGAAATTATGTCTAGGTCCCCGCACAGGGACCAAAATGTAATACATTTTTGTTTCTTTTCATTTATGTCCCTAAACAAGGATCAAATTACAACAATATTTTCTTGTTTTCTTTAGAGTTCTACCCCTGTACTGTTTAGACATTTTGGACCTATTTTTGACATAATTTTTCATCGATTTTTCTTGGGTAGTTACACAACTATCCTAGCGAGTTCTTGGTATTTTTCATGTATTTTCATCACTCGTTGTGTTTTGATTTTTCTAAATTTGTATCTGTTTTGAGTATTTTCTCTCCTTTTTCAAGAAGAAATAAAAATCACGATATTCCTCTACTTCTCAAAAGTCGTGGTATAGATATTTTGCCTCCTCGAGTTCAACCCAGGCACACTTACCTGGATAAATATTAAAGTGTAGGTAAAATAGGAGAGAGAAGTTGCATATTCACCTCATTCTCTATATCTCTCTCCTATTTTAGTGATTTTTATTTGATCAATCGAAATCTGTCTTCGCGGTACTCTACACTGACGACCGTTTCTAAACTGCAAGTCAGATTTCGGTTATCACACTGGGGATGGGGAGAACAAAAGAAGAAGTTGGGAAGAAGGGGGCAATGGTCGTGGGGGTAGGGGAGGGGGTTTGCATGATGGAGGGGCTCAAGGACAAGTGGTGAGGAGAAGGAGGGCTTAGGATGGTGGAAGGTTGGTTAAACATGTAGGGAAGGCATGGATGAGGGTTGGGGGGCAGTCCAAGTGGGATGGGCTTGGATGGAGTATTGGTGGTGGAGGATGGAGGGAGGGGAATGTAGGGAAAATGACAATGGAAGCAGAGGAGTTCTTTAGAGTAAAGTAGGCACTCGGAGCTGACAACGGGTGAGGGCTAGAGAGAGGAATTGCTTGAAGAAAATGATCAAGGAACGATGGGGGCGTAGGAGTTGTATATAATGAAGAGGATCAGAGGAGGTGCATGGAATGGAAGGGTAGGGAATAGATGAGGGTTAAAGGGAGGTGAACTATGGGGCTTGGCAGAAGAGGATGAAGTGGGTAGAGCATGCACGCAGAGTGAATGAGGTACTCAAAGGGGTGGGGTGTGCGCTCGAAAACAGAGGGAGAGAGGGGTGGAGGATGAAGTGGTAGGCGACAAATGGGATCTCAGAGGTAAAGGACGAAGGAAGAAGATGGTAGAAGAAGAAGATAATAATATCTAATTATGCTTGTGCCCTCACTTTTTTATCAACTACGTTTTTGTTTATAATTCAAGGGTTGTTTACAAGAGGAAGGAATATGAACCAAATGGACACAAGTGTTAATGGTACAATAAGGTAGGGAGATATGTGCTATTACAAAAAATGTAGGGGCACAAATTGGAAGAACTCAAAAGGGCATATATAAAAGTTCCTAATTAAACATATTTATATAATATATATTATACAGAGAAATATTCTCATAAATATAAATGAAAATAATTTTACTATTTACATGCTCATTTTTATATAAATCTACGAGCATTATTATTGGGTACAATGGAATCAGACTACAGAAACACATATACAAATAAGCAAATATGAAAATAAGTATGACACATGATTTACATAGTTCACCCATATTTGAGTTATGTAATTGGAGGTAGCCGTGAATTACTCTCAATATTTGGAGGAACTAAAGTACATAGGAATAATTCAAAACACTAAACCATTAAGAATTTTTTATATAATACCACATACAGAAAAATCTTTGCAAGTAGATAGATTCTCAAATCTCTCTAAATTTAAATATTTCCAATTCTCCTAAAATAGGAAAATATCATATTCTCTCCTAATGTTTGATGAATAGCCATTCATCTACCCTTATTCTTCCATTTTGTATTTAAATGTCTACCAAAATACCTAAAAAATCATACAAATTAACATTCTTTATTCATCTACAAATGATACTTAATTATATGTATATAAATACACAATAAAAGAATAAAGAAAATAAAAGAAAAATAAAAGAATTATCAAAGATACTAAATGACCCTACCCCAAGGCCAATTCAATATTGACTAGGTCGACAAGGAATAAAGTTGGGGAGACAAGGTGAACACTGCATATATGAAACCTTAAATTTTGCTCCAAAATTACCTATTCTTACTCTATTTTATTCTTCATTTTATACACCTCAACTAATATAATGATCTACATGAGATTTGTACATAAAAATTCATATAAAATTATTAAAATAATTGCACATAAAAATAATGCATAGTGCAACTGGGACGTACATATGAAAAAGCCATAAACCAGAATTCATAGATCAATGTCTTCTCCATATGAATTCAAAATTCACCAAACTCAACTCCATTGTCTTCTAAATTAAGTTATCTATTTAATGAAGGTGGTTTCACTTAAAATGGAGTTAAGATACAAAAGCTGGCTTTGTGGGGTCTCATTGTACTATGTATCTATATATTATATTCATATATTTTATTCTTGATATTTTTCTCTTCTTATATTTTTAAATAATTGTAGATATTATTTAAAACATATTAAAAAGATAAATATAAATAAAACCATTAAAAATATACTAAAATAAATAATACAATAAACTATATAGGTATATTTAACTTGTAATGTATATACATATAATTATCTAGGTATACAAATAAAACCAAACAATAAAATAAAAATATGTAAATATTTATTTAATTATTTATAAATATATAAATTATGTGCATATGATATTAAAAATTGAAAATATAAAATAAAAATAAAAATATCCAAAATATATAGAAACATACCTATGTGTATACTTGTAAAAATTAACATCTAATAAATAAGGTTGTAAAAATAAATAAAAATCAAAGAAAATAGTTTATTAAATTATAAATATTTTTCATGTTTTGAGTTTTTGTTAATAAAATCATTTTCTATTTATTTTTAAATTAACTTTAATTTTAATTCCATTTTGTCTTGTAGCATCCTAGGGGGACAAATCAGAAGGGCCTAAACGTACTCTAGGTCAACTGCCTAGCCTCCATTCTAACCTCTGTCAGAACACGAAACTCGCCTACTTTCTACGCTTTCTTCCCCTTCCTCCATGCTTCCATTTCC
Organism: Ottelia alismoides; assembly: GCA_037367405.1. Classification (NCBI taxonomy): domain Eukaryota; kingdom Viridiplantae; phylum Streptophyta; class Magnoliopsida; order Alismatales; family Hydrocharitaceae; genus Ottelia; species Ottelia alismoides. Next base: position 254,182 of record JAZKJV010006172.1, on the reverse strand, counting down.
CTTGAGACCACACTGATTTGCAAACTTAATATCCCTCATCACGCCCATCTCTTAGACCTCACCAACCACAATCCAACTTCACACACGCTCCATCCCAAAGTCGTCAGCCTCATGTCTATAAATAAGGACCCCCCGCTTGATTTTTTTTCGACTTTTTATCCCAACTAGCCAACCTATATCCCTAAAGAGCCCCTCTGAGTTGAGTCCTTGGTGACATCAAGAGATTCCCAAGCTCCATCGACGTGGAGAAGCGCAGGAAAAGCAGAGATCCACCTCGTCGGACCACCTCCGACGAAGGTTCCCCGCTTCCAGGTACACCCCTGTTAAAGCATTGGATTAGTGTAATTTAATTGCATTTTCATTTCTTAGCTTAGGTTTAATGTTAGTTTAGCTCTATTTACTGTTAATTAGAGTAGATCTTAGTTCATCAGTGCTAGTGCTCTGGTCACCTATTAATCATGAATTCAACCACAATGTTGATTCTCTAATCACCTACTTCACTCTCCTTTGCTTCTCCACCATCCATATCATTCCCTTGACCCTTAATTCTACAAAATTGAGGAATCTGATCTCCCGTCATCACCATTGCCGGAGATTATCGACGACCACCACCCCTTCGTGCAATCAACTTCAAATTAGGTCGAGAGCATAACTCTCGAGCCTCTCTCTCTGTTTGTGCAGAAGCTGACCCCAGATACACACATGAGAAGGGGGATAAACTAAAGACTTGATATCCCAGGTGCCTGGACAAGAAGATCCTGTTAGGCCTCCTCCCACGAGGCCTGGACTAGCCAAGGAGGATACTGAGCCGATCAGGAAGGTCAGAGAATGACATAGTTGAGAAGAATCTAAGAAGGAACAAGGATAGGGAAGTTGTTCTTCCCAGTTCTTCCCCCCACTTTGAGGATCATCAGATTGAAGTTACGACCTTGATCTAATCTAGGTCGTTGATGGTTAAATGAAGCATCATCCTCTCTATGCCATCTAATTTAAATGGTATGTACGTGGCAGCTCAATGATAGTTGATCAACCCACACAAGCAAGGCATGCCCCGCTATTGGGTATATTTCGCCCAAACCCTTGTGTTATTTTGTATTTCTATTCAATCCGATAAATATTTTATTAAGTGTAATATTTTTAGTGAAAATTACAATCTAGACCCTATAATTAATTTTTATTACATTTTAGCCATCATGTCTCACGTGCTACTCAATGTGAGGCGCGACAAAAACTGCGTGTGAACCTTTATATTTTTTGGACCTATTGTTAAATGGATAAAAAGTTTATAAAAATTGTAATCAAGTTCCTTTATCTGTAGCATTTTATTTTTTTGTATGTTTATCACTAAAAATATTTTTATTACTCTAAAAGTTGTAGGAAAATTATCTTAAGTGACTGATATCATAAATGCCCTCGCATAATTTTCATTTGGTAATTTTGATAATTTTTCTATTTATTAAAATACAAAAACACATAATTTTATTCTGTCTAAATATGAAAACCCATAAAAATTATAAAAACTCTAAAAAATCCCCCCAAAATATATTATCTATACTAATATATAATTCAAAAATACATCTTTATGTCTTTTAATTTTGTATATAATTTATATTGTATATTAAAAATATTTGTAGGAAAAATTTGAAATTTTTTATATTTATTAAACCTAAAAAAATCTCGTCTAAATATTATGTTCACTGTTTTGTATATTTCATTAATGTAAAAATATATAATAATTAGTAAAAAGGTAAAAAATTATCAAAAATAGAGAAAAATATAAAAATAAAAGATATCTTCTTCCATGTATCTTGATTATATTTATGTATATTTAAAAAATACAATACCATGTATATATTATTTTTCTTATATATTACTTATATTATCTAAAATTTCATAATTCTTATATACAATTATAAATTTATTTTAAAATTAAATAGAAGCTAAAAAATTACAAAACCAAAAAGAAAATAAAAAGTAAAAATATAAAATGTTATAAATATAAAACAACTAAAAATCATAAAAGTTACATATAACTAAAAACCCACGAAGAATTATAAAAAGAAAAAAAAGACAAAGAGAAAAGAAACAAGTATTTGATTAATTAAAAATAATTAATATCAGATCCCAATCTGTATAGTTCGCTCCCTGAGCTCGATCTCTACATTGTTTATCATTATACACATTTTTCTAGAGTTGTAATAAATTTTATCTCACACATTTGCATTGTCTATTTATCTTTGTGGGTTAACTATTGTCATTTCACTTGGGATTGGGTACCGCACGCCTTGAGAACGGCCCATACAATGATTGTAGGATCTGATTTGTCAACACCGCATGCCCTCCAAGATCGAACCCTTAATGTTCTGGTACCAATTGTGATCAACAAATGGTGCCGTTGCCAAGAGAAACGGAGTATAGATTATTGTTTCTTTAGTTTGCTTTGTACATTATTTCTCTATCTACTTCTGTCTCTTTTTGTTTACATCTACATAGCTTGTCTGACACATCTCCTTGTTTGGATTTGTTGTTGGGCCCGTGGTAGAGGAGCACTTATTCGGAGAACCTGAGTAACTTCACAAAACAGAGGCTGGCTATTCAACCTAGTCGGTAGAAAAGAGAAACAAAGAAGAACCAATATCCATGTAGATTTGTTTAGTGTAGATTTTATTTTTATTTTTTTGTAAGAGAGTGACTTATAAATAAATTTGTAATAATATAGGACAAGACTTGGACACTGAACTTTGTAGGCCTAGTTTAGCATGTTATTATTCACTTGAAGGCCTGAAAAGCTACCCAGAACCAAGCAGAGCATCATGTGTTCCACACAAGATGGGACCACAGTCGTTGAAGTGACCGGACACGAAGCCCGAATAAAAGCTCAACAATCAACCACAATAAAATAAAGCAATGCAATCAAGTGGAGTCAAAATATATTACAAATCCTACAAATAAATGTGTATAGTGGTCAAGTACGTGTAGGGTTTCGAACATAGGGAACAGACGAGCATAGCAGTATTATTTAGTGCTAAATAATGCATATATGTATATATCAACCTATTATGTGCTTAGTGTTTTTATGGGTTTTTAATTAATTATTTTTTTTTAATTTTTTGTGTTATTTTTTTTATTTTAATTTTGTATTTTTATAATTTTCTGAAATTTAATTTCTTATATATATAATAAGTATATACATATAACTACATGCAATAATATGTACAATATATGGAATATATATGTAATATATATAATAACTATATAAAAATAAGTAAATAAAAATAAAGACAATCCTTTTTTAAAAAAATATTTAAAATATAGTTATAGTATTTATAATAATTAATAATAATATTAGTTATATATAAATATGGGTTCAATGGGGCTGCCCCCACCTTATTTTCAATATTTGTTTCTAAAAAATATCACCATGTATATTCATCTATTTATCCCTCCTATCTGTCATTAGAATTTCATCAGAAATAGACACTTCTATGCGATCCATCTAGCTCAGGTCGATTACAACAATGTTTAGACCGTTAAAATTACATGTTCTAGATGGAGGACATAGGAGTCTATTTCTAATGAAATTTGAATGACATATTGTAGGGATATACAGATGAATATACATGGTGATATTTTTAAAAAAATAAAAAAATCGGAGAAATAGGGGCGGGGCATCCCCATTTTTTCCTAACTATATATGTATATAAATACAATATAGGCTATTCTATTTATAAATATAGCTATATATAGTCAAAATTATAAAATAAAATATTTTTGTGTTTTTTTATATTTTCTTCTTTTTTTATTTTTTTGTTTTGGTGATTTTTACTAATTATATGCTTTTTTAAAGTCCAAAATAGTCCAAATCAGGACTAATTAAATAGGTTGAATTTTTTTGAGATTTAAAAATTTAAAATGAGTCCAAAATTTCTCAAACCTATTTTTAATATATAGTAACATGAATATATAAAAATATAAGTTAAAAATATTTTTTAGAATTTTTAGGATGTTTTATACATTTTGTGGAGAGAGGGTTTACAATTTTTTATTTTCCTTTTTGTATTTTTAGTGATTTTTGGTATGTAGTGATAAAATATAGTAATAAGCAATAACTAATTTTTTTGGAATTTTTCAAGAAGTTTTTGTATTTTTTATATTTTTATATCTAAATAGGGATTAAAAATGATCCTTTGATTTTTATAAACAGAAAATGCAAGAAAAGGCTAGAGAAAATGCATGGCATGAATGAGTATCATATCATGCATTTCCACTATTTTTGTAGAACTTTTGGAGCGTGACAACTATTTATAAAAATTGGAAAAGCAAAAATGAAATTACACAAGCTAGTAGAGGCATTTATGCAATATAAAATAAAGGTGAGGTGTTAGATGTAAAATACCCAAATTTTTTGAACTTAAATGCATTTTTTATACTAAATAGCAATTACAAGAATCAGAGAGATACAAAGGAAATTTACCCAACATAGGTGGGGGGGCACGTGAGCTGAGCTGACAGATGATAAATATGTAATTTCCAATTCATAGGTGTTCCAGCGTAATTTTTCACAAAAGCTAACACAATTAAATATTTACAGGGTTTTTTAATAATTACAAAAGGTGGAGGGGGGTTCTTGCAATTTACCCAACTTAAGTACGATCATCGTCCTTTGGATGATGTGTGGCAGATTTTACAGTCGTGGGGCCAAAATTCTTCAACTTGATTGGATGGCCCGGATTAGATCTGAGTAGTGTTCTTGATCCAAGAGTGTTCAAGGGCATTGGATGAACACCCCAAGAACACAAGCGAGCTGAGCTTCAATTTGGTTTTCCTGACGACTTCGGTGTCCTCGCCGAGTTCCGGCAGTAGCTACAGCTTACTGGGAGTCCTCCGCATATGCAGGTGTTGACCGATGAGCTCCAGGTAGTCTTAATGAAGATCTGGGAGGTGGTCTGCTTCAGGAGACCTAGAGTTCTGTTCTAACGTTGATTCGTGGCTCCAATAGAGGGTTTAGACCTCTGACTTGCACCAAAACATCTAGTGTCTCGAGGGCTTCCTCCTTGGCCAAGTGATGAAGCTAGAAGGCAAGGGAATGCGTGTGACGACAAACTTTCGGTGGTGGGCGATGGGATGAAACTCATTTCTCAATATCCGACAAGGATTTGGGTTGAGAAGATTATCACAAGGTGGAGCAAATGTAGGGGAGTGAAATGGTATGGAAATCGAGCAGAGATACTATCGCGAATGTGATAGATTTGGCATGGAGCTCAATCTCCAGGTCAAAAGGGGGTTCTAAATAAATTAAACACTAAAAATAGAAGTTAAAGATGAAAAAAAGAAACTTATACCTAAGGATTACCTAGAAAAGACAGAGAAGGCTCGAGCAATGGGTTGGATGGGCTCTGACGAAGCTCCTCCTCGCTGTAGGTGAAAACAACGAGGGGATCCCAGAGGGTCTTAGCAATCCACAAGGCAGATAAAGTCGCAAGAGCGACCTCTCAAGAAAATCATTATTTTCAACAATCAACCCACACAATATATTAATCACTGAAAAGTAGATGTGAATCAAAATTTATTATAAACACTATAAAAATGGTCATATAATGACAAGCAGAGTTGGGTGTTGTAGACATGAAACACACGATGTAGCACTCGGTATTATTTATAAATAAATAATATAGGTATATGCATATATATAACTATGCACAATATTAGCCAAATAACGTGGGTTTTTTAACTTATATTATATTATTCATTTTTTTAATTTTTTGTTCTATATTTTATTATTATTTTATATCTCTTTTTTATTTCTTTTTATATTTTTATTTTTTAGTTTCTTTTTTATAAAAGATATATAATACTATATAAGGCTATATATACAATATAGGATTATAAGGATATAAATATAACTAACTATAAAGGACATTTACATAATTAATATTTTCGGATTTTAAATAAATTATTTATTTTTTTGTGATTTTTTAGAGAATTTTGCTAATTTTTATATATTTTAAATTCAAAAATACCCTAAATCAGGGATTTAAGAAATACCCGAATTTGAAATGAAAGTTAACAATATCACATGAAGTCTAAAATTCTCCAAATCAATTTTAATAGATAAATAAAAATATAACTAGAATTATAAAATAGAAAACATTATTTTTAGAAATTTTGGGATTTTTATAGATTTTTATAAAGGTTTTAGGGGTTTTTTAATTTTTAAGCAATTTCTTTTTCTATTTTTAATGATTTTTGGTCTGACGGTTAAAAAACACTTAAATAAACAATGTATATATATATATATATTTGGGAATTTTTGAAAATGTTTTTTATATATTTTTAGTATTTTATAGTACAAAACAAGGGCTTTTGTGCTCTAAATGATTTTTATAAAATAGTAAGTTGCCTAAATTGCAAAAATAAATATATGATGTGAATGCGTGTGCAATAAAAAAGCTACATTTATCTTTTGGATTTTTTTGGAGCGCAATTGTTATATTTAATAAATAGAGGCAATGCACAAAAAATTCTAAACTAGTAGGGGTATAATTGCAAATGTAATTAAAGGCAAGGGTCACAATACAATTCACACAAATTTTGAACACTAGTATTTAAACTTTATATATTAAAAGACAATTATAATAACCTATGACGGCTTACATGTAATTTTCACAAGATAAAATGTGCGCATGCAAGTGACTCTAGTAGGGACTAAATTGCAATATACCAAAAGTTCAAGGGGCTACTTGCAATTTTTCCAGAAATTTTTTAAACTGCATAAAATATTTATAGGACTTTAAAGAAATTACAAAAAGTGTGGATGGGGTCTATGAAATTTACCCACTTATTCCTGCAATCCAGTTGTTCTTATATGGCCACGCGTCAGATCTTGTGATTGTAAAGAAGGCGACTGTTCGTTTGATCTGACAGCTGGGATTAAACTTGGCGATAGTTCTTGATCCAATGGAGACACCCAAGAACACTGTCTAGGGTTGCTTTGATCAACAGATCTAGGTGTCTCCGGACTACGTTCTCCTCGTTGGCGAATGGAATGGGTTGCTAGCTTGCCTCCGCACCCGTAGGTGCTCTCAGGGGCACTTAAGGAGGCACAGAATCCCCATATGGATAGAGGTGTCTAGGAGCTTCTCCTAAGTATTTCTTTTGCTCTAGAACGCTCGTTTGTTCCCTGGACTTGCGCCAAAAAGTTAGGTGGTTCGAGGCGATGTTCCTCGGCTAAGAAAGGTGGCTGGGAGCCGCACCGATGAGCGGTGGAAGCGAGCTCAAGCAAAGTGGCGATGGAGGAGCTCGAAGTCCTTCGATTTGAGCAAAATCAAAGGGGTTTTGCGAGTGGATTGTGGAGAACGTGTAAGGGGCAGAGAATGGTTTGAATGCTGGTTGAAATACAGGCAGATCACTGTGAAATCGACCTGGAGCCCGAGCTCCAGTCTTACGCACAAAATGGAATTCAACCTAGACTACTTACCAATAGCAAAATCTAAATGCTGGAAATGAATGCTTAGACTACGATTTACCTATAAATGCCAGAAAAAAGCCTCGATTTGGCCTGGGGACCAAACAGGCAGAACCTCATGGCGGAGCTTGCCAGAGGTGGTGGATCAACTCTGCCTTGGCTCCTCCTCACTGTAGAACCTTGACTCCAATTCCTGTCACCAAGAGGAACACGATGCATTGGTTTTGAGGAGATAAGAACCAATCAAGAGTGATCAAAAAGCAAAATGGGGTGATGGGGGTATATTTATATGTGAGGTTTTGAAGCTTTCCAAGGCGAGATAGCATGCAACGTTGAAGAAGTTGGTGGAGATTTGATGATGGGCGTGGATCTAGGATGAAAGGCTACAGGAAGGCGGTGGTCTCGAGGGCAATGGGTGAAGATGGAGGCATGGAGAAAATGGAGAAGTGGTGCCCTCACGAAGGTCTCACAGAAATCAGAAGGGAGCCGGACAATTGACTACGGTCAACAAATGGAGGCGACCAACCAGGAAATTCCAAGGCAAAAATGCCTTGGAAAATGGATAATAAATAGTAATCGATTTTATTATTTTTAGGTTATAAAATAATAAATGCTTCTAAATTTTTGTAGTATTTTATTCTTATTTTTATTTTTTTGGAGGTTAGTAATTACAAGTTTATTTCTAGGGTTTTATTTATAGGTTTATTTACCTATGTTTTGAGTAACTTATTTTTATTTTGTAATTTCAATTTTATTATTTGATTTGTTATTTTATATATTTACAACTTATTTTTATATACTTGAATATATTTTTATTAAATTTTTATGGCATAACTTGAACACTTAAATAAATGTAGGTATCTATTGTATAGGTATATGTTTTGTATATTCATCTATGTATTTTTGTATTTTATTTGATTTTATTATTTTATTTCTGGTTTTATTTTAGTTTTAATGTGTACATATGATATAAATAATATTTACAAATTTTTATAAATATGAAATTTTAAAAAATAATGAAGAATAAATAAAATGAATATTTTATTCGGGTATATTATACAATAGGGGTCCAAAACCTAACTTTCACACCTTGACTCCAAAAAATATGAAACCAACTTCATTAAATAGCTTACTAAAAGTTACATGTAGTTAAAGTGATTTTAATACATTTTGATTTTTTATTTGGGAGATATGGATCTGTGAAGTTCGGTTTTAGGATTTATTCTGTGTATAAAATGTACACTATATTATTTTTGTGTGAAATAAATTTTCTATTTTTCTATACATTTTTAGCTACAATTTGTATGTACAAAGTTTTATTATTTAATGTGTAAATGATAAATAATAAAATTGGTCCAAAAAATTAATTATTGGACTATTTTGTAGAGTGACCCGTCTATGTTTTCTATACAATTGACCGCCATATTTCCCCCTACTTTATTCCTTGTCGACTAAGTCATCATGATGACTGGGTCTCAGGGGTTAGGGTTACTTCAATATCCTTGACACTTCTCTCTTTTTCTTTTCTTTCCTTTATTCTTTTATATTGGCTATGAATATAAAAAATGCATAGTAATTTATACAGTATTTAGTATGAATAAATGAATGTTTATTTTGATAAATTAATGATGTATTCTTGCATTCAGCTAGGGTTTAAAGGCCAAAATGAAAGAATACAGGTGATGAATGGAGATTCATCAGCCCCTATGCTTTCCTTTGCTAGTCCCTAGCAAACACTTATGCCTATAGTGCGGAGAAGAAATAAAGAAAAGAAAAGGAAATAAGTTGGAATAATTTCCGACTTTTAAACTTGTCTTAATAATGTCTAAGTTTGGAGATCATAGAAGACCTTTGGATTAATGGTGTGTTTGGAACCACTTTGAGGTTAGGATTTGTGACACAACAATCCTTAGATTCCATACTCCTATCAATCGGTCCAATTCACAGCCAGGTCAAAACCATCCTCTCAGTCACATACTCTTGCTACATTGAAATGATAGAACCATGTTTGTGAGATTGTTTAGCTCTTCCCAGACAAAACCACTGAACCACCAGGTGTCCGCAATTTTAATAGCTTGTCCTCGTGGAGGTAGATATTTACTTCTAAGGTCAGGTACTTCTGGTCTTTACACCGAATGGGATAAGAAGTCAGAAGAATGGGAAGAGAAGTAGGAATGGACCAGTGTAGTCTTCATTCCTGCGTGAAGTCAGTCAGTGTAACCGTATCTTCACCAAGAAGCAGGCATTTTCTGAAGCTCATATTTGTGGAATTTTTGGTTGAAGGCTTCTTTGGATATTTTCTTTGACTTTGCATAGCATTTTCATTCTTGTTTGTGCCCTGGTGGATATAACATCTTTTCTTCCACACACTTTTTTGGGGTCTTGGAGAAATTTACGATGGTAGACCATCCCTCATCCGATGCATTGTTTCAATTCATCTACAATATTTAGATATCATTATTATCAAAAGAAGTGGGTTAGAGTATTGGTGTCAACAATCCCAAAGAATGGTTTCTGAGCCACCCTTGACGAAGCGGCCTTGCATCGCCCTGACTTAGACCCAAAGATTTTTCAGCAGTCCATCTAGGTTGAGCTAAGCGCTAGGTGCGAGGTTTCCAGTCAAGTCACTGTCTCAAGAGTTGTACGGAAGAATTGGAAGAGAAGTAGGAATGGACCAGTGTAGTCTTCATTCCCGCCTGAAGTCGGTCAGTGTAACCATATCTTCACCAAGAAGCAGGCATTTCTTGAAGCTCATGTTTGTGGAATTTTTGGTTGAAGGCTTCTTTGGATATTTTCTTTGACTTTTCACATCATTTGCATTCTTGTTTGTGCCCCGGTGGATATCGAATCTTTTCTTCCACCCACTTTTTTTGGGTCTTGGAAAAATTTGCGTCGGTAGACCATCCTTCATCCGATGCATTGTTTCAATTCATCTCCAGTATTTAGATATCATTATTATCAAAAGACGTGGGTTAGCTTACTGGTGTCAACAATCCCAAAGAATGGTTCTTGAGCCACCCACGATGAAGCGGCCTTGCATCATCCTGACTTAGACCCCAAGATTTTTCAACAGTCCATCTAGGTTGAGCTAAGTGCTAGGTGTGAGGTTTCCAGTCAAGTCATTGTTTCAAGAGTCGGAAGATGATATGAAGAGTTCTATTTAGGCACATTGAACCGACTCATGAACATAGTCTTATGAAATCTAAAGAATTAAGTCAACGTGACCTGAAGTACCTCCAATTACAGTCCTCAATGGGTTCCTCTGAGATTAAGTGTTTCAAGGACTACATTAAGCTCCAATATTCAGAATTTATTCAAAGTTGCCCAATTTCCTAGATTACTCCCAAAAATGCTCACGCTATGTATAATGCAGGAACATATTTTGTAATGCAATTTTCAGACTTTTGATCTTTTTATGGATTTTTGAAAAAAAGATTTTGCATTTTTTTTCAATTTTTCAAAAGATTTTTGAAAATGTTTTTGGTATTTTGATTTTGCAAATGTTTTTCTGGTTTTGAAAACAAAATATTTTGGCTAAAAAATAGACACAAATATTTACATGGGGATGCATCTTATATTTACAAGAGTAGGTTTTTTTAAAGAATTACAAGGAATAAGTGATCATTTTTATAATATAATTAATGAATAATTTAAGTGTGATGTATATATTCCTCAAACTTTTTTGAAAAATGATTTTACAAACAGGTTTCAAAACAATAGTCTAAGATAATTTTTACTAACATTTACAAATAATTGAACACTTATTTTGTAAAGGTTTTTCAAACAGTATATATAGATTTTTCAAAATATTTTTGCAACCTTTTTCAAACCCATTTGCAAATAGGTTTTCAAGACAATTTATTTCACATCAAGAAAAGAAATTTTTACAAATAAAATATTTAACAAGGTTGAAAATAAATTACAAAATTATTTTCAAACAGTTTTTAGATTATTTTTCAGTTAGATTTTCAAACTATTTTCCAAACATTTTACAAAGCATTTTTTACCTGATTTATTAGCCAGTATATACAAAAAACTATTTAAGGAATAATAAACATCATTTTTCTTAAATATTTTAATGAATTTGTATATCTATTTCTAATGTTTTATCCATATTTATTGAAATTATGAAAATACGAGTTATGGTGAAAATATATACAAAGTATATATTGACCCTCCTATACTTAGCTTGAGCTATGTCCTCATAGATCGAAGATAAAGGAAGACATAACTCATACTAAATATAGAAAGGTCTATACTACAACGACTAAAGAATAGGAAGTCGATCGTCTCCCCTATACTTAGGATCAATTAATCCTAAGTATAGTGGTCTGCATACAAATGTAGCGAGGGTCGAGGGTTGAAAATGAATAAATGAATGACTCAACGGCTCGGCTTGTCTCCCCCTACGCTTAGGGTAAAATATCCCAAAGTATAGAAAGAATGTCAAAAGTTGAGGAGACAGGCGAGGGATCGAAGAATGGGCACCCGAATGCATTTATCCCCCCTATACTTAAGTTGGAGCATGTCCTATGTATAACAATGATGTATGGGATGAATGCGACTTTTCGTAATAATAATGAATGAAAAGAAGAAAAGAAGAAAATGATCCACTATTCAAAAATGTTTTTGCTGGCCTCATCTGATTGTGTAGATGATGTGGTAGTGAGATCTTCATTGTGGACCACTAAAATTGAATCAACCACGGGAAGAAATGTATCATGTTCAAGATACAACTTCAGGAGCTATCCGTTAATTACGATTGATTGAGCATCTGCTGATAAACCGGACATGACTATACTTCCATTGTCACTCACTTGTTTTTACTATGAACAACCCTGTCCACTTGCTCTTCAATTTCGCTAGGAATAGTTTGAGATTTGCATCTAACATCCAAACTTGCTGTCATGGTTCGAAGGTCTTCCGACGGATGTGCTTGTCATGCCACTTCTTGACCTTTTCTTTGTACATCAAGCTGTTGTCATATGCATACTCGTGGAATTCAAGGAGTTGATTCAGACCAACTTTTGTGTTAGCTTTCTTTGAATCCAAGTTATAGACATTAAAATCCCACAAAGATTTTTGAATGAGCTCCATGGGCATATGGTATGGCTTGCCATATACAAGACGATAGGGGGACATTCCCGATGGTGACTTCTACGCCATCCGATAGACAAAAAGTATTGAATCAAGCAACTGTGACCAATTTTTCCTATCGGGGCGTACGAGCTCCTGTAAAATTGTCTTTGTCTCACTATTTGAACATTCGGCTAGGCCATTGGATTGTGGGTGGTACAGAGAGGTTACATGGTGTTCTATGCAGATATCTTGTGTCAACTTCTTCACCTCTCTGTTGATGAAGCAATTACCCCCATCAGATATCAGTATTTTGGGGATCCCAAAACTTGTAATGATGTGGTCTTCTAAAAATCGGCAGATGGTACGATTGTCGGTGGTTCGGGTTGGGATAGCCTCCACCCAACGGTTTACATAATCGACAACAAGCAGAATATACTAAAATCCATGGATTTTAGGGAACGAGCCATGAAGTTAATGCCCCACGTATCAAACACATCTAAAATCTGAATGTACTTTAGAGGCATTGTGTCTCTTATTCCAATGGTACCACTCGGTCTCTGACAGTCAGTGCAATGCTTGACAAAGTCTTCTACATCTTTAAATAGAGTCGGCCACCAAAGGCAGTATTGTACAACTTTTGTTACCATCCTTCTTCTAGAGTCGTTCCCTCCCTATTCTCTGGCGTGACAATGCTCGAGGACACTATGGACATCTTGAGGAATGCATCTTCTCCAGATGCAGTCAGGTCCTTCATGAAAGAGATATGGATCCTCCCACTGGTAGAAATGGATTTCTGACAAGAACTTGTCTCTCTTCAGCTTAGGCCGATCTTGTGGAGTTTTCTTGGATATAAGATAATTCACAATATCGACTAACCAGGGGAGCGAGGTGACTAATAGGATGCCTTCATCTAGAAAAGTCTCTGTAATCGATAGTAGGCTTTGCTCAAGAGTGTCGGGCTCTGGTAATCTCGCCAAGTGATCGGCCACCACATTTTTGACTGCTGGTTTATCATGAATTTCAAGGTCAAATTCTTGGAGTAGAAGGATCCATCTAAGTGCTTGATGGCTGAGTGATCTGTATACACAATAACCTTGGATCCAAGCAGATGGGATATGAATTTTTCTAGGGCAAATACCACTGCCATCAGCTCTTTTTCAGTGACAGTGTAGATTTCTTTGAGCTTCATCTAGAGTTCTACTGGCATAGTGGATGGCAAATGGAATATGATCTCTCCTCTATCTTAAAACTGCCCCAATATCGTAATCAGAAGCGGCTGTCATGATCTCAAATGGTAGAGACCAATCTGGGCGATTGAAGGACATGGGCCTGAGTGATTATTTCTTTCAACTAAGTAAAGGCCTGGAGGACTCTATCATATACAATAAAGTCTACCTCCTTACCTAGGAACTCGGTCAGAGGATTTTGCATCTTAATGAATTATCGGTAGAAACCGACATGCCCTAAGACTGATCTGATCTGCTTCAAATTTGTATGTGGCTCTAGCTTCAAAATCACCTCTACCTTTGTCAGATTTACCTCCATGCCACACTTCGAGATGACATGGCCGGGCACAATACATTCGGTCGCCAAAAAATGGCTCTTCTCCCACTAGTGCACAAGATTCACTTCACAATATCCTTTCAGAACTTGGTCTAAATGAGATAAATACTGATTAAAGCTGTCTCCGTAGATCAAGAAGTCATCCATAAAGACCTCGAGAAAACTTCCATATCTGCAAAGTTTGCCAACATACATAGTTGGAACGTCGCTGGAGGTTGCATAACCCGAATGGCATTCCACGAAGGCATATGTCCCAAATGGACAGGTGCAGTTTGTCTTCTCTTGATCTTATGGAGCAATGGCGACTTGATTATAACCAGAGTATCTATCCAAGAAACAGAAATATTCCTTTGCGGCCAGTCTTTCGATTATCTGGCCGATGAAGGGGAGTGGAAAATGGTCTTTCTTGGTTGCTAAATTCATATGTCTGTAATCCACACAGATGCGCCAGGATGTTAGTACTCTGGTTGCGATCTCCTCTCCTTTTTCATTCTTGACCATGGTGATCCCTGACTCTTGATCACGACATGCAGGGGACACCCATTTTGAGTCAGATATGGGATATATGAATCCCGCATCACACCATTTTGTGATCTCATTCGTCACAACCTCCCAAAGGTTTGGTTTTAATCGATGCTGGAATTCGCGCGAAGGCTTGTTGTCTTCTTCAAGGTATATGTGATGCAAGCATAGTGAGGGATTTATCCCATGCAGATCTAAAATTTTCCAGCCTATGGCCTTGTAGTTTCTTTCTAGAACCTCTAGCTGACGAGATTCTTGTACCTTGGTTAGCTGTGAATTGATGATCACGGTGAACATGTTCGGCGCACCCACAAGAAAGGCATACTTCATGTTTGCTGGAAGCAGTTTGCGCTCAGGTGGGGATTGATTCAGCTTAGTGGTGACTTCGGCTACTGTGTAGGGCAATGGCGTTGGGTCTTTCATTTGTAGTGTGTCCACCATTGGCACTATAGGATGTGAGTGCAATGCTTCATAGAATTCTTTGATGATCGAATCTTGCTCAAAAAATTTTCAATGATATCCTTTTGTTCTGCCAAGGACAGGTGGTCATAATTACATTCATTAGGTAACTCAACAAAAACCTCAACTTCAAGGAGATCTGGGAAATCGACTGTACTGTCCAAGCCTTCCTCTGTGGAGAAGAAAACTTGGGTTTCAATGTCATCCATAAATAGGTTTGTATCATGGATTTCAACCAAAAATTTACAGTCTTCTATCTATTGCTTTGTTGGCTCACTTTTGTATGATGCAAATGCTGAAGATTTAGGCACTTGAATCGTCTCAATTGGCACTTAATCGCTATTCGAACGTAAGGTTATCTGCTCGGTGCCATAGTTCACTACTACTTTGGTTGTTCAAAGGAACGTCCGTCCAAGGATTATCGGGTTATGGAGAATAGGAACTGAAGTTTCCAGATCTAGAACTATGAAGCCTGCATGGAACTACATTCCCCGAACGGTGACGACGACATCTTCCAAGATTCCTCGGGGCCGTTTAATGGATGTGTCTATAAACTACATAATCATTCTAGCAGAATTGATCGGTCCTAACCTAAATTCTTTGAGCAGTAAAGTGGGCATCAGGTTGATTGAGGATCCACTGTCGAGTAGAGTTCAATCGAACTCTTGGTCAACATCTTACTAAAGGATCTCACATATCCTTCTTCTTTGTTGGGAGATTGCTGATTGCATTTACTGTAGCTGTAGTGAGAATGTGCTTCACATTTCTTTAACGCGCTTTACGCAGTTGTCTCTTCGAGGTACATGCCTCCTTTAGACCTTTCTTGATGTTTGTAATGTACTTGATGCCTTTAAGAAGAGGCATTTCAAGAACAAGATTCTGAATGATTTCCACCACATTAGGGTCGGACAAGACAATTTTCAAAATTTTAATTTTTTTTGGATTTTCTCATTGCATCAGAAAACAGAATATGTACAGAATCAAAAGCAACTGTAGGAATAGTGTTCATATTTACAACAAAATCTGCATCCACATCAGGCTATATAAGTGGATGATTAAAATGATCTGAATCATCCAAGAAAGGTGGGCATCCAAAATCTTTAGGTGAGGCTCCATCAGATGATGTCGGATCAACTGTAGGTGTGGACTCCTCCATGGCTAGCTGGCTAGTGATTCAACTACTACTGCAGGTGTTGTCTTTTTGGTATTTTTGATTTTGATGATTTTTTTGGATTTTTGATTGTGTTTCTCCTTCTTCTTCCTCACCCGGCCTGGCTGGTGGTCCGCCTGATGCAGAAAAAGATGATGGCTTTCCCACATTTGCTTTATTCTTCCCCTTTCAAGTGGTTGATGGCTACAAGGTCCTACCACTCCTGAGAGTGACAACATTAGATAATATCTTCCAATTTGTGGCTGAGATCTGCAAGACCCTTGATAATCTGGGCCAGTCAGTCCAAGGCGGGGTCCATAGGAGATGTAGACTAAGATACCTCAGTGTGCTGGCCATGCTGATATTGTTGATGGTACTGAGACTGCTGATTGGGGTACTGAGAATGATACTGAGGAGAAGGGTGATGTTATTGGTACTGTTGAGGAGGGTGCTGCTGATAGGGTACAACCGCATACTGCTGGTTTTATTGATACTTCCAGTACTGCGATTGTTGATACTGGTTCTGTATCCAATTACCATGGAATTGTAGAGACTGCTAGTATTGCTGGTGAGGAGGTTGGATATTCTGGACAAACCTTCCTCCCTGTTGTTAAGGGAACTAGCAGGAGTTAGCGGTCTGACCCTACTGAAGTCTGCCTGGATGGGTTGGTTGCGCATCATGTGACCATACGCCATTCACCTCCTGGATGAGAGGTGGTAGAGGCGAGAATTGATCTGGAATATACTGGGTCTCCGGCTGGTGGACGACCAACTGCTATTGTGACTGCTGCAAAGTGGATGGCTCTAGGGCCTACACATAGTAGACGTGTTGAACCACTGTCTGATGTTGACTTGGCTGAGGAGGTTGCGGCGGTGCTTGTTCCTTCGCCTCAGTGGGAGTGGAAGCCATGCAGACATTGAGTTGTGGGAATTGATTGTGCTCACCAGCAACTCCAGCTACTTGGTGATTTTATCTAGCTTGTCAAGGTGTTGTGTCCTTTGTACGATCACAACAAGCTTTTACAAGTCCTGTGATCGCTTTTTTAATATGTCTACTTTGGACGGATGGCTCCCAATAATGGTCAGATTGGAGCTCTCATCCCTGTCTGGCTCGTGGGATGTTGCCATATGCACATGCTTCTGAATATTCTGTGGCTGGTGCTGATATGCACGGGATTACAATATAGAGGCCTCTCCTTCAGCCATTTCTTTAAAGATCTGCTAGACGACGTCCTCATATTTGTTGAAATGTGAGCCACCACACGTGGCATCCACAAGCTTCTAACATTCTATTGTAAGTCCTCCGAAGAAATGTTGGACCAGGCCGATCCTAGGAATCTCATGATGGGGAAACTTTTCTTGCAGCTAAGTAAACCTCTCCCAAGCCTCATGGATGGGATTCGTGAGTGTCTTTGATGAAGTTTGCTATGAGGGCGTGCATTTTATTAAGTCGCCCAAGAGGATAGTATTTGTGCAAAAAGGATGACTTCAATTCCTCCCATGTAGTGACGACCTTCCCCAAGTGGTTGATCTAGTGACGAGCCTTATCTTGAAGGCTGAAGGGAAATGTCATCATCTTGACTAGCCCTAGAGGTATACCGGGGTAGTGAGTTGTGCCACAGATGCACTTATGAGTGGGAACATTAAGGGTCGTATTAATCCACAAAGCGGATCAATAGTCGATGCGGTGACCGCTCAATAAAACCCAATCAATCAACAATTAACCCACAATCAAAATAAAGTAGTGAAGTCCCCAAAATGTGAATTAAAATTTATTAACTCTACCATAATGATGCGTAGTATGTAAATATGTAGAGGTCGAACCACAGAGAGCAAAAACTGGTAGCCTATTATTATTCATATGCAAGCTAGTCATATGTGCACACAAATCCTTTTTGTGGGTTTTTAATTTTTTTATTATATTTTTTTATTTGATTTTTTGGTTTTATAATTTTTAGTTGATTTTTATTTTAATATTTTTTATATTTTAAGCTTTTATATTTTTTAACTTTATTTTTTTGAAATAAGATATCAAGCCATAAACGATATATATAATAAAAGAGATATAAAAGAGAAATGAAAATAGGGAAATACACTCAAAATATAGTAAATAAAATATTTTTTTGATTTTTATAATTTGCTAATGTTTTTGTGATTTTTCTAGATTTTTCCTCATTTTTGGTACTTTTAAAGTCAAAAATACAAGTAAATAGCAAGATAAATTGCTGGCCGAAAATAAAATAAGGAAGAAAAATATCAAATAGCCCCCAAAATTCCTCAAATTAATTTTAGAACAAATATAATAAAATACAGAAAATTTAGAAATAGACATTGCATTTTTAAGATTTTTCTAGAATTTTTAATATTTTTCTGAAGGTTTTTACGGTTTTCTAATTATTAGGAGTTTTACTTTATATTTTTTAGTGATTTTTAGAAAGAAAACCACACACTCTAAAAGACACAAATATATGTTTTGGAGAATTTTTCATGAAGTTTTTATAATTATTTTAGGATTTTATAATGCAAATAGTAGCAAAAATGCAAGTTTCTGAATTTTTATAAATATGAAAATGCAATAAAAATGCAAAATAAAAATATGGCGTGATAATGCAATGCAACAGGAACCTATGGGATTTTTTTGGTGATTTTTGGGATTTTAGAGATGCATGCAATAAATACGAAAATAAAAAGAAATTTCCAACACTAACAGGGCATTTTTGCAAATGAAATAAATTCCAGGGGGATCTGTGCAAATATACCAAAAATTTTTAACGTTAACATGAAGTTTATGGACCAAATACATATGTCAAAACCCGCCAGGGGGACCTTGCAATTTTCCCAATCATGTGGAACTACACGTGACTCACACGCACAGGGACCAAAATGCAATTTCATAAAGAACAAGGGTCTGCGTGCAAAATTCACAAAAAATATAACACTAAAACTTTTATTTAATGGACCTTTTTGGAATACAAAATCATACAAGGGCATCCATGAAATTTTCCCAAACTCACGTGGGACCGCATGTGAGCTGACATGGATTGGACCTAAATGTAAATACAAGAAACCTAGGGTTCTTTTTACAAAATATCCACTTTATTTTAAACGCTACACACTATTTAATGGACTAAATAATAAATACAAAAAAGTAGGGCTTAAGGTGCAAATTACCCCTTATTAGGCGCGGATGGATGGCAGATGTTCATTCACTTATACACGTGTCACCCATCTGACGGTCGATGACGCTTCGTGGTTGGACGCACGAGATTAGATCTCTTGGCGAGATCTGACGGTCACAAGGCTTGTCGTCCAACGACTGTTGCTACACCTAGGGCCTTCATCTTGATCGAACGGTGATGGAGCAAGGTGGACGAACAGGGACGAAGCTTGCGCACGACGAGCTTCAATCGGGAATAGCTGGCGCCTCCGGCCTTCTTTGTCGCCTCCGATGGTCTTTGTACGTGCCTGGAAGGTCCCCGCGCTGGCTAATGGTCTCCGCTTGGCCCCTGGAGGTCCCAATCGATCAGGCGAGCTCGGAGAAGGGAAGGACCTCCAGGAACCTCTTCTTGGAATCAATCAAGCCCAAGAGGGCTCCTTTCACGTCAAGACCTGCACAGGAAGAACAAGTGGCTCGAGAAGAAGCTCCTTGACCAGGAGTTTGAAGCTTTAGCGCAAAAATGAGGGTGGGCGGTGAGGTTCCGGTGAGCGGCAGAGTTGGAACCTCGATTCGCAGAACCACAAGGGCTCTAGTTGATCCAGGGTGTGAGGGAGATGGAGAAAATGATAGGGAGCAAGATGGGAGTGATATGAGCGTTGGAGGTTAACTGGAGGGCTCAGGAGTCATTGCCAGAGCGGAGCTCCGGCGAACTACGACTCAACCGATTCGAGGCGATTAACTAGGCTAGAGACTAAACTAAATGCGGGAAATAAAAGCTGGAATTAAAAACTATCTAATAAAGCAAGAAAAATGTGCTCTGATACCGGGTGGGAACCAGGGAGCGTGGCGTCGCCGGAGCTCCACCGTGGGTGCAGCTCCCACCTCCTCCGACCGATTCAAGGTGCCAAAGATCTCCTCCTATCAAGAGGGAACCTCCAGGACCAAATACGAGGAAGGGAGAAGACTAAAACTGACCAAATTTGAGAAGGAGGTCGGAGCTGGTTATTTATAAACTTCACAAGGCACCCTTATTGACCTGCTAAAATCAAAGAATCTGATGTGCTTACGAGCAATCTAAGAGGTTGGCGTGATTGTACAATGATCCAGGAACAATTCTTATGAAGGAAGCGAATTCGATCGATGGACAAGACACCCATAAAAAATGCAAGAAAATCGGGGATTCACCAGGTCTGAAGGGTTAGAGCTGCAGATGGGACAGTTGACCAGAGGTCAGTGAAGGCTGCGCTGGATTGGTCCATGTAGGGCGCTACAGGACAAAACAAGGATTTTTATTCGAAAATAATTAATTTAAAATAGTAAATGATTTTATTATTTTTTAGTATAAAATTAAAAATGTTTATTATTTTATGTAGTATTTTAATATGATTTTTATTTATTTTTTGGCTTTATTTATTGGTACTTAATTTTTATGAGTGTATTTATAGGTATACGTACCTATGTTTTGTGTATATTTATTTTTATTTTGTATATTTTATTTTATTATTCTATTCTCTTATTTTATATATGTATAACTTATTTTTGTGAGTCTAAATATATTTTTGTTTGATTTTTATGAGTTTATTTGCACATTGAAATAAATAGGTATATGATTTATATAGGTATAGGTATAGGTGTTTTACCTATGTTTTGCATACTTCTTTTTATTTTAATATATTTTAATGAGTTTTATTTTTGTTGTGTATCTTTAATAGAATATATATGATATTGACAAAATTCTAAAAATATGAAAGAATGAAATAATTAAAGAATATAGTTCCCTTTTATTTATATACATAGGTATTTCATCTATGGTTTTGGCATAGTTTGATTTTATTCTCCTTTTTCTTTGAGGTTTATTTCTAATTTTAATGTATACTTATGTTATAAATAATGTTTACAAAATTATAAAAATATGAATTTGTAAAAATAATAAGTAATGAATAAATTGAATATTTTAATCGTTATTATGTACAAAAGGGGCCCAAAAATCTATATTTTGCACAGTAACTCCAAAAAATATAAAACCACCACCATTAATAGTTCATGAAAAGCTATATACAATTAGAGGTGATTTTGCCATGTTTTGAGTTTTTATTTGGAAGATATGGGTCTGTCAAGTTTGGTTTCTGGCTTTTTATTATGGGTATAACATGTACACTGTAAATTATTTTTGTACAAACTCAATTTTGTATTTATTTACATTATTATCTACAACTTTTGTGAACAAAGTTTCTTTATTTGATGAATAAATAATTAGATACAAAATAAGTGTCAAAAATGCACAAACCAAGAATGAATAAATGAAATATTTATTGTATTCTTGGCCCTTATCTCCCCCTACTTTATTCCTTGTCGACCAATTTCATTATGGACTTGGTCTCGGGTCAGGGTCATAAAATATTTGCAATATTTTATTCCTTTCTTTTCTTCTCTTTATTCCATAATTTTGGCATTAAAAACCTTATTTTATGTACAAGAAATACAATAAATAATGAATGCTATTATAGGCAAATTAATGTTATTTACATGCATTAGCTAGGGTTTTCAAGGCCAAAATGATAGAATAAAGGTGATGAAATGGGGATTCATCATGCACCCGAACTGTTGTAGATGAATGTAAGTTCTTCATTAGCGTTTCCTCAAAAGGTGGGTAGGAGTGCCAGTAGCTGAGGCTTCAATTCAAAATGACCATGGATTGCAGCAATCTAGACCCATTCAGTGACTTGTCCCACCCTAGGATTGTATGCTTCTTTGAGAGTTGGCTTGGGCCACTCTACTCTAGGCTCGTCTATTGGCCTGTACCGCCCCCACCTTCGGGTTCCTCTTCAAATCCTCCTCGATTTTCTATCCCTATCCTCAAGTCATTGAGCATATCTTTGAAGGCGACCTGTGCTAAAGCTTGTTCCATGAGCTGCTGCTAGATTGCCTGAATAAAGGCAAGGATCTAGGCATTCACTACATTCAGATCTGGCTTCGGACCTTGATCTGGCTAAGAGAAATTTCGGTTTCGACAGGGATGGTCTTTCAAAACACACACACACACAGATATATATATATATATATATATATATATATATATCAATTTTCTGGATTTCGATCGAAATGGGTCGAAATATCATTGATATTTCAACATTTCGACCCATATCGGCCGAAATTCATGTTTTCTGTTCAAAATTTCTCAGATTTCGACCGATATGGGAGAAATTTTGCCGAAACCTATGTAAATCAACAATATTAACCATGTGATCTTAATTTTAGTCATTTTACTAACTATTTACCCATTCTCTATATCAAAACACATCATGAGTTATATATTTTGTTTCGGGTAGGGTATGGTTCAACAGGGGGGATGCATGCAATGTTTCTTCAACGTAGGGAGCTTCACCTCCCCTTGTTTTGGTAATGGAGATGAAACAACTTTATAGATTATAGATATCTATTATAGTTTCTTTGCTTCATTCCTTTTATCATTTGTCTTTGTAAAATATATCATCTTTTCTGTAAGTATGTAATTAACTATGTAATTCATTAGAACTGTATGATATCTATCAGTCAGCTCAACGATGTGCCCCGATATGTGCGATATAAGGCATATGGATGAGAGATATGTGTGATATAAGTGTACATTTGTTAGTTATTATTTTTTTAAGAACTTGGATTTAATCATATCCATTTCTAATATGTATCAATCAATAATCAGCCTTAACAGTGAAATGATCGATATGACCGATATGTGCGATATAAGGGGCATATGGATGAGAGATATGTGTGATATAAGTACGCATTTGTTAGGTATTGTTGTTTTAAGAACTTGGATTTAATGATATCCATTTCCAATATGTATCAATCAATAATCAGCCTTAATAGCGAAATGATCGATATGACCGATATGACCGATATGTGCGATATAAGGGGCATATGGATGAGAGATATGTGTGATATAAGTACGCATTTGTTAGATATTATTGTTTTAAGAACTTGGATTCAATGATATCCATTTTCAATATGTATCAATCAATAATCAGCCTTATAACAAAATGATCGATAAGACCGATATGACCGATATGTGTGATATAAGGGGTATATATGAGAAATATGTATGATAAAACTATATATTTGTGAGCTATTTATTGTTTTAAATAACTTGAAAGATCTTAATTTGCAAAAAAATGGTCGAAAAATGACTTTTTGAGTCATTTTTGACATTTCCACCGAAACTGTCGAAATTTCCCAAAATTTCACCGAAATTTCAGTATTAGGGGTAACCAAAATGAAATCGAAATCTCAAACCTTGGTTGTTGTCCCTTCCCCTTTCCTCTAGGATCCATCTCTCTCTTTTATCCTGAGTATGATTCTATCATAATTTCTGGATCCAGATTGGGCTCTTGATCTACAAATGGAATAATGCCCCAATCAGTCTATATGGAGGCACCATATGCAATAAATCGGTCTGTGTTAAGGTCAACAAATAACTTCATTAAGGATGTCGATGTGTAAGGAGTGAAATCAATAGCCATCCAAAATGGGCAAAATCCGAAACAAGAGTGATCCTGGATTATTGAGAAGATGTGGAGTCTAGAGAGCGGTTCACAGAGTCTGACTCTCGGGAATCGCTCCAAATTATTGGAGGTGACGGGCATATGGAATCGATATTGGTGTCGGCAAGGTCACGACTAAGCCATCCATGTGTCGCCATCTCAAAGGTCAAGAGGAGATAGAGAATGGAAGAATGATACGGAGGTCAAATACAGAATAAAGGGAGTGTAAAACATTAGAAGGCTCCAAATGAGCAGGGGGTAAATAAGGAGTCAAAATAAAGTGCAAAAAGGCATATAATGTTCGGGACTGATCTTTGAACCTTAATCTAATTCAAATAAACGTAAAACAAGGATAGGTTCACCCACTCAACACATGAGAAGCCGTAAAGGTTCAGCTATTTTTATCTTTTCCATTTCGTTGTTATTTTCAGTCAATCTTATAACAAGTCCTTAAGTACGCTAACCCTATAGGAGCATGTGTACTGACGGGCAAGTGCCTTGTACTTGTTCCACCTCCTTTGTAACATGTGATCTGCACACTGAAAGGTCCTTGATCTCGTGCCTAGGTGACTACTCCGCTAAAGAAATGGAGAAAGGAAGCCAATAGGTGAAACCAATACTTCGAACCTCGATCGCAATGGAATTACCTGTAAGCGTGCAAGGACCTACTCGAATGCAAATCGATGAGACAGACACACTCGTGAGGGTGTGGCCTAAGATCAGTACTTCAGACCAAGTCGGATGCTCCACACAAGGCAGGAACACCGTGCTCAATGAGGACCTACTAGGCCACGTACGATAGAAGCACTAATACTTCACCAACCCAGGTGATAATCAAGGCACCACAGATCTGGATTTGGGCTCTTATCCTTAGCGGGTCTTGCCTCATTCTGTCTGGAATGTACCTGAAGATAATGTGGATTTAATGAACCCCAAATAATGAATGGTTCGTTACGAATTTTAATTAAGGTCAAGTTTATTTAGCAGTCCCTTTTTAAATGTTTGGTTTTTCAATTTTTAGAGTATTTTTCATAGCAAGCCGCCTAACGATTTTTTTGTATTATTCTTTTATGTCCTAAGTGATATAAACACTAGGAAGAGATAACAGAAAAGCCGTGCAAGTCGTCACTAAGATGGAAATCTCGCCTTAGTAACTAATGATGCATGCAAAGATAGAATTACTTACAGTGCTTCCCAGCTCTCTCCTTACGGGATACAAGATAGAATTGAAATAATTACACTATATGGTGATATGCAAAAATGAGAAAGCGTCCTAAACAATAGTTGTTATTATAGGGAAGAACCAAATGCCAATTACTCAGAAATGAGATCCAAAAGTCCAATCTCTGAAGTGCATTGGTATCCGCCACAATAGATCCTGCAAGCGATGTATAACACTTCTCTTGGCACTCGATCTCAAGTCCAAATAACTAACAATTAATTTTGGACTAAGTCCAAGTGCATATCATTATAGGTGCGTGACATGTTATTAGGGCTTTGGACCTAGCTACCGAGTCAAGCACCCTACTATCTAAGGGCTCACTCACAAAAAACAAATATAAACAAAGGCGAAGAGCTTAAATCATGGGAAACTAATAAAACAAAGACGATAAAACATGAGAAATCCGGTACGAGGCCCCCAGGTGAACAGATACCCTGGCACTGGACCTCGTGTGGTGGAGAGAGTAGTGTCTAATTTAATTACAAATTATTTTGCAAAAACTAAATCTCTTTCTCGTAAAAAATAGAAAATGTTATGCTAAGTATGTTCTTTTCCTCCTTCACTGCTCTTCTCTCATGCTCTCTCTTGGTCGGCTCACAAAGAGGAGGCCAGCCTCTGCTCCCCTTGGGTGCACCCACCTCCTAAGAGATAGCCCTTGTCAAGCGGTCCCTTGTAAGAAAGATTAACAAGAAAAATTGATTAGAACAGTCAAATAATTATTAAATAATAAATAACAATAAATGCGAGTAAATAATGGATAGCTATATATATAAATGTGCTACGATCCATTGCAACCTGGTAGTGACGCCATTTGAAGACAAAGAGGGGATCCCAGTGGGTTTGTCAATCCACAAGGCAGATCAACAGTCATAGGAGCGACCTCTTGAGAAAATCTTTGATTTCAACAATCAACACATAATATATTAATCACTGAAAAGCATGTGTGAATCAAAATTTATTATAAACCATAGAAAAATGATCGTATAGTGACAAGCAGAGTAGGGTGTCGAACATAGGGAACACACGATGTAGTACTCAATATTATTTTTAAATAAATAATACATGTATATATATAACTATGCACAATATTGGCCAAATAATGTGGGTTTTTTAACTTATATTATATTATTAGACTTTTTTTATTTTTTGTTTTATATTTTTGAATTCTTTTTTTAAATTTCTTTTTTATTTTCTTTTTATATTTTTATATTTTTAATTTCTTTTTTTATAAAAGATATATAATACTATATAAGGCTAGATATACAATATAAGATAATAAGGATATAAATATAACTAACAATAAAGGGAAATTGTAGAACTAAATATTTTTTTATTTTAAGATTTTTGTGAATTTTGTTATTTTTAAAATATTTTCAAAGTAAAAAACACCTTAAATTAGGTATTTAAAAAATACTCGAAACTGAAATGAAGATTAAAAACATCAGATTAAATCAAAAATTCTCCAAATCAATTTTAATATATAGATAAAAATATAAATAGAATTATCAAATAGAAAACAACATTTTTTGGAATTTTTTAGAATTTTATAGATTTTTATAAATGTTTAAGTGGTTTTTTCAATTATTAAGTATTTTATTTTTCTATTTTTAGTGATTTTTTATCTAAAGGTAAAAACACTTAATTAAATAAAAAACATTTTTGAGGGAATTTTTTTAAAATGTTTTTATATATTTTTGGTATTTTATACTGCAAATAGGGGCTTTTGTGCTCTAAATGATTTTTATAAAATAATAAAGTGCCTAAATTGCAAAAATAAATATATAATGTGAAAGTGTTGCAATCAGGAAGCTACACATATTTGGAATACAGTTGCTATATTTAATTAATAGAGGCGATGCAAAAAAAATTTTAAACTAGAAGGGGCATAATTGCAAATTTAGCTAAAGGCGAGCATCACAATGCAATTTCACCCAATCAATATTTATATATTAAAAGATAATTACAATAACCCATGATGGCTTATGCAATTTTGACAAGATAAAATGTGCGCATGCACGTGACTCTAGTAGACACTAAATTGCAATATACAAAAAGTTCAAGGGCTACGTGCAATTTGTTCACAAAATTTTAAACTTCATAAAATATTTAAAGGACTTTAAAGAAAT
Source organism: Ottelia alismoides (assembly GCA_037367405.1). Taxonomy (NCBI): domain Eukaryota; kingdom Viridiplantae; phylum Streptophyta; class Magnoliopsida; order Alismatales; family Hydrocharitaceae; genus Ottelia; species Ottelia alismoides. The sequence goes on along the minus strand of JAZKJV010006172.1, from coordinate 226,901 downwards.
TACAAAAAGTGTAGAGAGGGTTTATGAAATTTACCCTCATGCATGGAATCCAGCCATTCTTGTATCGCCACATATCAGATCTTACGGCTGTAAAGGGGGCGACAGTTCATTTGGTCCGATGGTTGGGATTAAACATGGCGATCACGGGTGTCGGAAGAACACCCAAGAACACTGTCCAAGGTTTCTTTGATCGACGGATCCGGTCGTCTCTGAGCTCCGCTCTCCTCGCCAATGAGTGGTATAGGTTGTTGGCATGCCTCCGCACGCGTAGGAGCTCTCAAGGGCTCTTAAGGTGGCACGAAATCCCCAGATGGCTCCAGGTTTTTGGGAGCTTCTCCCATGTGCTTCTTTTGCTCTAGCATGCTCGTTTGTCCCCCTAGACCTGTGCTAAAAAGGTAGGTGGCTCGAGGCGATGCTCCTCAACCAAGAATGGTGGCTGGGAGCCATGTCGATGAGCGGTTGAAGCGAGCTCAAAAGAAGTGGTTGTGGAGGAGCTAGAAGTCCTTCGATTTGAGAGAAATAAAAGTTGCTTTTGTGAGTGGATTGTGGAGAACGCGTAACATATGTAGAATAGTGTGAATGCGGGTCGAAATATGGGCGGGTCATAGTGAAATCGACCTGGAACCAGAGCTCCAGGCTTACGTATAAAATTGAATTCAACCCATACTACTTACCAAAAGGGAAATCTAAATTTTGGAAATGAACTCTAAGACTACTTTTACCTAGAAATGATAGGAAAAAAGCCTCGATTTGGCCTGGGGGTCAAAGAGACAGAACCTCACGGCGGAGCTCGTCGGAGGTGGTGGATCAGCTCTGTCGTGGCTCCTCCTCGCAACAGAACCTTGAATCCACTTCAAGTCACCAAGAGGAACACGATGCGATGGTATGAGGGGCTAAGAACTGATTAAGAGCAATCAAAAAGCAAAATGGGGGCAATGGGGGTATATTTATAGGTGAGAATTCGAAGCTTTCCAAGACGAGATATCGTGCAACGTTGAAGGAGTTGGTGCATATTCGATGATGGGCGTGGATCTAGGACGAAGAGGCTTCAAGAAGGCGGTGGTCTCGTGGGCAATGGGTGAAGATGGAGGCGTGGAGAAAATGGAGAAGTGGAGCCTTCATGATGGTCTGACAGAAGTCAGACGGGAGGCCAGAAAGTTGACGACGGTCATCAAATGGAGCCGCCTGGTTAGTCCACGTGGACCAACCAGGAAATTCGAAGGCAAAAATGCCTTGGAAAATGGATAATAAATAATAATCGATTTTACTACTTTTTAGGTTATAAAATAAGAAATGTTTCTAATTTTTTGTAGTATTTTATTCATATTTTTTTATTTTTTTGAGGTTAGTAATTACAAGTTTATTTCTAGTGTTTTACTTGTAGGTATATTTACCTATGTTTTGAGTAATTTATTTTTATTTCATAATTTTATTTTGTTATTTTATTTATTTACAACTTATTTTTATATATTTAAATATATTTTTATTATTTTTTTATGGTATAATATGTACACTTAAGTAAATGTAGGTGTATATTATATATGCATATGTTTTGTATATTCACCTATGTATTTTTGTATTTTATTTTATTTTTTTATTTTATTTATGGTTTTACTTTAGTTTTAATGTGTACATATGATATAAATAATATTTACAAATTTGTAAGAAAATATAAAATTTTAAAAATAATGAAGAATAAATAAAATGAATATTTTATTCATGTATATGGTACAATGGGGGTCCAAAACCTAACTTTCACATATTGATTCCAGAAAATATGAAACCACTTTTATTAAATAGCTTATTAAAAGTTATATACAATTAAAGATGATTATGATATATTTTGATTTATTGGGGATATATGAGTTTGTGAAATTCGGGTTTTAAGATTTTATTCTGTGTATAAAATGTACAATGTATATTATTTTTGTGTGAAATAAATTTTGTATTTTTATATACATTTTTAGCTATAAGTTTTATGTACAAAGTTTTGTTATTTAAGGTGTAATTAATAAAGAATAATTTAGGTCCAAAAAAGTAATTATTGGCCCATTTTGTAGAGTAATCCGTCTGTATTTTCTGTACAATTGGCCGCCCTATCTCCCCTACTTTGTTACTTGTGGACTAAGTCATCATGATGACTGAGTCTAGGAAGTTAGGGTCACTTCAATGTCCTTGACACTTCGCTCTTTTTCTTTTCTTTCCTTTATTCTTCTATTTTGGCAATAAATTCCATAAACAGATAATATTTTATATAGTATTTCGTATGAATTATGAACATTTATTTTGATAAATTAATGATCTATTGATGCATTCAGCTAGGGTTTAAAGGCCAAAATGCAAGAATAAAGGTGATGAAATGGAAATTCATCAGTAGAACAATGACCATGAGCTCCTGTCACTAGTTGTAGGCTTTAGGGCTGTTATGAGAGGTTAAGAATGACTCCAGGAGTGATCAGGCACAAAAATGGTGGATAGGGGTGGATAAATGGGTACTTCAAGAAGGGGTGTCGTGTGAAGGAGATGGGGTAGGTTGAAGGAATGGGCTCGGCGAGGATGGCTGACATGTAGTCTGCATAAGTATGAAGGGATTGAGGCAGAGGGGAGAGTGGAGGTGGAGTGAAGAAATGGAGAAGGCCTCCCGTGAGCTTCTGACACGGACGACGAAGAGGCAGTAAAGTTAACCTAGGTCAACTTTTGGAGAGCTCTGGTTGGTCCATGTGGACCAACCAGAAAAAAGGGAACCAAAAAATATTTGTAAATTTGATAAAAATTAATAAACGACTTAATTGATTTTTGGTTAAAACACAAAAAATGTTTGTACTTAATGTAGTATTTTATGCCTTTTTTATTTATTTTTACAAGGTTGTTTTTAACATGATATTATTTACATGTATATATAGGTAAAAATACATGTATTTCTCATGTTTTATTGTAAATTTATATTTTGTATTCTTATTATTATACACATGTATTTTTTACATTTTTAATTTATTTAATTACATATTTGGAATGTAGCAGGGGCATTACATAGACTAAAGAGCATCTAACTAAAAGCATACATTCTGAACAAACAAGTGAATGTTGTTTTCATCTGGTCTTTGAGCGCAATGGCCACCTGATTATATCCCAAGTACCTGTCAAGAAAGTAGTAATGACTCTTCCCAACTAATCTCTCGATAAACTGATCAATGAATAGTAGTGGGAAGTGATCCTTCTTGGTCACCATATTCAATCATCTTTAGTCCACACAGACTCGTCAAGAAGTCAGTACTTGGGTAGTAATCTCCTCTCTGTCCTCATTGATAACTATCATGATATTCGTCTTCTTGGATACCACATGAAGTGGAATGATCCATTTAGAGTCAGAGATGGTACATATAAAATTGACACTCCACCACATGGAAATTTCCTTCATAACCCCCTCTCAAAGATTTGGGTTCAGCCTGCATTAAAACTCACGAGATGGCTTGGAATCATCCTCTAAAAAGATGTGGTGGGAGCACCGGGCCAGACTAATCCCATGGAGATCTTCTACTGACTAACCGATTACCTTGCGGTTTCTCTCAAGAATGTCCATCAGGCAAGATACTTGGTCATCAGTAAAATCAGCAGAGATTATGAGTGGAAACATGTCAGGCTCTCATGTAAGGAATCGATACTTCATACTCTATGGTAACAACTTCAGCTTAGGGTGGGTGGGAGTGGGTAAATCTAGCTTACAAAGGGTCTGAGTGAATGCAACCAGATTGTTGTGAGTAAGCTCGCACTGCTCATCTGATGGAGACTGCCTTACTGATGACAGACATAACTAAACTAGCTTGGTATGGTCCCCATACCGGTCGTAGGCCCTGCACAAATCAAGCATGGAATGTACTCATCAAACTCATGCCAATCAAAATCCATGTATGAATCAGAGGGATCACTATCTAAAACATAAGAAATGAAGTCACTCTCGGTACCATAATTTTCCTCCTCAGCTTCAAAAGTATCCTGCTCCACAAGTGTGCTCTCCGAACTCTCATCATCTGGTGATTGGAAAATCAAGGCCTCTAAAGTCATGAAAGAGAATGTGAAATTGGATCTGCCCAAACTACTTCATCATCTGTAATCACAAAATCACACTCGTGGTGGATATCTTGCTCTGTTTCTGATGTCTACTCTGAGCTGGATCTGGTGATGGAATGCTTGATCGTCTTTATTTGTATACTCTCACCCTTGACGTGAAAGTACACCTTCCTGCTATCATAATCAGATACAGCCTTTGTTGTCACCAGAAAAGGTCAGCCTAATATTATTGGGGTATCAGTCACACATTCAGGGACCTCCATGTCAAACACGATGAAGTCCACGGGGAATTACAAACCTTAAATGGTGACGACAACATCCTTGAACAACCCCTTAGACCTCTTGATCGATCTATTAGCAAACTAAAGAACTATCCTTCTTGGTCTAAGAGGCCAAAACTGTAACTTATCGAGCAAAGTAGAAGGAAGAAGATTAATCAAAGAACCGCTATCTAATAGAGCACGGTCAAATATCTCCTCTTGAATATGGCATCTGACATATGGAGCTCATGTATCTGGACTCTTGGCTAGAAGTTTGTTATGGATCACATAGCAAGTATCCTTGGTTAGCGCATGAACCTCTGAATAATGGTTACGCCTCTTATTCCTACGGACAACGGTCTTCTCTCTAAAGTTCTTCTGGAAGAGAGGTATGTGTGCCAAGACCTCTAAAATAGTCATCTAGATCTGGAATCTGTTAATCATGCTCTCGCTAAACTCCATAAGTTGTCTCATTTTAGGATTTTCCTTTTTATTTCCCTTTCTTGAGTGGAGTGCTTATGGAAAAGGAATATATGTACACTCCTCAAAAGTATAAGGGTCATAAATAAGAAGAGGTCTCTTCACATGTGTGTGATTAGCATCAATAAAATCATCACCATTACCACAAGATGAACTAGTTGGAAGAAGAAGAAATCTTTCTTTTATTTTTCTTTTTGGAATATATGTTTATATATTTATGTTTTCTCCTATACTCATCACTGAATACAAAGAAGGAAAGACATTAGGTCTATTTGTACAAGAAATAATGGTGGCATCTGCACCACTATCAACATCTAGACTAGCGGCATCAATAGCACTATATGGCTCAACAAGTCTGGTGGCATCAGTACCACCGTCTGCAGCTGGGTATACGATGGCATCAGCACCGTCCTCTCGCTCATCAAGTTTGGTGGGATTAGTACCACCGTCAACATCCAAAATTGCAGCATCCGCACTGCTCTTTGGCTTCTGGCTCGCCTGAATCTACATGTGTATTCGCTCCTTGTCTAGATGAGGCACCATCGACTGGAACTCTACCAATCTTAAGTGTCACAAAATCAGCATCAAATAAAGAAGGAATAACATCAAGTACCTTACTTTGGATGGTAGACTCTATCAATTATACCATCTCAGACTTCCTCTTCAGATTGTTCGGGTTGGGCTCTATCTGAGCAGGAATAATGGCCTTGCACTTGAGGATCTCAATCATCTCATGCCTGAACTCATGCATCTCTTGCCGGAAAGCTATGTGCTGCTATGAAATCATGCGTGTGAAGTCCTCTAAGCTAGGTTCTCATAAGAACGAGTATGAAGCCTAGATGAGTTGCCTCTCTAGAATTGAGGTTGTTGGGAATATGTGTGTTGATCTAGATGTGCACTCTACCTCTGCTATGTACTATGATATGGTGGACGAGGACCGAACTTGGGCTGCTCTCTACCCTACCATGGATGTGCTTAAGGTTGCTGTTGGGACGAAGCACCTCCTGTGAACCAACAAAAATCGAGGTGATCTTGGCGGATCCTTGACTGTTGTGTATACTATATACCATATCCTATTGACCTCAATCAACAACTCATGTGTCTCTGTGCTGACGGGGGCAATGATGCAAGAGGTTGATCACTCTGGTATACCACCATCTGAGCACCAGATGATGGTGGTTGTTGTGTCTGGTACTGAGGAGCTTGCAGTGTTGGCTTAGAATGGATGTGATGAATATGGTGTTTTTGAGTATGTGGAATGGTGCTCCGGCTCTTTGAATCATTCTGTGACTATGAAGAAGGCATAGATGCCATATGTACCTTCAGAAGGTACATTATCTGTGTCTTCAGGTCACTCAAACACTCGATCATCTTGTCAATCTTGTCGAGCTTATCTAGACCCTAACACTTATTCTCTATCACATGAATGTGGTCTAGATTCTGATAAATGATGCCCATATCGACAGATGAGGATTCTGATTGTGCTGTTGTAATAGAAGAAGGTCTGACATCATTATGTGCCGCTCTAGAATGCTATGTATGATGGGGAGGCTTCCCATGAGTGTAGAATCGAGTCTGGGTCATACTTGTGTAGTTCTCTGCCATCTCCTCATAAATGGACCAGACCTGATCCTCATGCTTGGAGAAATAAGAACCTCCACATGAAGCATTCACTAGCCCTTGTAACTTAGGTGTCAGCCCACAAAAGAAATTTTATACGAGGTTGGGTTTACTGATATCAAGGTAGGGACACCTCTCAATGATCTATCTGAAACAATCCCATGCCTCGTGGATTTGCTCATTCGGAAGCATGGTGAAATTTTTGATCATGTCTCTCGCTGCATTGATGCATCCGAGTGGATCGTACTTGTTCAAGTACTCAGTCCGCAACTTATCCCAAGTGGTAACAACTCTCCCATGATGCTTCAGCCAGTAGGCTGCTGTATCGACCAAGGACAATGGAAACACTATCATTTTAATCGTATCCTCGTCCACATGTTTGTCATGGACAACTGCAGATCAACTCAAACTCCTAGAGATGTAGATGAGACTCCTCAATAGAATGCCTATGGAACATGGGCAAAAGCTGGATGATCTGGGTACGAAGCTCGAAATCATTGAGAATGGCAGGCAAATGGATCCACCGATGTGTGGTGATTGCACTAGGGTTGTACAACTCCTTCATCATCCATGTAGGTCAAGGTGCCTATGGAATATCAGCTCTTCTCCCCTCAGGTCTCTCTGTGCCAGCTCCATTGGTATCATCATGAATCTCATAAGATTGGTCTTTACTCTCCTCTCTCTCTCTCTCTCATATGTGTCAGTTCAGCTCAAACCTCAATCATCAATCTCACTTGCTTCCTAATCTGGTTCTACATGGACTCCAGGGAAGCAAGTAAGCCCATGTTGATTATTTCCTGATCAATTAAAAAAGAAGTGGTATGCGACTACAGTCCCTTCCTAGTACTAGTGATCTCGTCAACCTTTGGAAATGAGAAAGAATCTATATCAAGCTTTAACAGGTCAACGTAAAGATGCTAAAACTATTGTGTAAAAGACCATGATGAAGAAGAAAGGTGTTCAAGAAGAAAAGAAGAAGAATACTCTGATTCTAAGAGAGGCCTCTCTTGAATCGGCCTAGATGAGTGGGGAGGATCGTTGTAAAGCGATGTCATAAGAATCGGCCTAAGAGATCTCCTATCCGTCATCGTGATCTGGAGAAAGAAAGAGATGGAGAATGAAAGATGAGATATGGACTGCTCACAAGACAAACACAAGACAAATCCCAAGTTCACCAACTCAACACAAATGAAGATCATAAAGGTTTAGTCTTCTATCTTTTTGATTTTAGAGTTTAGTAATGCAAACAGTTACTTAACTCAAACACACAGGGTGATGTCGCTCTATTGCCCAATGTACGTCCTCAAACCTCCCAACAATGGAACCATCTGCTCGGGCTACCAGGTTATATCAGGCCCAATGAAAGATAAAAGGCGGAGCACATCAAAATGATTTTCAAAGGTCAAAGGCAAGTGGTTGCAGCTACGATTGTGTACCTAATAGTGATACCTAGGTTCTTAGGGAACAATTCCATGAATTTGGTGATAATCAGGGTTTTGAGAGCGATAAAAAGTATCAATATCTGTGTAGAGGAATCGCTCTGAATCAAAACATTGATTGGTCAAACAAAATTTCAATAAAATAGTTGAGAGAGAAAGTATGAAGTGAAGAAGCGGCTTCTCTATCCTAGTTTATCTTAAACTATTTATTTATCCAAGTAATTTCCCTGGGTCGAACTCAAGTAGGCAGAATAATGAAAATATTATTTTTTGAGCAAAAATGCTATTTTTATGATTTTTATATCTTCTTGAAAAAGATGAGACAAATACTCAAAATGAGTGTGACTTTATAAAATTCAAAACAAGAAAAATATGCAATGAAAAATCACAACAAAAATAACAAAACCTCGCTGGGGTAGTTATGTAACTACCCTAGAAAAATCAAGAAAAAATGATATCAAACAACGGGTCCAAGTGTCTATATAGTTCAGGGGCACAAATGTAAACAAATTAAAAGAAAAGTCACAGTTTGGTCCTTAGCAGGGACTGAAAAGAAAAGAAAGTAAAAGATATTACATTTAAGTCCCTACATGGGGACCTAAATGCAATATCATGAAGTTTTGGGGGCACGTCTAAATTCTCTGGATCAGCAGGGCTTCATTTGCAAAAATTCCACTATTTCGTTTAAACGACTAATATTAGAAGGCGAATGTAGATCCGGGTCGTCGACTGGGTGACATGCATCATAAGACTGTATGCCTGTAGATCCTGGGGCGTTCTTCCCCAATCTGAAGAATGACGATGACGTTGAAAGTTGGTCGAGCTTCCCCACAATGTGTTGTTCGGAGATGGGGTCAGAGAGGGTGCTCCTCACCCTCTCAAGCACTCCTAATACGATATGAAATTGGAGAGGCAAGACTACAAGGAGAATCAGCGGCTTGGACGGTGGCTAGGGTTCTAGTCCTGTAGAGAACAAATGTTGTAGCTGCTAGTTGATCAATTGAAGAATACCCAGCGACTCCAGATGATGATACTGCAATTGGTGGTCCCGGATGACGATTATCAACATGCAATAGAATTATAGATACTCGATTCGCACAGAATATGCCTAGAAATGAAATTAATCGTAGGTTCAATATGGTCTACAGGGAAGGGAATTTCAGACGCAAAAACTGGATGATTCAAGGAAAGATTGAGATCTGGTTTGAAGTTTTGATCATAGTAGGTGATTATGACTTGCTAATGACGTAATTAGATGATTAATAGATGCACGAAGATCAAATAAATGCGAAAGGGATGAAGTGGATACCTGTGAATTGCGTAGTGTATTACTCTACAGGTCTTCGCTCTACAGTCGGTGGCCGGAGCTCTACGTCGCGCACGATGGCGATTTAAGGTGGTTGACCACCTTGGAACTCCCCTTCAAATAAGCCTCTTCCACACAGAGCGACCATCGAGATCTGTCACCGCTGGAGGTGGCCGGAATCAATGGAGAAACGGGGTTATTCGGTCAGTTGTTTCTGGAGGTTGGAAATTAGTTAGTTGGCGTCAACTTTGGAGAGATTTATAGAAGAATCGACGGGGAGTTCGATTAGATCTAATAGAGGCTGTGTAAGGTAGTCGTTAGATGAGGGTAATGGAGGGTTTAGATCAAGTGAAGAGGTTAGGATGAACGCGGAGAAAATTGGGTGAAGTCGAGGCATTGGAACAATCTTCAACAGACTATTTTTGAGGAAGATGAACCAAGTGTTGACATGTGTCAGCACCTGGTTGGCCAGATGTGATATTTATATTATAAATTAGGTATTAAATATTAAGTAATGTTATTTTAAATAGGTATAAAAACAAAAAAATATAAATAATTAATTTATATAAATAATGGAATAATTAGTTTTCATAATAATAAATAATTTCTAAAATATAAATATTATATTAATAAATAAGTATAAATGATACTTAATAAATATGTATTTGATTTTTATTTTAGTAAATTAATAAATAATGCCTTATTTTTATATTTTCTTAATTATAATAATATATAGAATATATGAATTTTGTGGATTTTAATAAATTAATTTAAGTATATAAATAAATATGGGTGTAAGTTACAAAGTTCAATTTCATCTCTAAAATAGGATTTTTTATTTATTTCAAAAAATTCTAAAATTAATCATGGTTAAAATATAAGATCATGAAAATAATTAAAAATTATAAAATTAATAACATTATAAACAATATATTCTAGATAAAATAAATAGCCCAAAAACCCAGTTTTCATTAGGTCCCAAAACTGACTTTTTGCAAACAAACTCCAATTTTAGTGAAATTACCTCGATTAATCAGAGAATATTATTTTATGAACTTTAGAGGTGAGTAAAGTGAAATTGGAGTTCATATGAAAAAGTGATTATGTTCGGAAGTTGATAATTTTATAATTTAAAAGTTGGATTTCTTGGCAAATGTATAAGATAATCTGGTTAACGTATTTTTGTCTACTATATACATATTTATAAATAATTAGGAAAAGGGTGAATAATATGCTGATATGAATTAATTAAAAATCAATGAAGATTTGATATTTATTGGATAAATAGTGAATGATGTATAGAGTGTATAGAGTGTATAGTTAATTGTCGACAAGTCCATGCTGACTTGGTCTCAGAGATTAGGTTATAAATATACATTTCAACTATATTTATATTTTATAAGTCATATTGTACATATATACATATCTACAATCTGTTTTCTTTTTGTTTTCTTTATTTTTATTCTTTTATTTATTTTTATGATTTTGATGCATAAAAGTGCATTTTTATTCATGAGTATGATTTTGTTAAAAGATGGAAATTAATGAATATGTACATATATTTCTTAAGGATTTTAAGACAAAATGCAGAGAGAATGTTAATGAATCATGGATTCATCAACCCCCTACACTTAAACTATGCATGTCCCTTAGCAAACACTTATTTGAAAAATAAGATAAAAGAAAGAAAGTGAGATTGAATTTGTTTTCCCAAACCAATTCATGAGAACAGAAAAAGGACAGAGCTCGGTCGGGCCTAAAACAAGCATTTTGTCAGAGCTTTAACTATGATTAGGAATTTAATCTCAACAGTCCTCAAGTTCCACAAGTCCTCATTTAGGTTTACCTCAATAGCCAGCTCAGATCCACTTATCCATATCACTAACTCTATCAATCCTTGAATTCAATCTGTACAGTGTGTGGATTATTTTATCTCTTCATGCTTAAAGAAGCGAAGAAATCACCCATCCCAATAATACACTCCCATTGGGCCCTCATCTAGATACTCTTTCATATAGAAGGGGGGTATTTCCTTCAAAGGTCAGGTCGTGTTGTGTCCACAATCAAATAGAGAGAGAAAGTAGAAGAATGAGAAGAGAACTAGAGTGCAACTAGTGTAGATGCATCTCCTTGTGAAGCCCAGCTAGTGTAGCTAAGTATCCACTAAGATGTGCAGGATTTTTAGTGGAAACTTGGACCATTGTGGTCATATTTGTATTTGGTGGCTTCTTCTTTGAATTGGCTTTGTAATGTTGCTTGAACTGCATCAATCTTTTTGTGACTCTACGGATATAGCATCTTTCATTCCGTCTATTTTTTAAGTTCTTAAAAAATTGTGCCAGCAGATCCTTCCCTGATCCAAAGCATTATTTCAACCCCAATCTCTCCCGTTTTTAGATGTATGCGCCACTAGACAAGGATGAAAATGCACCACTAAAATGGAATCCCCTTCGCAACCCATGCAAGTCGAGTTAAGTGTAAAGCGCATGTGTCCAAAATTGGTTCACTGATTAAGAGATGAACGGATGACACCAAGTATTATACTTAGTCACGTTTAAGTTGACTTCCCAAACATGGTCTCATGGAACCCAAAGATTTAAGTCAAAGAACTGAAGAGTCTAAATTCCAGTTCCTAACTAGGCTCCTTACAATGAAAGTTAAAGGTCATAATCAAGCTCCATCCTTTAGACTGTTCCCAATCTTTAGTTTTAGAAATCAATCTTATTCTGAAAAATGCTAATGCAAATGCAACCATTTTTTTATGAGGTATATTTTTTGAATTTTACTCATTTTTAATGATTTTAAGAATTTTGTAGTTTTTAAGAATTTTAAGACTTAACAGTTTTATGGATTTTTCATTTTTCTATAAACAATTCTATATACGAGAATTTTACAAGATAAATTATCCATGTTTTATTTGGATTAAATAAATAATGTATTTTACAAATTTTATATAAAAAGGATCTCACAAGGATTAAATGAATTTTACATATATTTTAATAGATAGGATTTTAAATAAGTATTATACATATTTTAGATACATATTTAAAATTAATAATTTTAAATAAGGATTTTAGGTATATTTTACATATTTTCAAGGAATTTATAAATAATAAATAAATATATAGATGGCTTTTAAATTAACTCTCACCAACTTTTATGGATTTTACAGATATAGAAAATACATAAAAGTATGAGTTATGGATGCAAGTATGAATACAATATACACACACCCCTCTATACTCAGCTTTTGATATTTCCTCATATGGTTAAAAGAGAAAAGGGAGGACATAACTCGTACTAAGTAAAAGTGGGTGAAAATAGAATAAAAGAACAGAAATCAGTCGACCCCAATATACTTACAATCAGGTCATCGTAACTATAGTGGAAGTCAAAAATGATGTGACTGAGGAAAAGTAATATACATACGAAGGAACAAAATGAGAAAGAAAAACAGAATCAACAAAATCATTCGGTCCCCCCTATCCTAGGATAAGGCATCCTAAGTATATAAAAGAATGTGGCCAAAAGTAAGGGACCGGTGATTAGTGTAAAAGAAAGGAAAATAAAAGAAAAATAAAAAAGAACAAAAACGAAAGGAGTAAATCAATGGGCAACTGGTCCCCCCCTATACTTAGGATCTGGTATCCTAAGCATATAAGACGAGAAAAAAATGGGGACGATTGTGGACTACAAAGAATATACAGGTGGTGTACTCCAGACAAACCGAAAGGCTCACAGGTCTCTGTACATAATGAAATGAAGTGGAAGAGTAGTCATGCATCATGTACAAAGTAGATCATCTCAACCCAAGTCGTACTAATCATCTGCTGTGCATGTGCGTACTGATCCCTTGCTGAACAAGTAGAGCTGCCTCTATAAGTGAACTCAGTATGTGGCATAGATCTCTCTACTGAAATATGTGTCTCTTGAATCGGACCACAGAAGGTGTCTATATGTGTATCCATCACACCATTCGACTCTTTACGCTGAATAGACTATATGATATGTGAAATAAAATCAACTGACTCTCGTGCTGAAATATTTGTGCTCTCAATCTGCAGCACTGAGATGTCTACTGCAACTGACTGCTCATCTGGATCTGACTTGAACTCTGTATCTATATGTGAACAGTCATCTGGATAACTAGGTACCATGAGATCTACCCCATTCTCATGTAAGATATCGTGTGTATCAAAATAAACGCTCTCAAGATCAAGAGATTGTGTCTCATCTATGTGCTGGCAATCCTTTGCAAGACTGGTATCCTCTGAAGTAAATGACAATATTGATCTGGGACTACTATATCCTCCCGCCATCTCAATGTGTATCCCTCCACTGTCTATGCGGAATGATACTCTCCTGATGTCATAATCAAAGAGTGTTCCCGTTGTCTGCAAGAAGGGTCTCCTAAGAATGATTGGAGCAAGGTGTAAATATGTAGGGCATGTCATATCTAGGACCGTAAAGTCCACTGGAAACTGCAAACTCTGAACAGTCATGATAATGTTCCTCAACACACCTCTAGATAGATCTATCAACTAACTAAAGTATCGCTCGTGATTTGTAAAGAGGACCTAGCTTGAGCTTATCATGCAAAGAAGATGGAAGTAAATTAATTGAAGAACTATTATCTAAGAGAGTATGATGGAATGCGACATCAGCAATCTGGCATGTGTCTTAATGAGCTCCAGAATCTCTCTTCTTCTTAGGTATCTTATTTGGAATAGCACGTGAAGTCGCCTTGGTCAATACATGTTTCTCAACTCTTGATCTTTTCCTACGTGTTTTGCATTTGGTCCTCAATTGATTCTTGAGCGTAGGAAAATGATCCAAGGCATCGTGAAGTGGAATCTTTAGAAAATATGATCTTTCAATAGATGATCAATTTCTGGAGTGACAACATTCTTTTGGGGTTTTTTCTTTCCTTTTCCATACAAATCATCGGGAAAAAGAATAATATAAGGAACAATGAAATTCTTTTTATTTTCATTCAAAGTGGAATCAGCATATACATCGAGAGTGTCAGAAGTATGTACAAAAATCTCTAAAATAGGGGAAGAAAAATCTGCATCAGGAGTGTCTACATGGTCTGGCGTGGTATCATCATCTGACTTGCCAGTGTCCATGTCAACTATCTCTGCATCACTCACCTTTCTCTGATCAAGCTGGACATCATGCTAGTCATCATCATCATGGTGGTCTTCCTCCTAGCATCAGTATGTGTATCATGGCTCAGCTCTCGCTCCTCAAGTGCCCTCTTCTCTCGCTCAGGTACTCATGGTGATGTACCGCTCCTGAGATGAATGAAGTTAGATAAAAAATCAGGAAAAGAGATCGTACCTATAGTGGTGTCTACTTGATCTGTGTGCCACCTCTTGTTGTTTGGATTTATCTGAGGCTGAGCGAGGAGAGTGGTCTTGGGTGCGGTTAACTCATCCGGATGATGGTTAACCCACTCCATCTCTATTCTATACATGGTCTGAAGCACGCTCAACATGTCCATAATTTGGTTCAGTGCCAAGACCTGTGAAGACATCTCAGACTCAGTGTGGTGACCTCGGATGTCTACTCTCTCTTGCATAGGAGTGTGTTATCGTGGTGCGTACGGCTGAGGCGATCTTTGTGGTGTAAAAGATTTATGATGCTGCTGGTAATGATGTGGCTATGAATGTGTAAGAGGATACTGAAAAGAATGTGGTCTCTTATATGCATGCCGGTGAGACTGTTGCTGCATGTAGTGTTGTCGATGCTGGAAATGTGGACGTCCATGCTGTGGATGACTATACTGTTGTTGTTGCTGCTGGTGGTGGTGTATAATCTGAAGAGTAAAGTGTGGTGAAGGCTGAATAGGAGTGTACCATATCCCGTTGATCTCAATAGTGGCCTGAGAATCAACATCAACATCTCCAAGGCTGGTGATCTGGCTCGAATCGGCGTTGGATGGATCCTCATGGCAATCAATCTGCAGATTCTCAGTAGGCTGAACCAGCTCGCTCGAAACAAACTGTATCTGACGGGTGGAAGGAGAGGGTAAAGATCTTTGAACATGCTGAGAAGTAGAAGGAGTGCGTGACTGCTGGTACTAAAGAGTCAAGTCGATCAACTTCTTCATCAGATCGCTCAACTGTTGGGGATGGGATGAGAGTTCCTCCAACTCTCGCAGCGATTGCAAATCCTTAACTTGCTTCTGAATCACATCGACTAATGTCAGCTTCTCACTAATAATTCCCATGTCAAACCATGAATCGGACATTGAAACATGTACCGCCTTCTGTTGCTCTCTGTGGTGGATGGCTATGGTCCCTTCTGGAATGCCCGAGTGGAATCAATGATGCGTGAATTCTCTGCCATCCCCTCAAAGATGGACCAAACTGACTCGACATCCCTATTGAGATAATTGCCGCCACATGCAGCACTCACTAGGCCCTGTACATCCATCTCTAGTCCTCCAAAGTAATTCTGCACAAGCACCTTCAAAGGTATCTCAATATGTGGGCATCTCTCTGTAAGGTCCTTGAATCGATCCCATGCCTCAAGGAATGATTCATGTGGTAGATGTGTAAAGTTGGAGTTCTGGCTGCTCATCATGTTCGTCCGTCCTAGAGGAAAAGACTTACATATGAATGTGGACTTCAGATCATCCCATGTAGAAATCTCGCTCCCTAAGTGACTCAACCAGTAAAGCGCCTTATCTGCCAAGGTGAAAGGGAAGGCCTTGAGGCGAACAGCCTCCTTCGTAACTCAATAACTAGCTGTACCACAAATCTTCTCGAACTACTGCAAAAAGGTAAATGACTCCTCTATAGTGTTCCTGTAATACTTGGGAAGCAAAAAAATGAATGACGGTCTCAACTCGTATGACCCTTGATTCAGTGACAACCGAATCCAATGGTGTAACGTCCTGGCTCCTGGGTCATACTCATCTCTCAAAGTATCGGGAACCACAGCAGGTGGTGGTGGGTTCCCGGCTCCTGCTCTCAATGCAGCGATCTCATCCCTCGGCTCATCCTAGACTTTACACTGATCTTTGATCTGTAGGCTCATCTGTTGTAAAGTGTCTAGAATCTCTGTAGTAATATCTGATGCTGGATCGAGTCTCTCATATATGTGTCTCTCCCTGATTGGTCTATCCTTAGCTGGTATGTCCTCAACTGGTCCCTTCCCTCTTGGCATAGTCTTCGAATCCCCTAAGAAGGAAAAAATCTCATAAGAACTGGGTATGACTCTCCTCGTGACTAGATGGGATCAACTCGAGAAGAGAGTCATCCCGAGTCTGTGAAGGCGTACCGCGGACGATGGATCGTCAAAAGCTCACGGAGTTTGAGCACAAAATCCGTATGCTCATCATCTTCGATGTCAAAAGTGTACACATGAGAGAGCATTAAGTCAAGTCAAAAACATGAGTGTGAAGGCATATGAGACATGGTATAACGTACACCTTGCATACAAACACATTGCATCCCCAAGTTCACTAACTTCACATAATGATGACCGTAAAAGTTCGACCTTTTATCTTTTCAATTTTAAAGTTAGGTGAGAAAGCATTTATTTAACAAGCTCACAGGTTTAGTCTCCTCGACTAGTTCGTGTTTAAGCCAGCGATGCACACCAAATTAAACAAGACTACTTCTACTAACGCATGAGGCAAGTGCTTATAGCAAGCAACAGGACCTGAGAGTGAGTCCAAGCGCTTAGGGCAAAAGTCAAGGGATTTGGGCTCTATTCCTTAAGTGTACATGCCTCGCTCTATCTTGAGAGTACCTGCAAACAGTGAGGGGATTGCTCTCCCAGTACAACTTTTAAGTCCAGTTTTTTAGTTTTTGTCAAGTTTTGCTTAATTTTTTATTTTTATGATTTTCACTTTTTTTAATATTTTCAACAATATCTAGCAGGAGGTCAGTTCTTTTTAAATTTTTTGAAAATGTGTCTCACGGAGGGAGAATCATGGAATTCAACGGAAAACCATGATGCATGCAGAGATAGAGATCATACCTAACACCAGTAGTCTACATGCAAGTAATCCGTGCATAATTTAAAACCTATGCTAATGCATGCAAAAAGCAATAGAAAAATGTATCCTACATCAACAGCCCTAGCGTAACAAGGAATTATTTTTCAAAACTGTGAATTACACCTAAGTGTTGATTAGGGATATGGGTTTTACTTTAATCATCTAATCAATCAAGCATGCACCCCTAGGCTCCACAAAATTGATTGAAACTAATAAAAATCAGTAAAAAACAAAATCTCGTAGTGAGGTCCCCCAAGTGCACCGGCACCTGGCGAAACAGACCCCGAAAAAGTGTTCAAGTCTGAGTACAAGTCGTGATGTCCTTAGAGGACCCCTTCTACAACAAGTCAAAATGGGCAAGCGCCCCTTCCTCTCCCACAAAAATAGAAAAAAAATAGGTAACTGACCTCTCTCAAGAAAACAGAAAATATGATAATTTGAAATAAAATTCTGCGGTTGCTTTCTCTCTCTGCCTCTCCAAAGGGCTCGTAAAGAAGGAGCTGATATATACGCTCCTAGTTGAGTCGGTTTCCTAAGAAATTGGTGAGTCATGAAGTCCCTGCAAAGTTCGTTAACAAACATACACAAAAAACTATAAAATCAAAAAATCAAGAAAACTATAAAAATCGAAGAAAAATCGATGAAAAAATCAAGAAAGCTGTAAAACCGTAAAAGATCGTAAAAACCATAAAACAACTTAAAAGAAAGTCGAGAGAACTAAAAAAACCCGTAAAAATAAAGAAGACAGGAAAATCACAAAAAATCAAAAACCGAAATATGTTTAACACCTCCTCGACAACGGTGCCATTTTGATAATAATGGTTTTTGAGAGCGATAAAAAGTGTCAATGTCGGTGTAAAGGAATCGCTCTGAATCAAAACCCTAATTGATCAAACAAAGTTTCAATAAAATAGGAGAGAGATAAAGTATGAAGTGAAGAAGTGGCTTCTCTCTCCTTTTTTATCTTAAACTATTTATTTATCCATGTAAGTTTCCCTAGGTCGAACACAAGGAGGCAGAATAGCTATAATACGATTTTTTGAGCTAAAATATTTTTTTTGAGATTTTTATATCTTCTTGAAAAAGACGAGACAAATACTCAAAACAGATGCGACTATATAAAATTCAAAACAAGAAAAATATGCGATGAAAAATAACAACAAAAATAATAAAACCTCGCTCGGGTAGTTGTGTAACTACCTAGAAAAATCAAGAGAAAATGATATCAAACAAGGGTCCAAAGTGTCTTCACAGTTCAGGGGCACAAATGTAAAAAAAATAAAAGAAAAAGTCATAGTTTGGTCCCTGGCAGTGATTAAAATGAAAAGAAAATAAACGTTCTTACATTTAGGTCCCTGCACGAGGACCTAAATGCAATATCACAAAATTCTAGGGGCACATCTGTTCTCTGGTTCAGTAGGGCTTCATTTGCAAAAAGTCCACCGTTTCGTTTGAACAGCTAAGATTATATGGCGAACGTAGATCTGGGTCATCGACTGGGTGACATGCGTCACAAGACTGTACGCCTAGAGATCCTGGAGTGTTCTTCCCCAATCTGAAAAATGGTGGTGTTGCTAGAAGTTAGCCGTGCTTTCCCGCGATGCACTGGTCGGAGTTGGGGCCGGAGAGGGTGCTCCTCACCCTCTCGAGCGCTCCTACTGCGAGATGAAATTGGAGAGGCAAAACCGCAAGGAGAATCAACGGCTTGGATGGCGGCTAGGATTCTGGTCCTGTAGAGAACAAATGTTGTAGCTGCTAGATGATCAATTGAAGAGTACCCAGTGACTCCAGATGATGATACTACAATTGGTGGTCCCGGAAGATGATTATCAACCTACAATAGAATTATAGATACTCGCTAAGAAGCATAATTAATTGTAGGTTCAATATGGTCTACAGGGAAGGGAATTTCAGACACAAAAACTGGATGATTCAAGGGATGATTAAGATCTGGTTTTAAGTGTTGATCACAGTAGGTGATTATGAATTATTAATGATGTAATTAGATGATTAATAGTTGTACATAGATCAAAGAAATGCGAATGGGATGAAGTGGATACCTGGGAATTACAGAGTGTATTAATCTACATGTATCCTATCTACGGTCGGTGGTCAGAGCTCTACATCGCACACGACGACGATTCAAGGTGGTTGGCCACACTGGAACTCCCCTCCAAAGAAGCCTCTTCCACGCGAAGTGACCACCGAGCTCTGTCACCGTCGGAGATGGCGAGAATCAATGGAGAAAGAGGGCTACTCGATCAATTGTTTCTGGAGGTTGGAAAGTTAGTTGGCTGGCACCAACTTTGGAGAGATTTGTGGAAGAATCGACGGGAGTTTGATTAAATCTAATGGAGGGCGTGTACGGTAGTTGTTAGGAGAGGTTAATGGAGGGTTTAGATTGAGTGGAAAGGTTAGGATGAATGTGGAGAGAATTGGGTAAATTCGAGGCAATGGAACATCCTTCAATAGACGGTTCTTGTGGAAGATGATCCAGGTGTTGACATGTGTCAGAATGTGGTTCGCCATATACGATATTTATATTATAAATTAAGTTTAAATACAAATAATGTTATTTTAAATAGGTATAAAAATAAAAAATAAAAATAAATAATTTATATAAATTATGGAATAACTAGTTTTCATTAATAATAAATAAATTACAAAATATAAACAGTATATTAATAAATAAGTATAAATGATACTTGATAAATATGTATTTGAATTTTAACATAGTTAATTAATAAATACTGCCTTATTTTTATATTTTCTTGATTATAATAATAATAAATAGAATATATGTGAATTTTGGTGGATTTTAATAAATAAATTTAAATATATAAATAAATACGGGTGTAAGTTACATAATTTAATTTCATTTATAAAAAAGGTTTTTTCTTATTTTTTAAAATAATAAATAATTTCAGAAAATTCTGAAATAAATCATGGTTAAAATACATAATCATGAACATAATTAAAAAAATATAAAATTAATAACACCATAAATAATATATTCTAGATAAAATAAATAGCCCAGAATCCCTGTTGTCATTAGGTCCCAAAATCGACTTTTTGCAAGTGAACTCCGATTTTAGTGAAATTTCTCTATTAATTAGAGAATATTTTTTTATGAACTTTAAAGGTGAGTATAGTGAAATTAGAGTTCGTATGACAAAGTTATGATGTTCGGAAGTTGAGAATTTGATAATTTAAAAGTTAGATTTCTTAGCATATTTTAAATTAATTATGGGAAACGATTTTGGTGAAAATATGTACATATGAATTAATTAAAAATCAATAAAAACTTGATAATTATTGGATAAATAGTGAAGGATGTATAGTGTGTATAGCTAATTATTTTTTTTGTTATTTGCTTTCCTTATCTCCCCCTACTTGTTTATTTGTCGACCAATCCATGCTGACTTGGTCTCGAGGATTAGGTTATAAATATATATTTCTGCTATATTTTTATTTTATAAGTCATATTGTAAATAAATACATATCTACAATCTGTCTTCTTTTTATTTTCTTTATTTTTATTCTTTTATTTACTTCCATAATTTTGATGCATAAAAGTGCATTTTTATTCATGAGTATGACTTTTTTAAAAGATGG
This sequence comes from Ottelia alismoides, assembly GCA_037367405.1. Taxonomy (NCBI): domain Eukaryota; kingdom Viridiplantae; phylum Streptophyta; class Magnoliopsida; order Alismatales; family Hydrocharitaceae; genus Ottelia; species Ottelia alismoides. The sequence goes on along the minus strand of JAZKJV010006172.1, from coordinate 206,099 downwards.
AAACTAATGAATATTTACATGAATTTGTTAAGGGTTTTAAGACAAAATGCATACAGAACATTAGTGAATCATGGATTCGTCATTTGGGCTCTATCATTAGGGTTACATCCTCACCCACTCAGTCTGTAGGTAAGTACCTATCAGCAATGAGGGGGTTCCTCTCCCCAAAATAAAATGATCTTACATTTAGTTTTAGAGGCCAAGTTCAAATAGCAGTCACGGTTTTATTTAGGTTATCTTTTTTTTGAGTAAATTTCCAATAAATTCACCTAACGAATTTTCCAATTCCTTTTATCCTAAATCTAAGAAAACAAGGGAAGGAAGTGCTATGAAATCTATGATGCATGCACGGGATAGAGTGTGTTCCATGCTCCAACATTCTACATGCAATATGATCCGCGCATAAAATAAAATCTAACCTATATGATGTACGAAGAAACCACCGTAAACATGAACTTCTATTATCGCGAAGCACGTATTTATTTGACTAAGTCAAATGTTGTCTATAAGAACATATATTCTATTAGAGAAGTTTATCTAATGCTACCTGGCTCAACCAAATCGAAACCTAAATCTAGGGCTCAAGCACAAAAAATAAATAAAAATAAAGGCAGAAACGCACAAATCACCTGAAATAAATAGAAAGAAAGTCGTGAAAAACAAAAACACGGTGACATCCCCCAAGTGTACCGGTGATGAATCTGCATTTCATCATCTTTATTTATTTATTTTATGATGAACATGCATTTCATCATCTTTATTCATTTATTTTATCTTCAAATCCCTTATTAGACACACAAAAATATCAATAAATCTCTCTTTTTACTAACTCTAATCCTTGTGTAAATACTGTATATTTATCACTATTTTAACCATAAATAAATAAATAAAGCAATAAAGGAAAAAAGAAAACAAAAGACTATATATATGTATAATAAATACATGCTGACTCTGACCCCGAGAGAAGATCAAGACTTGACCTGATCGACAAGGAAGAAAGTAGGGGGAGATAAGGCCTAATAACCAGAAAATCAAGAAAACCAATCCTTACTTATATAGATTCATCACTTGTTTATAATACATATCACTTACTCTATTTTATTTATCACCAAACTCTGTATAAATAAAAATACTTTCTTCTTGGAACTTTTACATAAAAAATTGTTGTGAATACTAAATGTAGTTGCAAGAAGAATCATTGTACAGTCTGTAAATAACCACACTTTGAAAAAACCAGTAAGCTCAACTTGTCAGATCAATATCTTCTCCATAAAAAGTCAAAATCATGCAACTCACTTTTATTGTACTCGAAATTAAATAGTCTTTAAAATGAAAGTATTTTAACAAAAATCAGAGTTAAGATGTGAAATGTGGCTTTTGGGGGTACTATTGTATATTATACCCATGTATATTATTTGTATATTTATTTTCCTTTTATTTTGTATTAATTGTATTTTTAACTATTTGTATATATTATATTTGACTTATATAAAATACAAATAAAAATAAAAAAAATAAATAAATAAAAATTAAATCATGTATATATTGTATATATACCACTATTTATATTGTAAAATATCATTATTTATTTGACTAATACATCAATTCCTAAAAAAACTAATAAAAATATTATCAAAATCCTTGTAAAATATTGTAAAATAACAAATTTTAAATAATATGTATATTTGTAAAAAAATAATGTAATAGAAAATCAGGTGTTGTATATATAAGTATATATACCTACTCATTTAGTTTTTTACCTATGTATATAACTTATTTACTTCAATAAAATCACCGGAAATAAGATAATTTAACTATTAACATTTTCAAATTTCACAATTTTTTGTTTTTTTCATTTATTTCTCATTTTTACCTTTTTTTGTCGTGTAGCTTTTCTTGTCTTATTCCCTACAAACCATGATTGGTTGTGCCCTGGGTCAACTACCCAATCAACGGCTCTATCCACACTTATCGCTCTCCAAACCTTCTCCTCCTCATTTTCTCGCACACCTCAGTAATAACCCATTCCTATTTCTTCTCCAAATCATTAGCCCTAACTTTCCTCTTCATCGCCATATCATCTACTCCGTTGATCGCAACTCGGTTCGTTCTCTTTTTGAATTCAAAATTCCGTAGGACACACCCTCACATATAGTTCCAGAATTCCGTCTTTCATGGCTGATCCATCTTCCACCTTCATTTTCATCTGAGATTGAGTCAAGGTAAGAGATGCGGTAACAGAGCAGCTTTTCCTTCGATTGGGAGAGCATTAGAAATCGTAGGCGGCAAGATCCATACGTGGCCGAATCTCCGCCACCACATTTAGCCTCTCCTCCTTTCACATCAAATCGAGGCAATCATCTCACTCATCCACATGTGGTTAATTCTAGGTCAGTTTTCCTTTTGATTTTGCATTTAATTTTGCCTTTTGATCCCTGTTATTAGAATAGATTCGATTTTCAACCCCGGAGATCCTCATTCTTCACCATTTCCTTTCTTTTCGGCTTAATAAAATTGCCTCATGAGTACACCTCTGAACACAACAACATCTGAAGGGTCCAGGAGTGCAGCTCAAGCAGGAAAGTAAAGGGTGCAGGTCTACTTGGAGATGCAAATGTCTTGACCTCCAAATCGCATCCTAGCCATCGTCGAGCATCGTAGAGCTATCAGATTGAGAGAGAAGCTCAACAGGAACGGGACACAACTTTAGGACATCGATTTGATTGGAGATCAATCGAATTCTAGTCGATCAAAGCTCGGGTCTCATTCCACTCTTCCGAGTTTCTCCAGATGCCTTCGTTGATGTTTGATCAAGAATGATGTTGTCACTTTGAATCAAGACCGTCAAAAAAGCCCCAAATTTCAGTCATTGATCGAGCTGCCCAAATCGGATCTTCATAATCCGAGCACATCCGCATTAGAGACATTAGATCCAAGATCATATTCATCCTCGTCGTCTGAAACACCATGTAGATCCGTATAAAAATTGCACTCCAACCCTACCGTTTATTTCATATGCAAATAAGTCCCTCTAGGGGCATGTAGCATACTGTGCTTCATTGAACATTTACACATTTTACCCCGTTCTTTATGTTATTTTCTTTTAAGTCCTATTTGAACTAATACACATGCATTGCATGTGACTATGTGGGCAATTTGTAATAAAACCTATGTTTTCTTTGTTATTATTTCACCACTGGAACATGGATATTTGCATATAAGTTTGTACCAATGCGACTCACGTACGTTGGAACATGCCTTTAGAGGTGAATTTGCACTTTTCGCCCTATATTTCTTTAGTTGGTTATGCCTTTGGTCCAGAAAATAAATTTCTTTGCATTTTGTACATGTGATTCTGCATTTTATTTTTCTTGTTAATTTAGCGTAATAAAAAGAAAAACATCATTAAAAAATACATAAAAAACCACTAGTTCATATTAATTAGTTCTTTCAACATAAATTTTTATTTTGCATTTTATTTATTTATCTATTTTTAGTAAATCAAAAACCACAAAAATAGTTCTTGTTTGCATTAGAAAATAAAAAAGTATAAAAAAACTTTTTGAAAAAATCCAAAAGGAATCTAGTTTGTTTATTTCATCTTATTTTAATTTTAATATAATCTTTATTTTTTAATTTCTTATAATAATAAAAAATAGAAAAACTCCAAAAATACTAAAAAATTCATAGAAATTCATTGAAAATCCTAAAAAATCATAAAAATACTTTTTTTGAAAAATCTAAAATTTCATCTTTCTGTTTTTGCTCATTTACTTGCTTTTTATTTTATTAACATTCACATCAATTTCTGTTTCTTCTTTTCCATGTTTTTTATTATTTTAGAAACCTAAAAAACTAAAAATCTTCTACAAATCATCATAAAAAGAATTATTTTAGATTTTTTATATTTTGCTACATTTTAAAAATACAAAAATCTTACTTTCATCATATTATTCCTTATTTGTCTTGTTTTCTTTTCTTAAAAATTTAAAAATTTGCAAAATAAAAAAAAATAAAATCCTAGAAATCCTAAAAAATACAAAATGAAAATTTCATAAAAAAAAATAAAAATTCCACAAAAACCAAGTATAGTGTGCATAACATTCCTTCTTTTATTTCATCGGTCTTTCATTGATTTAATAACCCTCGGGATTTCTGTAGCCTCCCTGAGTTCGATCCTGTACACTATATAGGTAAATAAAAAGCAAAATTCTCTTTCTAACATTTCTTTATTATTTTTGGCTTCAGAGTTCATGAATTATTTTTGTTGAGGGATTTTTAGTGTTGCATCGACACTTTATCAGACTTCCGTGTTCAACAAATGGCACCATTGCCGGGGAGGTACGGCGAGGGTAGCTAGGTTATTCATCTTATAGCGTGCTCTTCTTGGATTGTGTATATACTTGTTTCTTTTTATTTCATCTTGTTTGTATTTTTTGTCATTTCTTCTCTTATTTTCTTGTCATTATTTCTATCTTTTATTTATTTTATTTTTGTCTATATTTGTGTATATATTTCTGTGTGGATTGCACTTTGTTGAGGAGTGGGCACTCATATTGAATATAGTGTATTGTGAGGGAGCTTACACAGCGCTTGTAGGATCCAAATTGTCGGATACTGAAAGCTCCTCAAGATAGGACTTAGGAATTCATTTGAGATCACTTTTACATGCCTTTCTCATTTTGTTTAATATCTACCCATGTTTGTCTTGTCTGTTTATCTATATTTTCTGTTTTATTTTCTACTTTTATTTTTTCTCTAATTTTGTGACTATGATCCGACATCTCTTTTATTTCTCTCTATCTTGCGAGGGCCCGACGAGCAAGGGTGGCAATCCTAGGTGCACCGACGCACCCGAGCGAAGTGGGTGCATCTCATTTCTTCATCGAGCAGCAAGAGAGCGTAGGAGGAAGAAACAGAAGGCTTGCAAGATTTAGTAGAATTTTGCACATATTTTTTTGTTTTGTTTTCTTTTTAGATTTTTATTTGCATCATTATTCCTATCAAAAGTTGTAATTTTGAAACTTGCCTCTTTTTTTGTTTTTTCTAAGGCTGTTATATACCCTTGTGTGTGTGGTGTTTTTAACCAAGTATCGGTGCACTTGGAGGACCTCACTGGTTTTTTTTCATTGCTTTTATTTTATTGTTTTTGTGGTTTTTTGTGATTGAGCCCTTAGAAGTAGGTTCCATTTCTTTGGCTGATCCAGGTAATCGATTAGGTCTAAATCCCTTAACAAGAATATATATTCCAATAGACTAGATCATCGGGTTGGACTTAATCAAATTAATTGGTTCTTGTCCACTAATAGAAGTTACTGCTTATGACACTTCTCGTGCATCATTTAGGTTAGTTTATTTTTCTGTATTTATTTTTATGCGAGGATTATTTTGCATGTAGACTACTGGAGCAAGATATGAATTTTTATCTCGTACATGCATCATTGATTTCCGTCGCATTGGTTTTTCCAATCTCCTCCCTTGATTTTTCTCACCTAAGAAATAAAGGAATAGGAAAACAATAGGAAAACTTGTTAGATCGTTTCTTGAAAAAAACCAAAAAAAGTGATAATCAAATAAAAAAGGGACCGCTGAATTTCACTCGACCCCTCAACTAAATGTAAGGATAAATCATTTATTATTTTGGGGAGAGTAACCCCCTCATTGTTTGCAGGTACTTACCTCTAGACAGAGTGGGTGATGACGCAGCCACAAGGATAGAGCCCAAATCCCTGGACTCGTGCCCTATGCTCATGTACACATCTCTGTGGTGTATGGTTGAGATGCAAGCATTTGCCTCAGACGTTAGAAAATCGTTTTGGTGTGCTCATTCTCCTTTCTCCCTTTGGGCTTGATATTGAACACGGTAGCCCGACAGATAGTTCCATTGATTGAAGAGGATTGAGAACTTACGCTAGGTGATGGGGGCGACTCACCCTATGTGTTGGTAGTAAGTAACTTCTTATAGATTCACTAAATTTAAAATTGAAAAGATAAAAGACCGAACTATTACGATCCCCACATTGTGTTCAGTTGGTGAATCGGGGGTTTGTATTGTGTTTTTTGCTGTATAAAGATCCATACGCGATCTTCGCACTTTCTTCCTTTTTCTTCTTGACTTGACTTCATGTTATTGCATCTGACCTCTTATCATCGAAGATGTCAGATTGGAGTATTTCTTGTTCGGACTCTGCGAGCTCATCTTGGTGACATCATACTATTGGCAGCGCACAAAGGGTGAAAGTACCATGGCAGCGCACAATGAGATCAACAGTTGACTGAGCAAGTTGACATCTAGGCTGGATTGAGAGATATGATCTTCGAGCTAAGGAATGATATATCATATAGGATAGAGGAGGGTGAGCAGCTGAATGGAGGTGGGAATAGGGGAGGAGGAGATCCACTAGTTGAGCCAGTGGCTAAGCTTACACTTAAGGATGCCTATAATACATGTACTGGACAAACGAAAACATGGATTCAAAGACACGTGATTCATGGGCATTTTTAGTTGAATCCCATGATTTTACCTTTACTCTCAATATTCTACAGTCACATTACGAAGAACCTGTACACCTCCATTAGTTTGACCGTATATGTGGAACTATACACCACCCTAACATTCCGTTAGAGGTAGTGAAGATGACAACTTTTCCATTCAACCTTATGGGTAAGTGACGAATCTCCATTTCATCACCTTTGTTGTATCATTTTGGCCTTAAAAATCCTAGCTAATGCATGTAAATAGCATCAATTTGTACAAAATAACATTCTTGATTTATTGAATTTATTGTGTAAATAATTTGATTTTAATGCCAAAATTGTAGAATAAAGAGAAGAAAAGAAAAACAATAAAATATCGAAGATATTTTATGACCCTAAAACCCCAAGACCAAGTCAAGAATTGAGTTGGTCAACAAGGAATAAAGTAGGGGGATATAAGGGCCAAGAATACAATTAAAAGTCCATTTATTCATTCATTATTTATTCATTTTTGACACCTATTTTATTCTTTATTATTCATTCATCAAATAAAGAAACTTTGTATATGAAAGTTGTGGATAATAATGTAAAAAAATAAAAAATTGAGTTTTTACAAAAATAATACACAATGTTCATTTTATACACAAAATAAAAAGCCAAAATCCTAACTTCAAAGACCCATATCTTTCAAATAAAAACTCAAAATATATCAACATCACCTCTAATTGTATATAACTTTTCACGGGCTATTTAATGGAGGTGGTTTCATATTATTTTGGAGTTACGGTGTGAAAGTTAGTTTTTTGGCCCTCATTGTATAATAGACCCGAATAAAATATTCAATATATTCATCCTTCATTATTCTTACATTTATATTTTTAGAATTTCGTAATTATTATTTATAACATATGTGCATATTATAACCAAAAAAACAAAAAAGAAAATACAAAATAAAATAAGTATGTAAATATATTGGCAAAATACCTATAGTTATACCTATATATAAATAAAAGGGAATCCTATTCTTGTATTCTTTATTCATTTATATTTTTATAATATTGTAAATATTGTTTATATTATATTAAAAATACAAACATAAAATAACAAAATAAAATACATTAAAATAAAAAAGTGTATATAAACATAGATAAAACACCTATAAGTATACCTATAAATTATACATACCTATTTATTTACGTGTCCAAATAACATCATAAAAAATCTAATAAAAATATATTTATACACCTTTTAAATATATAAATAAAATAATAAAATAATAAAATAAAATACACAAAATAAAAATAAAACATACAAAATATAGGTAAATATACCTATAAATACACATTAAAGTAAACTACTAATAAATAACATAAAAAATAAATAAAAATCATAATAAAATACGAAATAAAATATAAACATTTTTTATTTTATAATGAAAAATTAATAAAATCATTTAGTATTTATAAATAATTATTTCTGAATGAAATTGTTGTTTTGTCGTTTAGTGGCTGAGCTGGACCAATAAGGACACTCCGATTGTTGACCGCTGGTCAACTCTCCCCCTAGCTTCTGATTTGATGCGGACCTGTCTCATTCCATTTTTCCGCCATTTTCGTGGTTGATACATCCATCAATCCACTTAGCTTCCTTCAGAGAATACGATCATTGATAATTGTACATACACGCCATCTCATTTGATCCCTTGTACATATGCCCTATTCGTTCCATTCGACCGGTCAAACAAGGGTGCCAGCATGTTCTATAAGAAATACGTCCTTCCTCATGTTCTCAAACTTGGTCATCCTCTAAGTCTTAGAACCATCCACCTTCAGTACAACGTGCATCCCCATGACAGGGGGAGGTCCCCTAGAGCGTTGGATCGGCTCGCGGAGGCGGAGATGCTCCCAGGCCGCCGCCGTCGACGACCTCTGCTCCTTGGCCACCGACCATGTAAGAGCTGCATTTTTTTGTTTCTGTAGCTTAGAATTAGTATTAGGTTTAATCTTCTTATGCCTTTTGTTTCGTAATTTAGGGCGTTAATTAGATAGATTATGTTTAGTTTAGTTCGCCGGAGCTCTAGAGCTACGGCCATGTATTAGTCATGATTTGTCTGTCTCCTACCCCCATTTTTACCCTCACCTCGCTACCTTCCATTTCTCCATCTTCCAGCAACCCTAACCACCCTCGTCTCTACCCTAATAAAGGAGTCGAAGTCCACCTCTGCTGCATCACCGGACTTCATCACCCATCACCCATCTCCAACCCATTCCATGCCTCATCAGGTCGAGACACTTTGCCCTCAACCCGCGAGTTCATTTTTGCAGGTCTCGCGCGCAAAAGAGCCCTTCTGGGTTGAAGATTGGACCTAGAGTGCATGTCCCAGGTGCCCGGATGTTCTCAAGCTCCAAAGCCCTACTCACCGAGCTTCAGGCCATTTCGATGCATGTCGGACCTTCGCGAGAGTAGCAGGAGTGAAAATCAGCAGTCGGCAGAGTTTTTGGTCGTTGGAGGAGCGTGTGGCAGCCGATCGAAACTCATCAGGGGAGTGTTCATCTCATGTTCCTCTAGCGATCTCCTCAGCCGTCGGATCAAGGCTGTTCTTGGTGGCGTACAACAACCGTCAGATCAAGAAACATCCCTACCGTTCAATCGATCTTCGAAGATCTAATCTGGAGCGTCGAAGGCAAAGTGTTATCGGTGCGCATGAGGCCGACACGTGTCAAGTGAAGCGACCAGGACTGTCGCATCCGCACAGTTATGGGGTAAATTACACCTTAGCCTCGCTCTTTTTTGTATATTTATTATTTAATTATGCAAATAATTTGTAACGTGTAAAAATAAATGGAAATGTTATATAAAATCCCATGTGTTTATTATATTTCCATCTGGGTCCTTTCCATGCCACCTCACGTATCATCCCACGTGAGGTGGCGAAATTGCATTGAAGCCCCTAGAATTTAGTATATTATAAAATAGTTCTTAAATATTAATTCAATGTTGTTTTTTAGTTGGCAAATTTGCATATGAGCCCTTAGAGTGTATTTTTAATTGCAAAAATGCCCCTTTCAAGACACTTATTTTTGTTTTTCCTCTATTTATTTTATATAGTTATTATGCTCCTAAAAATTTATAAAAATAGGATTAGATGCATTTTGCCTTATTTTAATGCCCTGTATTTGTTTGGCAATTTTGTGCATTTTATCCATTTATTAAAAATGAAATGAGCACTATATATTCCCCGTTTAACTTATAAAATGCCAAAAAAAAGAGTAAAACATTTTTGAAAAATAAAAAAAATATAAATATTTTTTATATTTATTTATTGAGTCCTGAAAACAAAACCCCTAAAAATATAAAAAGGAAATGCTAAAAATAAAAAAAAACCACAAAATCTTTCATAAAAATCTAATAAATCATTTAAAAATCCAAAAATATGTTTTTATGTTTTATAATTTGCTTTATAGAGATATTTAGATATTAAAATTGATTTGGATAATTTTGAGATTTATTTATTATCTTTAAAATCCGATTCAATTTCTGTTTATTTATTTAATCCCTTATTTGGGGTATTATTGACTTTAAAAATACATATAAATTAGCAAAAATTCATGAAAATAACAAAAAATTAGAAAAATATAAAATGCATTAAAATATTGTATTTCTTGTGTTTTGACTATTTTTACATATTTATATATAATATCTATATATACCTTATATTGTATATATACACATACATATATATCTTATATATTTAAATGAAAAAGAAATATAAAAATTGGAAAATATAAAAAGTAAATACAAAAATATAAAACAAAAATAAAATTTAAAAATATAAAATAAAAAACCCATAAAAATAATACAATGGACAAGAGATAAAAGACAATTTTTTAGCATCATTTTTGTCTGCTTCTACCGTTTGCTCCATGTGTTCGACCTCTACACATGTTTAAACCTATACACATTTTGTTGTAGAGTTATAATAAATTTTAACTCCACATTTTTTATATTTAATGCTTGATTCTTATTGCAGATTAATTGTTGATTAACCCGGATTTCGTGAGCGGCCGCTTCAGCAACATCGTTATCTCGCCTTGTGTAGACTACTTTAGACCCTCGCAAAATACGTGTTATCAGTAAGGCATCATATTGGATAAATCATTTAGGGAAGGTTTCTACATACTGGGAAGAATTGAGGTCAGCATTTTTGAGCAAGTATTATCCCTTAAGATGATTGAATCAGATGTGGTCCTTGATTGCCAACCTCTCCCAAATGTACCATGGGCCTATTCACAAGGTGTGGGAAAGATTTAAGGATTTGACGGAGAAATGGTCCCATCATTATATGCCAATGACTAGCCTTGTGCAAAATTGTTTTGTGAGTTTGAGCATTGAAAATCAGAAATTGGTAGATGCCTCTTATGGGAGGGTCCCACTTCAATAAGGATGAGGATGTCCTCTATTATATTTTTGAGGAGATGATGGAGAGCTCTGCAGCTCTTTCTTCTTCACATGTTTTTCAGAGGCATCATGTTCCTTCTCCTTTACTACCCCATAAGGATGTCAACATGGCTGCATCACATGATGTTGATAGGGTGGATAATGCAGATCTGACCATCATAAGAAATCACGTATCCAAAGTGGATATAATAGAGAAAAGATCCAAAGATCTTGAAAAGTTACAAATGATTGAGTAGAGAAAAAATCAGTTGGATAAGTTGGACGATATTACAAAGCATATGGAGCTTCTTGTTAGTGTTATTCATTCATGTCAGAGTGTGAGTGTTGCATCCTATACTTCTACTCATGAGCAGACTTCTTCCACAACTTCAGCACAGCAAGGTACCAAAGCACCGTCCACTGTTCAACATGTTTACTACGTGCAGACCTCGAATCAGGTGCCGCAACAGTCACCTTAATCATGCATTACTGTATTATTGGGAGCATCCTTACATTCGTGAGCAGCAGTCTTCACCTCCACCTCTCATTCAAGAGGTGAACGATATTTGGTTGGACCAAGAGCGTAACCAACCCCGTCTATCAGGGCAAGGTTAGTTAGGTTCACAGTCAAGTCAGAGGCCCGTCCACCAATTTCAGGGAGGGATGGCACAACCCCAACACCAGCAGCTAGAGCCTCATTTTTTGTCTCCATCACACTTTCAGAATTGGAGACATGGACAACAACAGATGCAGCCTGCATATCCATATCAACCTTATTACTACCAGCATCACTCTACAAAGTTTTCGCACCCTCCTCCTCCTTATTATCAGTCATAGTATTTTTGGTACCATCAACCTCCATAGTACAAGTCTCAGTGATAGCTCATTGTTGAGCATCCAGAGGCACCTTTTAGTAAAACCTGCACTAGATCGGATTGCACTCCTGATAACGAATATGAATGGTTTGACTTAGAGGCTTGACGACCTTACCACCACGAAGACATTGATACCAACCCAGGTCCAAGCCAATCCTAACAACTTCAAACTCATGGAACATGTAGCTCATGAACCACCCACCTCTGAGATAGGTATGGCTGTTGATTTTACTTTTTTATCAGACACCATTCATCTCAAGAGAGGTAGGAGATTACATCTGCACGCGCAATAGTTGGGATTGGGAGATCGAGCCACTGATAGAGCTACACCGACTACATCATCTTCTTCACCAGTTGAGCAACGATCTAGTTTAGCGGAGCCAGAGCATGGAGAATCACCATCACCTACTACTCCTTAACCACCACCTTCATCATCACTATTCAGAAAAAGCCAAAAAGATAATAAAGGGAGATGCATTGCCAAGTCAGCCTTGAAAGAGGACATACCTATCGTGGAGTCTTTTTCTGCACCAGCAGACCAAGCAACCCAACCTGTTTTTCCTTTTGTTTCTTCTACTCATGTATTGGATGACATTATACGGAATGATTCTGGTTATCCACATGTACATGATGACTCTGATTTGAATAAGAGAAATGAGCATTTTGATGTTTCTGGTTCTGTTCCATTTCCTTCCTCTTTGAATAAAAATAGAAAAATAAAAAAATAAAAACAACACTATGATCCTGGAGTGGTAGAGATACTTCAGAACATCTTTTTAAAGATGTCACTCCTTAAGGCCATGGAGTACATGCCTACAGTTAAAAAGAGAATGAAAGAAGCATGTACTCAAAAGCATCAACCAAGGTAAAATAGACGAAAGAAAATAGAAAATCACATCTTAACCATGGTCACAGTTCATGCCATCAGCAACCTCCCACCCAAAAAGAAAGATAAGGGAGCACCTCACATCTGTTGCCATATCTTTGATCAGGAGTTTGGTCGTGCTATACTCGATAGTGGATCCCTTATTAATCTCATGTCATCCTCATGACTCACTGAGTTTGGGTTGGGACATCTTAGATCCACCAGGATGATCCTCCAGTTTGTTGATAGATCGATCAAGAGGTCAAGGGGTATTCTTGAGGATGGTATCGTAACAATGCAATGAATGAGATTCTTAGTAGATTTTGTTTGTTATGGATATGGATACCTCTACATCGTTACTCCATACCCCGAACATACTTGGTCGGCCATTCCTTCAAACGGTTGAGGCGGTAGTTGATTATGGTACTAGAGAGATAATCTTTCACTCCCTCAATGACAAGGTTAAGATAGAGCCGATCTCAGATCTGAAGTCATCACCGCCACCACCAGCAATAGATAAGAGAGAGAGAGAGAGACTATTACAACATATTTCTGAGGACTGTGATTTTCTTGTTGAGTTTCGAGAGACAGATCTTTTCATAGATTTCATAGATGCCCGGGAGTTCCTTTCCCAGAAGGAACACCTGGAAAGCACAATCAACATTATCTCCCTTGTTCATTATTCAGAGTTGTCAGCTAATTGATCTTTTGAGTTGTTTTCTGAGGATCGGTCTGAGTTACTTTCAGAGGTATATTTAGATATACCTGAGATACTTTCTTCTGATCTCACTGATGACACACCTCCTACTGAGATATCTAAGATTTTTATTGATGAGTTTTCTGAGATTTTTGAGCATCCTAAAGAGTCATCCCCTTCTAAGTAGAGATTACTCATTGCTAATCTTTCTGAGACATTACTTGTTGAGCCTACAGTAGACACGGTGGATAGTTCACATAGTGAAGAATATCTACCTTCTACTAGTGTAGTTGCAGAGGTTGTTGTAGCGTCGATTCAGACCCGACCTAAGTCCAAAGTTTTACCCTCAACACTGAAGTATGCCTTCCTTGCAAGTGCACCTCAAATGTTTTTGGCCATCATCAATTCGTAGTTGACTGATGATCAGGAATCTTGCTTGCTAGAGGTTCTCAAGAGAAACAACAAGTCCATAGGCTGGAATATTTTGGATCTCAGTGGGATTAGTTCAGCTTTGTTCTCACATCATATCTACTTAGAGGATGACAGCAAACCAACCCGTGAGTGTTAGTGCCGTCTAAATCCAAATCTCCGAGATGTTGTCATGAAAGAGATCAGGAAGTGGTGTGATGTCGACTTTATCTATCCCATTTCTGATTCCAAGTGGGACAACATGTTGCGCGTGGTCCCAAAGCAATCAGGGATTACTATCGTGATGAATGATTGTGGTGAGGAGATTTCGACTCGTGTACCCACTTCATGGCATGCCTGTGTAGATTAATTATGCTTAAACTCAACTACTAAGAAAGATCACTTTCCACTGATATTTATTGATCAGACTATTGAGAAGTTGGCAGGGAAGGAGTTCTTTTGTTTCTTGTACGGGTACTAAGGATATAACCACGCCGCAATCTCTCCTGAGGATCAGGAGAAAATGACTTTTACTTGTTTGTTTAACACCTACTCCTTTAGACATATGCCCTTTGGATTGTGTAACACCCTCACTACATTGTTGAGGTGTATGTTGGCCATTTTTGCCGACATGGTAGGGAGTTTTCTAGAGATCTTCAAGGACGATTTCTTGGTCTGTGGGGATAGTTTCGACTTATGTCTTAATCATTTAGACCGAGTACTTCAGCGTTGTTGTGAGGTGAACTTAGTGCTCTCGTGGGAGAAGAGTCACCTTATGGTGACTAATAGAATTTTATTGGGCCACGTCATCTCCAAACATGGTTTGGAGGTTAACCCAACTAAGGTTGATGTGATCTCCAAGTTAGAGCCATCGTAGAATTTGAAGCAATTTAGGTTGTTCCTTGGTCACGTTGGATTTTATAGTCCATTTATTAAGGACTTCAACAAGATTGCCAGAACTTTGATTGAGCTTCTTTACAAGGAGAGTGAATTTATAGTTGATGAGAAAGTACTTCTTGCATTTCATCAGATGAAAGATGTGGTTACTAGAGCTTCTGTCCTTCAGCCACCTAATCGGTCACTCCCCTTTGAGATCATGAAAGGTACGTTAGACTATAACAATGGAGCTGTTTTGGGGCAGAGAAGGGATGGTATACCATTTGCTATACATTGTGATAGCAAGACTCTAGATGAAGCATAGTGTAATTATACAATTATAGAGAAGGAGATGTTAGCAATGGTGTTTGCTTTAAAGAAGTTCATTTATACCTACTGGGTTCACATGTCATTGTCTACATGGATCACACTGTCGTACAATACTTACAGGCAAAGAAGGATGCCAAACCATGCCTAATCAGATGGATCCTTCTTCTCCAGGAATTTGATTTAGAGATTCGTGAAAAACATGGAGTGAAAGTATTGTGGCAAATCACCTTCTCATGTCACATATGTAGAATCCTCTGAGCAGATAATACTTCCAATTTCAGAGACCTTTCCACAAGAGGCTATTTTGTTTATTGCCTCACTCCCATGGTACGTTGATGTTCTGAACTATTTGTCTCCAAGAAAGTTCCACAAGATTGGCAGAAGCACAAGGTAGACAGATTCCTGTTAGAGATTCATTTTTACCAGTGGGGGGATTCGTACCTATTTCATGAGGGTGTTGATTGTATATTGAGAAGGTTCATTACTCATGAGGAATACACCAGTGTGCTTGAGCATTGTCACAAACTAGAGTTTGGTGGACATCATTCAGTGAGGCACACAATAGCGAAGGTTCTATAAAGCAGCCTATGGTAGTCAACTCTGTTTAAGGATTCTACAGATTATGTTCGAGGTTGTATTGATAGTCAGAAAATGGGAGGAACTGTAAGTTCCAAAGATACCATGTCCCTGAGATATATCTAGATTTCAGATGTTTTTTATGCTTGGGGAATAGACTTCGTGGGTCCATTTCCTATCAGTCAAGGATTTCAGTATATCCTGCTTGTCGAGGATTATGTTAATCGTTGGGTGGAGGTGATCCCAACCTGAGCCGTTGATAGCCTACGGTTTGTTCATATTTTATGGACAACATTATTGTGTGGTTCAGGATCCCCAAGATACTTATTTTAGATGGGGGTAGCCATTTCATTAATAGAGAGGTTAGAAAGCTTGTGAAGGAGTATGCCATTGAGCATAAAGTTGCATCTCCTTACCACCCACAGACTAATGGCTTGACTAAGATTTCAAATAGGGAGATCAAGACTATAGTTCAAAAACTTGTACGTCAATATAGGAAGAACTGGTCCCAGTGCTTGACTCAGTTTTGTGGGCTTATCAAACAACGTACAAGTCTCCAATGGGCATGTCTCCTGATGAATCCACGATTCATCACCTTTATTCTTTTATTTTAGCTTCATTTCCTTAGGCAAACACTTGTAAATACCTACTAATTTCATTAAATTACCATTTTGCATGCATTTGTTAAATATGCATTTTTAACACTTTTTATACTCAAATAAAAGAATAAAGAAGAAAAGAAAAAGAAAAGAAAAATAAAGGATGTATTTATGAAATAAATGCAGACTGATCCGAATCCCGAGTGAAGGTCAAGACTTGACCTGATCGACCAGGAATAAAGTAGGGGGAGATAGGGTATTTAATTCAAAAATCCAAAATTAATTTATAAATTTTTCCATCTAAATTTGTACAAATCTTATACTATTTTATTTCTATATTAATTGACATCAAACTAAATATTTTTCTAAAAAAGTTGTAAATATAAATGTGTTGTAATAATAAAAATAATTGCAAAATAAAATAATGTACATATTACAAGTAATCACATTCAGAAAAATCCGTAAAGTGATAAATTAAATACTGATTCCGGCTCCATATGAACTCAAATCAAACTCACTTCCATTGTACTCTAAATTAAATTATCTTTCAAATGGATGTGGTTTCACAATTTTTGGAGGTACGGTTGAAAAGTCAGTTTTCTGGGGTGGTTTGTGTAGTTTTACCACTTACCTATTATATATATTTATTCGTATTTATTTTTTTATACATAATGTATATAATTTTAAATATTATCTTCTTTATTAAAAATAAAAAATTAAAAAATAAAATGAAAAAATAATTTAAAAATAATTTCCTCATTTGTACATGTGTATATTATACTATATGTACATAATACATGTATACAATTAATTTCCTTAAATAAAAATCACCAAAAAATTAATATCTAACATTAATTAATTTAATTAATTTAATTATGAAATTTGTATTTAATTATTTAATTTATTCATTTATTTGATTTGAAAACTTAGCTTGTATATAAAGATTTGATTTTATGCCTTAAATAGCCACCATTAATGTGGCTAATTAGATTTTGTAAATTAATCATTTTTATTTAATTATGAATTTCATTTTAAATTAATTACTTTATTTATTTATTTAGTTTATTTATTAATTAATTAATAAACACATTCCTTATTTGTAGATATTTTCCTTTTTTATTTTTCCTTCTCTTTTTATTGGGCTCATCCTCCCTCTTTGGTGGAGAGGAGCTCGATTTTCGAGAGCAATCTTGTCGAAGAAGGGTGCCCAGCCTCCGAGCTGTCCGATTTCAGTGAGTCGGCCCTCGTCGAGGCCATCACGGTGTATCTGATCCCGAGGTGAGATCCATTTTCTTTTTCATCATTTTTTTCTTAGAAATATTAGATTTAATTTCTGCGTAGATGTCATGATAAATCTTTAGATCTTAAAATCTCAAAAACATCCTTCTCACATTTTTGACGTCTGAATCCGATTACCATCTCATTTTCTTGAGCTCGTCATTTTCTTACTCTACCTCACACAACCTATCACCTCCGACCATGCACAGTGGTCGGAGATTTGGATCTGTCTCCCGCTTCGCCAAGATCCACAACCATTCACGCATCCTATTTTATTTATAAATAAAATAAATAAATAAAACACATAGTTGTTTTTATTCCTAACATTTTTTTGCAGGAAAATCAGAGAAAATAAAATAAAAACATATATATAATTTTATGTTTCCATTTATTATTTCTATTTAAAAAAAATAAAAATAAAAGGAAAATTCTTTTCATTTCTATTTACATATTAAAAAAATAAAAGAAAAAACAAAAATAAAATAAAAAAATTTAGAGGAGGCACAGCCACAACCGCAACCCCCCTACCAACGGCTGGGCCACCGCACACATCCACTGCGCCACCCAGCATGTGTCTCCGCCCTCCACCTGGCCGCGCTCGGTGCTCGCTCCGCCAGCTCTGAAGCCCGTCTGGAACCACCGGACCCTCAACCGCCGACATCAGCTCCATGATGAATCTCAGATTCATCACTCTAAATCTCATTTATTAAGCTCAAATCCCTCAAAATCAACAGCATTTCTACATTTTTTCGGCATAATTAGCATTCATGCATGTTTTTATAAGAATTGTATTTTAGCACGAATTTCTGCACAAAATAAGAAGCCAAAAATCATAGCCAAAATTGACCTATAAATAGCCCAACTTCTCGTATTTTTAACTCATTCATGCTAACTCCGAATAACCCAAAACTTCCACTGTGTACATATCACTAACAAGAATAAATGAAAATTACAAAAAAATCACTAACCCAAATAAGTGGACCAAAAACCCAAACCCTAGTTTCAGGATTTCCGGACTAAAAACCTCATATCTTCCCCATCTAGTGTCTGTTTTAATCCTACTCACTTTTGAACTAATGTACATTCAATTACCTTCAAAACAAGAACAAGTTCAAGTGAATCGGAGCTCATATGTGAAAGTTGGGTTTTGGGCCTCTTTTGTACATTTTGTATTTTAGCGGTTTTTGACCTATTATTTTATGTACATAATTAACCTATTTTAGTTTTTTTCTTTTTCATTTGTCTTCTTTGATAAAGTTTTAATAAAATACACAAAAATCCAAATCCAAATTGAGTTTGAAATCAAAGAAACAAATTGAGTCCAAATCTTCACTAACTACTTGTACAAAATCAGTCCTTTTCATATTTTATTTTATTTCTTTGTTTTCTTAATTAATAAAAATCCAAAAAATTAGATTAGTATGTAATTATTTATCTTTGATTTTACCATATTTTTTTGTATTTTTATATGGTTTAAAAATGACATAAAAATTATAAAACCTAAAAAATCAAGGTATTCTATTTACATGGGATACCCCAAAAATATCACTTTGTGCATCTGATCGATTTGCGTTTTGATGCATTCATGAAGGTTGTAGATCTCATCGAGACGAGCAATTTTCGTGAAGAAACTTTTTCAATCCGAGTCGTTTAGTATTTATTATTGATTTTACAAAGTATTTATTTACGGATTTTTGTGGTGCTGACACGTGGCAGCTCCTGGAGCCACCACGTGTCAGCCTTTTTTCGAATATTTATTTATTCATTTTATTAAAAAAAACCTGCACGTGCAAAGCACGTGCCTCCCAGGCACGTGCAACGCACGTGCTGCGCTCCCCTTTCCCCTTAATTCACCGCCACGTGTCATCGCTGAGGCCGTCCGATCGTGGCCGATCGGACGGCCCAGCACCGTCGTCTTCCCCAACACCTTCCCCCCTTTCAGAATCTCTGCCTCCCGCTGTATCCCTGTGATTTCTCTGTCTCCCGTAATCCCCACGCACTGCCTCTCTTCAGATCCTGTCTTCGATCATCCCAGATCGCTATTCTAACAACAAATCCTTCCAAATACAAACCCCTGACAATCGTAAATCAAAGCCCATTCAAATCCCCATCAACCTCTTTCCTTCGTCGGTGAACACCCGTCTCTATTTAAGAACCAATGCCTCCCAGAGGACCTTCATCCGCCGATTCGCACCTCAACGAGCTCCGGGGTGACAGACCGGGGCTCCATCTTCCCCGCCAAGAACCGACATCCTCCTCGACGCCGTCGTAGTAAACGGTCAGACCTCTCCTCCGATGTACTTCCCCAGCCCTGAGTTCTTCTCGTCGAGCCAACGACTCTCCATAGAAAACCACCGCCTTTGACCGTCTTCTTCGACGCTCTCCATCGCCTCCAAAGACGCACAACCCCCTACGACTCCGACCACCGTCAACGACTCTCCTCCGACTCGCTTCATCGCCAACGCCCGACGCCGACAACCACATTTGCTTCACCTTCAGACACCTCCCACGGCCGAAGCTCAGCCGCCACTTCGCCCTCCGGTCGACGGCCATCCAAAAGCCCTCCGCCGGCAGCCGCTCCCTTCGTCATCGACCGCCAGGAGCTTCTAAGCTCTGATCGCCACTCTGGGAGCCCGGCAGCACTCAAAGCCTCCCTCCGCCTCTACAATACCGCCGGCCGGGTCCAGCCCTGAGACCCCCCCCCCACGTGATCCGCACGTGCGTGGGGGGACGTCATCTTACGTCAGCAGGAGAACCTCGGGGTCACGTGCCTTGCACGTGCCCTCTGGGCAAATTGCACGAAGCCCCTAGTCCTCCATTTATTTACATTAAAGTCCAAGACACCAAGGAGCACGTGTTACGTGCGTACTACCTTGGGAATTTTGCAGAAAGGCCCCCTAGTTCTTGGTAATTAAATCTAGCCTTCCCCCACTGCATTTTTTATATTTATTTTATTTATTTATTACAGTTATACCTCTATGTTCCCTAGTGATTTTGGACCTCTACCTGACATTATTTTATTATTCAAAAAATAGCATGATATTTGTCTTTTAATTCTCTACATTTTGACATACTATAGATACTTTTGTGATCGATGGTTAATTAATAATTAATTATTTTGTGAAAAATTACATATTTTGCCCATTTTGAGCTCTTAAATTTGCCATTGATTAACCGTTGCTCTAAAAACTCCCCAAAAATCACATATTGTAGAATTAATTGTACTTGACATTGTGAACAAAAAGAATTGCATTTGCATGCATAGATTGTCCTGGAAAAATCATTTTGCATATTTCAGTATTTGATTTTAGTAGGTACTGAAACTAGTATTTTCAAGGTTTAGGATTTTTTTGAGATCTATCACCTAGTGATAGATCTGAGATAATTTTGTTCTTTGAAAATATTTAGGTGTAATATTTATTATAATTAAATATTGAAATTCATTCTATTTGCATTTGAAAATTCATAAAAATTTCATATTGCATCCAAAAATTCCAAAAAACTTACAATGCATTCATTTCATCATATTTTGCATCGTGGCCAAGTTTCATATTTTTCGGACATCGTTTTTACGTAATTGACATTTTAGTTCCTAAAATAGGCTAAAATTGCATATTGCATCCTTTATTGCATTAAAAATTCTAAAAAAACCATCTCGAAAACCGCGCACGAATTTTGATAGACATAATTATAGATTGTTCATTTGCCTCTTTGTATTCGACCTTGGGACTTGCCCAAGTAAAATAAACATAAAACCACTTGATTAAAAATTGATTAAATATTCGTGGTTATTTTCTTGACCGATTCCGATTGCTCCCTACAACGAAACGACATATCAAATCACTTAATTTTACGCACGATTAAAAAACATCTTTTTAACGCAGTGTAACTTACGAATCGTCAGATGGTGCCGTTGCCAGGAGGCAAACGGCTTAGATTTTTATCTTGAAAATTTTCGTTCGATTTTCCGCATTCGGTTAGTCTGACCCCCGAAGTTTTCATTGTAAATTCCATTTTTTTCCTATAATTATTTTATTTTATTTTCAGCATTTATTTCTCTTATTTTATTTTTGATTTATTTTTGAGTCACTCACATACATTTTCTCTCTTATTTTTCTTGCAAGGTACTCGGCGTACGTGCAGCGGTTTTTCTAGAACCGATGCATCTTCACTGACTTCTAAAAAGCCGCAATTAATTTAAGATCGAGTTAATGCATGAGAGAGCGTAGAGTCTAGGATTTTAATTTCCATAAAATTTTAATTCATGTAATTAATTACTCATTTATAGCGGTGTCCGTTTGGACTCTCGCGTGTGTAAAAAAGACCTCTAACTATTCTTGTGGTGTGTCATGGCCTGTTTCACTCTCCAATGAGGGTGGAGCCCGACTTGAGTGGTGATTAGGATAGACCTGCACATACGGCTCTTAGAGAATTTTATATTTTTTGATTGTTCTCGTAGGATCTAAGGCCACACTGCACTTTAATTGAGACGCACATTAGATCGTTCAATTTAGCCAAATTGAACTCAATTATTTCCCGCTAATAGAACTTTGTAATTAGGTTCGATTTTTCATCGGCTTGCATCCATATAGATTAAACCTTCAATTCTGTATTGCATCCCACATGGAGATTGCGAGGATTCACTCTAAGTCTTCTAACTGAGCATACATCATAGTTTTCTGCGTCTATCGACTTTTCCCGAATTTCTCCCTCTTGTTTTGCCACATAATTTTAAAGGAAATTGGGATTGGATGGTAGACGTATATTTATGCTCACTTAATTCTTCAGTGATCGCCTAATCAAAATTGAGACTGCTAAATATTGCCGATTTAAAAAGTAACCCATAAAATAGAGAATTTCTGCGGGAGAGCAACCCCGTCCTTGGATTATTTTATTTTTTCTGAGTGAGTGAGAGACGGCACTTAAGGCTAGAGCCCGAATCCGGATTTTCATATTGACTACTGATTCTGCCAAAAACGATTAGCTACTTCTCAGTGAGGATCTACGGGTAGCCGGTAAACGGTCCAGATTTCTTTAGCAGAGTAGGTGGTTTAGAGGACATTGCATAAAGCTCCATCCTCAAGTAACGGGTAGCCATTCTATGGTCCGTACTTACTCCCGTGTTGGCTGAAAGTAGGTGCAACTAGTCGTAAGAATTCAGGCCAGACATTACGAAAATTTCGGCACCTAACAGCTCGCTAATTTTTTGCCAAGATTAATTTATCACCAACAAAATTGAAAAGAAAATTGTTGATCTCTTACGGCTTCATTGTGTGAGTTGGTGTATCTGGGATTTGATTTGTGTTTGCATTGGTGTGCATGAACCAATTTCGAAGATCAAAAGCCGCACATTTGATAAAATTTCTTTTGACTATCCCATGCAATCATCTCTCTCTTTTCTTGATTTAAACCTCATCATGGAACTTTTGTCCAAAAACTCTCCGCATCGATATCATGAAAATTATTACAAACCCGAATCATCATTCCTTTCAGCTCTTTCAAAAATGGCCGAACATTTATCTGAAAATCCATCAGAGCTATACTATGAAAATGAATTTGCCTCGGTTAGGCCCAAATCAACTAAATCCTCTTCTTTCAATAATCCTCCAACATTTGCGGGAGACTTTCACCCGCGGATGAATTCAGCCCCCTCATTGAATTCTTGCTCGAATCATCCGACCGTACATGACCACCTACCATCTTGGACTGAACCATTTTATTCTCGGTTTCTCGCTAATAAACCATTTCAAGATTAAAATACCTTTGAGTCTCATGAAAACCAAACCCAGATGGAAAGACCCGCACTTAATGATCATCGGCGTTGGATTGACCACAACGATCAAATCCCTATTGACCAACCCGGATATCACTTATTTGATCAACCTACTCATACTGAGGACTGGACTAACAACATAGAAACACAAAACCCTTGTATGTTGACTCCACAATATCAAAGTCCGACCAACCATGATCAAAGGATTGAACTCTATTCAGACCAACTCCACATGCATGGACTATATGAGCAGCCTCCTTCCATATTTTTTAGGAGAAATTTTCAGAAAATAATGATCATATCTCAGATATTCCAAAAGAATCTCCTCCTAGCTCAAACAGAAAAATGGAAGAGAAAATGATCGGACCAAAATTCAAAAACTAGAACACACACCAACTGCTCCCGTGATTTATCATGAACAAAATTTTGAGGATGATATTTCGAGGATAAATAAGAAATTTGAATTAATGGAGGAAAAATTCAGAAATTTTACTGACCGACTCAGTTTATTTTATGGGAGCTCGGACATGAAAATGGATGAGGAAAAGATTGGATCTCATGTTGAAAATTTTGAGGATATTCAGAAACCTAGGGACGATTCCGATATCGACACCTCTGCATATTACTCCCCTAGGAATGACTATGTCTCTGACTCTTACTCGAAACACCAAAGCCCCTTCTCATCTACAGAAGACACCACATCACCACGCCACATAGAAAATACCAAAAATGGAATATTTGAAAACCACAAAAAATAGAAAATCTCGAAAAATACATAAAAATTGAATCGGAAGAAGATCTGAAGAATTGAGATCCTGCTTTATGGGAAGCAATGGAAAAAAGATTGATGTTTAAACTTCCCTTTATCCAGACCATTGAACATTTCCCCGACCTTAAAGGATTTGTAATGGACAAATTAATGATCAAAAAGTCATTAGAACAAAGATTGAAAGACATATCTTGTCAATGGCCTCCTCCTTGGGTTGAGGAGAAAACCAAAAGCCGCATAGTGAAGCGGTTGCACAGATTTGACTGTGAAATGAAAGACACAATTTTCACCCATGCTCGGATTGATGACGATTCACCGATCAATATCCTCCCGACCTCTTTATTTCACGAACTCAAACTCAGACCGATTCGGAAGATATGAGAGATTGTTCAATTGACTGACCGATCGATAAAGCGGCTGAGAGGAATCATTTCTGTCATCATGACATTCCAAGGTGCTCCGCTCAAATTAGAATTCACGATCATTGATACTGAGCATCAAGGAGAATTCACCCTATCTCCAATTATTCTCAGAAAGCCATTCCTAGCATTGGCTAAGGCAATTATTGATTGTGAGACTCGGGAAATCAATTTCACAGCATTGGAAGCACTGCGATCTGACACAATCTTTGAGGAACCACGATTTTCTGAGGCAACCCACGAAGTCCCCGACAACCGTAATCATGAAGCGGTAGAAGATCCCTACCTCGCTACGACACCTGAGATAGCAGTTGTTGATGAGACGATTGGCTTAGAGGATCTCCCTCCTGCTCCATTCCCAGCCACTCTCACCATGGAGAATCGAGTATATGAATCATATGATCCGGAGACTTATGCATGGGCACACCCTGGGTCAACCTATTCTGACTACATGGATCACATCAACTTGACACAGGAATGCTCCAATGTCAAATCAATTGAGAATGAACATGTAGAGACTCTTCCCGGTATTTCAATTCCCGCGGATCTCAATATAGACAAATCCTTCTTCTACGATCCTGAGACATATGCATGGTCGCACCCAGGGGCAACCTTCTCTGAATATCTTGACCAAATCATCCCAAATCGAGAGTGCACCAACATTCAGAAGACTAAGAACAAACATGCAGGACGAATACCAACCAAGGAGAAGAATTCCAGTGGCTACTCATCTGGATACTCAAGTGAACCGACACCTTCATGAAACAAGAAAAAGAAAGTCACCTTTGACCTTTCGGAAGAGGAATCAGCTGATGATCCCTCATCAGGTCCGGATAAAGTAGTCTACATGAGTGAAGTCTGTTCGGCAGCTCTAAAGCCATATCTTCGCAAGGATCCAAAATTTGATTCTCGTTGGACAACTCCAGTTCCTAACTACTATTCATCCAAAGCTGATGCTCCTGCCTTCTTCAAGTACACTGGAATTATTTCTTATGATCTGACTGAGACCGGTGCTTCCGAGTATTCATCCAAGGACAAACTGCTTGATTCCAAGAAGCATGAATTCTAAGGAAACAACTAAAGAAATAAAAAGACCAGAATATTTGGAGTATGTCCACTTTCGAATACTACTCCTCTGAGGATAATTCCGATGATGGATATCTTTCATCTGACTCAAACACTTCATCCACTATCCATCATGATTTTTATGAGGATGACACTGATAATAGTTGGGAACCATCTCGTTATTCCGATCTCCCATCGCAGGCTCACAACAAGATCAGCCAAAAACCGCCTTAATCATCGGCTACCCACCCTACCTCCTAACCACATCGGCTCCTTGTACAGCTTCTTCCTCTACTTAGGCCAAGGCCTAAGTATAGGGGGAGAACGATGCCATCTGTATATACCATCCTTCTCCTATCTCCCGATCACTTCATTTTTCCATTCCTTCTTCTATACTTAGACTGTTCATAGTCTAAGTATAGGGGGTGGTCCTGTATATCTTGTTCTTTTTCTTTTCCTTTTTCACTCTCTTACGCTTAGCCTGAGCTATGTCTTCTTTACGCTTCTTGTACTTTGAGGACACAACACTCTCTAAGTATAGGGGGTCTGTATATATACTTTGTATATATTTTACCCATATCTCGTACTTACGTGTATGTCTATATGTATTTACAGGGTGGGTAATTAATTCAAAAAATCAAGAAAAGGAGTTTTGCTACTAATACTAACTATGCCCAAAAATTTTTTGAAAAAAATGGCTTCTTATTCATTTTTGCATTTTTAAAAAAACCCAAAAATCCCTTGCATAAAAAATCACAAAAAAAAGAAAAAAAATTGTCTGCATTTCACACACATGCACTTCATCCAGCACTTCATTCATTTGCATCTGTGAAAAGTCTTTGGGTTCTGAACTGAGTTATGAGCTGAAATCGAGAGTGGTCTAGACTTGACCTTAATCCACCTAATTCTCAGAGGAACTTCACCGAGAAATAGGACTTTAGAAGCTTCAGATCTATGACTTAATTCTTTAAGTTCCACATGACAATCTGCAGCGTTTGACTCTTAGTGTCTAACCTGGTCTCTTCATTCTGGGTACAACTCTAGAATAGGGAATTAATTTGTACTCTCGCACTATGCACTTAGCTCAACTCAGACGGGATGTTGGAAGACTGTGTGAATTTCTTTTCTGGTAGCGTGGAAATCTAAAGACCGGAGTACGGGTTGAAATAAAGCTTCAGAAAAGGGATGGACGGCTAGGCACAATTTTTTCTAAGACCCCAAAAAATGTACGGAAACAAAATGATTCTATATTCGTAGGGGCACAATAAGATCCAAGCAGAACCACCAAAAATTCCAAATACAAAGAAGCATTCTACCAAATATATATCTGACCAAAAAGGTCCAAGCTTCAAGAAACCTGCATATCTTGGTGGAGACTCGGCTACACTAGCCATCTTCACAAGGAGAGGTGACTACACTGGCCACCCTCCAGTTCTTTTCCCCTTCTTCTAACTCCCCCCCCCCACAATTCGATTGTGAACATAGCGCGACAGACCTTAGAAGGAAATACCTGACTCCCCGAGGATGAGTTACTGGAGAGGAGAGGAGCATGGTTGTCTGGCATTCTGGATGGGAAGAGCTAAAACCTTTCACACACGAGTCGATTATTCAATGTTCATAGGGTATGCTTTGGGAAGAGGATTGATCTAAGATGACTTCTGAGCTGAAACTGTAGCAATGATGTGTACAACTTGAAGCCTGTTGATTTTGAAATTCTAAGTCTCACAGAAGTTCCGCCACACTAATAATCCAAAGGTCGAGTCTAGTTTCATTTTCACCTTCAGCTCATGGTCTTGGTATAGAACCCAATCACATTTCACCTCATGGCATTTCTTTTTGATGCTCAGGGACGAGCATGGTTTAAGTATAGCGGGATGATGAATCTTGGATTCATCACTCTAAATCCCATTTATTAATCTCAAATCCCTCAAAATCATCAGCATTTCTGCATTTATTCTGCATAATTAGCATTCATGCATGTTTTTATAAGAATTGCATTTTAGCACGAATTTCTGCACAAAATAAGAAGCCAAAACTCATAGCCATGATAACTCCGAATAACCCAAAACTACCTCCACTATGTACATATCACTAACAAGAATAAAAGAAAAATATAAAAAAATCACTAACCCAAATAAGTGGACCAAAAACCCAAACCTTAGTTTCAGGATTTTCAGACTAAAAACATCATATCTTCCCCATCCAGTGTCCGTTTTAACCCTACTCATTTGAAACTAATGTACATTCAATTACCTTCAAAACAAGAGCAAGTTCAAGTGAATCGAAGCCCATATGTGTAAGTTGGGTTTTGGGCCTCTTTTGTACATTTTGTATTTTAGCGGTTTTTGACCTATTATTTTATGTACATATTTAACCTATTTTAGTTTGTTTCTTTTTCATTTGTCTTCTTTGATAAAAGTTTTAATAAAATGCATAAAAAGCCAAATTGAGCTTGAAGTCAAAGAAACAAATTGAGTCCAAATCTTCACTAACTACTTGTACAAAATCAGTCCTTTTCATATTTTATTTTATTTCTTCATTTTCTTAATTAATAAAAATCCAAAAATTAGATTAGTGTGTAATTATTTATCTTTGATTTTACCATATTTTTTCTGGATTTTTATCTGGTTTAAAAATGACATAAAAATTATAAAACCCAAATAATCAAGGTATTCTATTTACATGGGCCACATGTTAGCCTTTTTTTGCATATTTATTTATTCGTTTTATTTAAAAAACCCGCACGTGCGAAGCACGTGCCTCCTAAGCACGTGCAACGCACGTGCTGTGCTCCCCTTTCCCCCTTAATTCATCGCCACGTGTCATCGCTGAGGCCGTCCAATCCCGGCTGATCGGACGGCCCAGCACCGTCGTCTTCCCCAACACCTTCCCCCCTTTCAGAATCTCCGCTGCCCGCCGTATCCCCATGATTTCTCCGCCTCCTGCAATCCACGTGCACCGCCTCTCTTCAGATCCCATCTATGATCATCCCAGATCGCCAATCTAACATCAAATCCTTCCAAATACAAACCCATGACTATTGTAAATCAGAGCCCATTTAAATCCTAAGCAACCTCTTTCCTTCGCCGGCGAACACCCGTCCCTATTTAAGAACCAATGCCGCCCAAAGGACCTTAATCCGTTGAGTTGCACTTCAACGAGCACCGGGGTGACAGACCGGGGCTCCATCTTCCTCGGCGAGATCCGGCGTCCTCCCCGATGCCGTCGTAGCCAATGGTCAGACCTCTCCTCCACCGTACTGCCCCAGCTCCGAGTTCTTCTCGTCGAGCCGACGACTCTCCATCGACAACCACCGCCTTAGACCGTCTTCTTCGACGCTCTCCATCACCTCCAAAGACGCGCAACCCCCTACGACTCTGACCACCGTCAACGACTCTCCTCCGGCTCGCTTCATCGCCAACGCCCGACGCCGACAACTACATCTGCTCCGCCTTCAGACGCCTCCCGTAGCCGAAGCTCAGCCACCACGTTCGCCCTCCGGTCGACTGCCATCCAAAAGCCCTCCGCTGGCCGCCGCTCCCTTCGTCATCGACCGCTAAGAGATTCCAAGCTCTGGTCGCCACTCCGGGAGCCCAACATCACTCAAAGCCTCCCTCCGCCTCTACAACACCGTCGGTCGGGTCCAGCCCCGAGACCCCCCCCCCCCACGTGACCTGCACGTGCGTGGGGGGACGTCATCTTATGTTAGCAGGAGAACCCCAGGGGCACGTGCCTTGCACGTGCCCACTGGGCAAACTGCACGAAGCCCCTGGTCTTCCACTTATTTGCATTAAAGTCCAAGACCCCAAGGAGTACGTGCTACCATGGGAATTTTACAGAAAGGCCCTCTTGGTTCTTGGTAATTAAATCTAGCCCCCCCCCACTGCATTTATTTTTATATTTATTTTATTTATTTATTGCAGATATACCCTTGTGTTCCCTAGTGATTTTGGACCTCTATATGACATTATTTTATTATTCAAAAAATAGCATGATGTTCGTCTTTTAATTCTCTACATTTTGACATACTGTGGATTTTTGTGATCGATGGTTAATTAATAATTAATTATTTTGTGAAAAATTACATATTTTGCCTATTTTGAGCTCTTAAATTTGCCATTGATTAACCGTTGCTCTAAAAATTCCCAAAAAATCACATATTGTAGAATTAATTGTACTTGACATTGTACCCTAATAGGTATTGAAACTAGTATTTTTGAGGTTTAGGATTTTTCTGAGGTCAATCACCTTGTGATAGATCTTAGATAATTTTGTTCTTTGAAATATTTAGGTTTAATATTTATTATAATTAAATAATGAAATTCATTCTATTTCGATTTGAAAATTCATAAAAAAAAAATTCACATTGCATCCAAAAATTCAAAAAAAATTACAGTGCATTCATTTCATCATATTTTGCATTGTGGCCAAGTTTCATATTTTTCGAATATTTCGGACATCGTTTGAATGTAATTGACATTTTAGTCCCTAAAATAGGCCAAAATTACATATTGCATCCTTTATTGCATTAAAAATTCTAAAAAAAACAACTCGAAAACCACGCACGAATTTTAATAGACATAATTCTAGGTTGTTCCTTTGCCTCCTTGTATTCGACCTTGGGACTTGCCCAAGTAAAATGAACATAAAACCACTTGATTAAAAATTGATTAAATATTCATGGTTATTTTCTTGACCGATTCCGATTGCTGCCTGCAACGAAACGATAAATCAAATCATTTAATTTTACGCACGATTAAAAACACATCTTTTTAACGCAGGCAATTTACGAATCGTCACTCTGCTAGTCCACCTTCACCGCTGGGTGTGTGTCGCCTCGCCGATCACTAACTCCGACCACCACCTATTGGCACCTTCATCCGCGCCTCCACACCGCAGGTGCACGCCTCCACCGTGAGACCCGTGCGGCTCTCCGCCGAATGCCTCCACCTTTGCAAGCGCCTCCTCGCATCCCCTGCGCTCGTCAATGCCCGCCACGAGCTGCTCTTCTCCATTGCACGAGCACCACCGTGCACCTCCACTGCCCGCTTCCCTTCCAGATCCGCCATCTGGAGTCGCCGTCTGTGCGTACCTCCTTCCTCCGCGTGAGTCTCCATCGCACGAGCACCTCCTGCCTTCATTCTCGCCAGCAACGAGCCAACATCGCGCCATCCTGTCGCGTGATCCAGTGATGTGCCACCACCATGCGGTCCCGCACGACCGTCCTCTGCCTATCCACCACAAAGCCCATTCCGCCACACCACCACCGTTTCTGTGAACCGATCTGCCCGCGCGAGGCCGCTCCGCCTTCGAGCTCCAACCGCGCGGCCCATCCCCGCCGCTCGTCTCCACAGCCACGATCGTCCTCCACTTTCTAGATCTGTAGAGGTGGCAGCGGCGGCCCCCCTTATTCCCCCTTTTTTGAAGAAAGATCAACAACGAAGAACCCTAGGGTTTTTAATTAAAAATTGGAAAAATATCAGTTATACCCTGGAGGTTTCGCGAATTACAAATCCGCCCCTACCAAAATACAAGGCACGTGAGTCGCATGTGTTCTCTAAGTAAATTCCACTTTTCTCCAGCAAGTTTATTATTGTTACATATTCTGCAAAAACTTCTATCATTTACGTTTCCATCCCTATGTATCTAGACTTGATTTGCATGCTTCATCTTGTTGAAATAAATGATTTTATTGCTCATGAAATTCTCAAAAAATAAGGTTATGTTTCTGGTGTAGTGTTCTTCATTGTATAAAATTTTAATCGCATTTTATTTTCATTTCCTATTTTTAAAAAAATAAAAAGCAGTGTCTCTTTCTCTGTCCGAACTTAGAAACATCATAAAAATTCAAAAAAATATATAAAAATTCCAAAAAATATTACAGGTGTATTTTATTTCCCTTTAATTTCTATCTAATTTTCATACATTAATAATTTATAAAACTCCAAAAAATTATGAAAAACTAAAAATCTTGTAAAAATTGTAGAAATTCTAGAAAAATCGAAAATTTGTGATTTCAGTCTCTGTGTGTAGATAATTGTTTATACTTTAGCATAAAAATAAGTTCCGGGAGTTTTGGGCAATTAATTAATTTTGAGGTGCAAAATACTCTTAGATGTGCATTGTTTTCCTTTGTTTCAACTATTTGATTTTTATAAAATCACAAAGACATCAGAAAAATTTGGAAAAATTACCAAAAATATTTTAAAACCTGTAAAATACAAAAATATTTTCTTTGTAATTTTCTGATCATTTTTTTGACTATTTTTCATAATACAAAAAGAGTATGGTGTGTGCATATTTCATCTTGTGTGCTTATCTTAAAATTTAAAAAAAATAAAAAAAAATCAAAAACCACTAAAAATTTTATCTTCGAAATTTGACTGCTATGTATTTCAATCATGCTCCTTGTATTCGACCGTGGTCGCTATACCAGGTAAATTAAAAGCGAAGATCGCTTGCTTTTCATTACTTGATTTTTCTTTAAAGTGGTTTACATATTTTTCTAGTTAGCCGAATCGATTGGTTGAGGTGACAACGACCATTAACATTTTGATACTTAACCCTAGTTGATCGGTTGCTCATCAGAATGGTGCCATTGACGGGGAGCATGGCTTAGTAGTCATTTTTCTGTCATTTTTTAGCTTTTTGTCTCAATATATTATAACAGTTTTCTAACCTATCTCTGATTTTCATTTGGTATGAGGTATCTACAGACTACGACTCGGATTTCTTTTTAAGGACCCGCACAGGAGGAAGAGCAGGGAAGGACTGAAAACCGTTATTTTATTTTAGAGAACATTTAGAGTGTATTGTAATAATTAGACCTTAGGACACTTGTACTCAGGGTCTGTTTCGTCAAGTGCCGGTGCACTTGGGAGACCTCACCGCAATTTTTCCGTCATTTTCATCGCTTTTATATTTATTTGTTTTTTGTGATTGGAGCCCCTAGACTTAGATTTTATTTGGTTGAGCTAGGTAATTATTAGGTCCAAACACCCTAAAAGAATATATGTTCCTATAGAACATTGAACTTAGTCAAATAATTAACCGGTTCGTTCCCTACCCGTTGTCATGGCTAGTTTTGACAGGAGTGGGACAGACCGCAACCGGTGCGACCTGCTACCCCAGCGATCCCCGACTAGACACCATATCCGCCTCGGGAAAAAATAATGCCGAGTCAATCACTTTGTACTTGATATGATCATCGGTTCTTCAACCGAAATTATATCATATAGTAATAATCAAAACATTTTTTATTATAAGGAAATTTGCTAGACAAATTCCCAATCCTATTCAAGCAAGGAGTTTGACGATTGTGTTTCCAATTATGATCTAGATCAAATCTAATCAATTTATTTGTTGATGCCAAGTCAATTAGGGAAATAATCATCATTCAGTATTTCTCAAATATTTTCCATAATTATTTCATAAAATTAACAATTAATTTTACTAATTGACAATCACATGGTTCTTGATTAGGAATGTAATTTCAGCAGTGACCCCTACTTACCAAAATTAACATATCTCAATCAATTTAAATCCAAATTAGACAAAATCAACTTTAAAAGATCGCTAATTTGATTTAGGACAGAATCTAAGTGATATTTCACGTACTTCGAGGCGGATTAAAACAGTAATTAACTCATTAATCATGTTAGATTCGCAGTTCCTGCAACAGTGAATACATGTTCATTAAAACAACCATATCTCGAGCAAACGGAATCCAAATTACGTAAACTCAGATCCTATGGTTTCCTTATTTAATGGGACAAAAAAATCCAATTATCATTTTTGCGTTTAAAGAATTTAAATAGGGCCGAAAATAATCACTAAACAGAGATGCGAAAATGAAATTCGACAAAAAATTTCGCAACCCTAACGAACCCAAGTCGCCTTCGGTTTATGGATCGTATCCAAAACATTCGACCTAAGGCTCTGATACCACTTAAGGATATGGAGAGAATCCTCAAGCGCATCACGGAACCGTGAGCATCGTATCGAATACGACGAAGAACGACTAATCGCACTAGTTGTTCTATGCAACAGAAATTAAAAAAATTTCATGCGATGAAACCACATAATCCAAGAACACTTCTCGGATCGTTTCATCTAAACCACAAACAAGTATTAGGGTTACCTCTTGAAGCATGGTTGCGATCGAGTCTCTAAACAAAGAGACCTCCTGTCTCAAGTCCGATCCGACGGAGGAGATGCTTACGAGCACGTGGATGAGACGCGTGCTTCTCGCAATCCATGTTGATGATCCAAGTGGTGAATCTCCTGATCTCGACACATGAGATCCGATATTTTCTTCACGAGCGAGGCGCACCGAAGGAGACAGAGATCCACGAGCAAACGATCGGGGAGCATAACGACGACGCTGCGGCAATGGAGACTCTCTCTCTAGGGCATCCATGGTGGATGGCCATGAGAGAAGAAGAGAGAGGGCTGAAGTGTAGAGAGAAAGAAAGGGAGAGAGACTTATGTTCTCTTGTGTGTAAAGAAGAGCAAAGGGGTGCCCTTCTATTTATAATATTTTGGGATCCATGGATCTCAATCCATGGGCAACACAAATCCAATGGCTTTCATTGATTTGTGTTTCTTTCAATGACTAGGATTTTATTGGTAAAAAACCAACAACAATTAATTTAATAAAATTAAATATATATAATTTAATTTATATCAAATCAATCTCCATTGGAGAAATAGGAAGGAGGCAAGCCTCCTTCCATAAAGGGGGGAGGAGGGCTATGAGTCCTATAAGGACTTAGTAGCCGTCCCCTCTCCTTATTAGGAAGGGAGCCTCCTTTCCATATTATATGAGATTGCATTATCTCATGATTTTCTCAAATATTTGCAACAACTTTTGTTGCACATTATTTCACAAAAATAAATCTAATCTATTTTGTGAACATTGCAATCGTGCCATTGAAAAATGTGAATCACATTAACAACCCAAAATAAAATGTAAATTACATTTTCAATTTAATGTCTAATGTGAATCTAATTCACATCAACATTTAATTAAAAAATATAAATTATAAATAGCTCTCACTTATATATTACAAATCACATTTATAATATATATATGATTAATATGGATAGTGCTATCCACATTAATCACATCCATGATGATTAAATCAGATTTAATCATCTTGGATCTCTATTCTTATGTGCCCAAATAATGTGAATCAGATCCACATTATTTATATCTTTGATAATCAAATCACATTTAATTATCTTAGATAATTCTCCATATAATATGAATCAAATTCATATTTATTCATGATAACTAAATCATATTTAATTATCCATTTTCTCAATGCTCGGATACATATATCAACAATAGAATTATCCATGAAATCTTTCAAGGATAATGCACTCTCTCCGTGAATACTTGGAGATAAGGACAGGGCGATTGTATTGTTCCACATATAGTGACTTGGATATTGAGATCACATCTCAAATCCAGATCTCGGGCCTCCCATAGATGCTTGATTAAATCAAGACCGCAACTCTAATCTTCTCATTGCATCTGAATCACATTCAGATTAATGTCCAACATTTGGACTAAGATTAGATTACTTCTCTACTGAGAGGAGTCACTAAAATCCAGACCCGTTTCATCACTCCCTAGGAATGGAATCGTCATGGTTATACAATCGTTTATGATCACATCACCCTTAGGTATTCCCAATATCTGTACATTCTGCATACTGGAAGATCCAGAATAATCCCGAAGTATAAGATCAATTTTACACTGTCTACTTCAGGGATTTATCATTAAGTTTCTCATTTGACTATTCGGAGTCGGTATCGATCATATACTTTCCAAAAGCATATATCATACCTAGGTCTTGATCATATACTTTCTAAAAGTATATATCAAACCTACAAATTCAGTCAAGCTTCCAAAGAGAGACGACCTTGCACGGAATTTGATTCTTCCCAATATCTCATGAATGAGCTCATGTCTTCCGGATCGGTAATTGAACCTGTGTGATCCCTTTGAGAGATCGTATTACTCATATGCCCTTGCATGCACACCAGCACGCCGGTGTATAGACCTTGATTAGGTCATCAACCTATTGGTCTGCCAAATGTACATACTCAGACATATAGGAACACATCTGTCTCCGGTCAGAGGATGTGTGCCTATATCATGACAGCAAACGATATAGGACTTTGGTTATCTCGATCTCGTTAAGTCAACTCTTTGACCTAACTAATATAACACCTCCGAATCTCTATTCCTGTGCAGAGGACCTGCATCAAGATGTCGCTCAGATATCAGTCTAACTGAGAAAGGATTGCCATCTCCTACTCAGGCTGGAGATCATCTCTTAACAATCATTTGATGATGCTTGATGAGTCCTCAATCTAACTCTTTAGATATCCATCCAAGCACCTGCCTCTATGATTCAATATTTGAACCAACAGTTGTATGATCAACAAGATGGCCATGGTACATAACCCTAATTGTACTAAGGGAACTATTATGCAAATTATGTATTCTTCATTTCAGATTAGGGAATGATATTTGCAATAACATTTATTGCATAATGGCTCGTCGTGGGCTCGCATGTCCAACAATCTCCCACTATCCCAAAGAGCCATTAATGGGTTAATCACTTTATCCCATACTCATGTGACAATCATAGCCTATTTAGAAAATAGCTAGGTGAGCTGATCAGTCCCTCTGTTCCCAAGAGACTATGCTAAGTCCTTTTACGGCACTTGCATATCTCCTAGTGACAGTGTTCGCATCCAATGCAAATGTTGCATCTTAGGCAACCAATACTCAATACAGTCAAAGCAGTTATAGCGTCCTTAATACTACTGCTCAACAACTATTATAACCAGTATTACCATAATCCTTATCAGAATACCCTTATTCCTGGAGATCTCTGTCTCCTAAGGTATCCGTAGTTAAGACCTTTTAGATCACTATCTATAATGTCTTAATTTCTTGAAGATGAGACTTTGATATCACTATCTCAAAATTTTTTCCTTCTATGAAGATATCATTATTACTGCAATCAAGTGTTTTTATCACCATAGTAGGATTAGGAACAGTTTACTACTCCCACTACATGGTAGACATCTGGCTTTTGTACACATCTAGTATACACCCGGCTTTTTGGAACTGATGCACTAGGGCAAGAAGTTTGCATTCACATCCTCAACTCTTTGAGGTGCTATCCCTTTAGATAGGTCAGTACCATATCTTTGAGGAAAAGAAGCCTTTCTTGGAATTTTTCCAGAAAATGGAAATGTCCAAGGTGTACTATTAGTGTGGTTGTCCTAATACCCTCTTCTCTTTGCTTCTGAACAATCACAGAACTAAGATCTAAGAGGTATCCTTGAGATCATATCTCGAGGTATTGAAAAACCATATTATAAAACACTTATTATTATCATCCTTATATCATTCTAAACGATTAGAATTCATCTACATTTAGCATGATGAACACAAGGCACTCCCACTAAGCTTTACATGGTTCATCAAGATTTTATCTGAAATCATAACATTTATAATTTAATCAAATCTTATGTTCCAACTACAAGAAGCTTATTTAAGTCCAAAGATGGAGTTCTTTAGCTTTCACACCTTGCTTTCCTCAACCATGAAGCCCTGGGGCTACTTCATATGAATATCCTCAGAGAGGTATTCATAAAGGAATGCAATCTTGACTCACATCATGAAGATGTCATAGTCAGGTTGTGTAGCTATAGTTAGCAATATTCTGATGGGTTAAAGCAAGGTCACTGGAGAGCAAGTCTCATCGCAAGCGATGTCTTCTCTTCGGTGTGTAGCTCATGGCTATGAACAGTGCTTTGAAGGTCTCTACCTTCTCATCAGGTTCCCTCTTTCTCTTGAAGATCCATTTACACCATAATGGGTCTTACCCATATAGTTGGATCCTCGAGGGTCTATATACAACATTTGTATATGAAGTCTACTTTAGACTTTATCGCTAAAATACATCTTTCCATGATATGATCTTTAGAAGCATCATCACATGAAGTCAGATCATTCTCATATTCAACTGACACATGGAATCTATCCTCAAACTTATTTGAAGAGGTATTAATGTTTCATCTTTAATTGTCTATTTAGTTTCCGATTTCAGGAGCCTCATTATCCTCTCAAGATTAAATGAGTTCCTTTACTTCATTTTCATCTTGATTCTCAAGAGAGTCATCCTCTAAGAATCACATTCTCAGATATGAGATCCTTTAAGAATCTCAAGGTCATAAAGTAGGTATACAATACCATCCTTTATTTTCCTAATGATGTAGCACTCTTCAGTGCCAGATTCCAGCTTAATCACATGGAACCTTATTAAGAATATATATATTGTAGTCTCTACCACATATATACACCTGGAAACTAAGAGATAAGTATGCTAAGATTAATCATTGATCAAATCATGTCACACATGATCAATTGTAACTCCCTACAACTCTATTGAGTTAAGGTTCATTAGGAGGATTGAGATAGGATTGATATTCACATCTCCATAAGGTATTCCTTAAATTCATCTAATAGGTACAGGCTACCTTGGTTAGATCAAATTCATTTCATCTTCCTTCAAACTTTGGTTCTAAACAAAATTGTGAAATCTTTGAACATTTCAAAGTTTTCTAAGTGAAGAGAAGAAATCTCATATCACAAATAATCATCAATAGATATCACATATCCATAATGTTTACTATGATATAGATGATTCACATACATCAATATGTATAAGATCCGGAATACCTTGACATGTTACACCTTTCCCAAAGAAGGGTGTATTGGACATTTTACTCTGAATACAATATTCATAAGTATGTAAATTTTGAAATTTTAGACATTATAAAGTTTCATGTCTTACTTGTCCATTGATCTCATCAACAGACATATGTCCAAAACATTATGCCAGATCATTGTCAAATGATCTTTATCCTCCTATTGATCTTTAAAGGTTTAATTTCTCAGTATTAGAAATATTAATGAACCATTCATTAATTTTCTAATTTAGAGGAGTCCACTAGATGTTAGATTACTATCTGAAATATATCCATCATAACTCTCTATGATAGGTTTATTCCAGAATTCATGTTTATTTCCAACATTTAGAAATAAACTATGAGTGTATTCTAATATCCAGGTCACAGAGACATTCTCTAAGACTAAGGGCTCCCAGTGAAAATATGAAGTCTATTGATCCAATGGAAGTTGTTGCAACAATTGCATCACTTCCAATATGGATGACCATTAAACTTTAAGATCAAATTTCTAAAATTCTAATACAGATACAACCAATTGCAAGTGTCATTAGAAGATTGAGATACAATTATTAGACTTTATCTTATCAAATAAGTAAGTCAATTTCAATGATTATATGTAGATTATTCAGATGTACTATCCGATTCCTTCTTTAAGGATTCTAGATAGATTTGATAGTCTATGGTTCTGAATGTTGGCCTGTGAACCATAGACATGTGCAGAGAATGGTTGTAGCAGAAATGAAAATGCTAAGATGGATGTGTGGATATACACGTAAAGATCGGATTCGGAATGATGCAATCAGAAAGAAAGTTGGTGTAGCTCCGATCGAGGATAAGATGCGAGAAAACCGCTTAAGATGGTTTGGTCATTTGCAAAGAAGGTCAACTGATGCACCGGTTAGGAGATGCGAGTGTTGGGATGTTGAGCCGGCTAAGAGAGGGTGAGGACGGCCCAAGAAGTGTTGGAAAGAGACTATACGAAGGGATCTTAGTTTGCTGGATATAAGTCCAAGATTGACCCAAGATAGATCTGAATGGAGGCGAAGAATCCATGTAGCCGACCCTACTTAATTGTGGGAAAAGGCTTTGTTGTTGTTGTTGTTGTACTATCAACACATCAACTTATTGCAGTATTGGCATTCATCCAACTCTTTGGATGTCATATGGAAGTCACAGAAGTACAGTCAACTCTTTGACTATACTTCTTACTTGGGTCCAACCCATGCTTCCACTGCACTCCCTTTATCTATAAGCAACCATTTCTATAGACCAAGGATCTCTTATGTTAAAATCAAAAATTTCAATATAAGAGAATTTCAACATTTATACATGCTTCATTCAATACATACAATATGAATATTATGAAGCTTCATGAATGACTAGAGTATAGATAGTAGAATGATGACACTCATCGTATCTACATCCATTTAAACTCTTAAAACTTAGGTTCAGGTAGGTACTCAAACAATTTGAATACATCATCTCCTATAGAGCCACCATTCTGCATAATGCAGAGAACCATGTCATTCATGATTATATGTCGAGAGCACATATGTATTCTAGAACATCTTCTTAGATTTTATAAGGATTATTTGATAATTACGATCATTATCGACATGTCACTTCAAAAGTACATTCGATGAGATCAAGACTATAGACACATACAAACCCTAGGGTTTTAGTCCTATTGTCTATTTAATTATCATTCCTCGTTATTATGAGGAAACTTGCAATTGCAATCACATACATTATGTGTCCAATTGCAAGTACAATATCTGGATCATGGGTCCAATCCATGATATTCTACTAGTTATTATTGAGTATAACATTGAGAGGGATTAAAGAAGGATTATCTAAAATAAGAAATTTGCATAAACATATATAAATATATAATTTACTTTGATTTAGGAATTTTTATATCAAAGTTGTCTTGCCATGTCAACAATGAAAGTTCATTCCCTTAATCACTTTCAATGTAAGAGATATACTTACCATTATATCTCAAGCAAGATTTGGGATCTCCTTCCTTATCTTTGTTACATCCCAATAATATGAGAACCTGTAACTCGGATAAAAAGAAGCGGGAACACATTCCGCCTTGCAAGTCCAACTTGCATCTCCCAGTTCAGTCATTAACACCCAGGTTCACCACCCATAAGGTGATGTTGACCCGTCATTAATTGAACCAACTGTCAACATGAATACAACTCGCTATGCGCAATCCGATATCGCCCCAATAATATGAGGACCCGATATTGGGGTCTCTACGCATACATCCTTACTCTTTCGAGAAGCGACGAGCCCGATCCAAATGGATCGTATGCAGGAGTTGTCACTTCGGACAGGCGTCTCCTACGTACAATATCTGACGACGGAACCCTTCGCTTTGACGGGAGACCATGGATGTCACTTGTGTGATCCTCCATCTCTTATTCAAATTTTAATTAATTATTATGAATCATATTCATATAATTAATTGTTACAAGGGAAATAATAACTCTATTCATAATAGAGTGTTTCAATTGGACATAATTAATTCAATCATATTAAATTAATTATCAATCCAATTCAATCAACAAACTTGATTGCTTTTACTTGAATATATATATGTTATTATCTCAAAGTATGTATTAATTCGAATTTTAATAATTAGAAAAATACATCATGATCTCTCAGGCATCATTCGTTCCCTACCCGCTGTCATGGCCAGTATTGGCAGGAGTGGGATGGACCGCAATCGGTGCGACCCGCTACCCCAGCGATCCCCGACTAGACACCATATCTGCCTCAGGAAAAAATAATGCCGATTCAATCACTTTGTACTTGAGATGATCATCGGTTCTTCAACCAAAATTATACCATATAGTAATAATCAAAACATTTTTGATTATAAGGAAATTTGCTAGACAAATTCACAATCCTATTCAAGCAAGGAGTTTGACGATTGTGTTTCTAATTATGATCTAGATCAAATATAATCAATTTATTGGTTGAGGCCAAGTCAATTAAGGAAATAATCATCATTCAATATTTCTCAAATATTTTCCATAATTATTTCATGAAATTAACAATTAATTTTACTAGTTGACGATCACATGGTTCTTGATTAGGAATGTAATTTCTGCAGTGACTCCTACTTAACAAAATTAAAATATCTCAATCAATTTAAATCCAAATTGGACAAAATCAATTTTCAAATATTTCTAATTTGATTTAGGACAGAACCTAAGTGATATTTCACATATTTCGAGGGGGATCAAAACAGTAATTAACTCATTAATCATGTTAAGATTCGCAGTTCCCGCAACAGTGAATACATGTTCATTAAAACAACCATATCTCGAGCAAACGGAATACAAATTACGTAAACTCAGATCCTATGGTTTCCTTATTTAATGGGGAAAAATCCAATTATTATTTTCGTGTTTAAATAATTTAAATAGGGACGAAAATAATCACTAAACAGAGATGCGAAAATGAAATGCAACAAAAACTTTCGCAACCCTAACGAACCCAAGTCGCCTTCGGTTTATGGATCATATCCAAAACCTTCGACATAAGGCTCTGATACCACTTGAAGGATATGAGAAGAATCCTCAAGTGTATCACATAAGCTTGAGCATCGTATCGAATACGACGAAGAACGACTAATCGCACTAGTTGTTCTATGCAGCGGAAATTAAAAATTTTTCATGCGACGAAACCACATGATCCAAGAACACTTCTTAGATCGTTTCATCTATACCATTAACAAGTATCAGGGTTACCTCTTGAAGCGTGGTTGTGATCAAGTCTCTAAACGAAGAGACCTCATGTCTCAAGTTCGATCCTACGGATGAGACGCTTGCGAGCGCGTGGATGAGACGCGTGCTTCTCGCAATCCATGTTGATGATCCAAGCGGCGAATCTCCTGATCTCGACACAGGAGATCCGATGTCTTCTTCACGAGTGAGGCGCACCGAAGGAGACAGATATCCACGGGGAAACGATCGGGCAGCGTAACAACGACGCTGCGGTGATGGAGACTCTCTCTAGGGCATCCATGGTGGACGACCATGAGAGAAGAAGAGAGAGGGCTGACGTAGAGAGAAAGAGAGGGAGAGAGACTTGTGTTCTCTTATGTGTAAAGAAGAGCAAAGGGGTGCCCTTCTATTTATAATATTTTGGGATCCATGGATCTTAATCCATGGGCAACACAAATCCAGTGGCTCTCATTGATTTGTGTTTCTTTCAATGGCTAGGATTTTGTTGGTAAAAAACCAACAAAAATTGATTTAATAAAAATCAAATATATAATTTAATTTATATCAAATCAATCTCCATTGAAGAAATAAGAAGGAGGCAAGACTCATTCCATAAAGGGGGGAGGACGGCTATGAGTCCTATAAGGACTTAGTAGCCGTCCCCTCTACTTATTAGGAAGGGAGCCTCCTTTCCATATTATATGAGATTGCATTATCTCATGATTTTCTCCAATATTTGCAACAACTTTTGTTGCAGATTATTTCACAAAAATAAATCCAATTTATTTTGTGAATATTGCAATCATGCCATTGGAAAATTGTGAATCACATTCACAACCCAAAATAAAATGTAAATTACATTTTCAATTTAATGTCCAATGTGAATCCAATTCACATCAACATTTAATTAACAAATATAAATTACAAATAGCTCTCTCTTATATATTATAAATCACATTTATAATATATATATATGATAAATATGGATAGTGCTATCCACATTAATCATATCCATGATGATTAAATCGCATTTAATCATCTTGGATCTCTATTCTTATGTGCCCAAATAATGTGAATCACATCCACATTATTTATATCTTTGATAATCAAATCACATCTAATTATCTTAGATAATTCTCCATATAATATGAATCAAATTCATATTTATTCATGATAATTAAATCATATTTAATTATCTATTTTCTCAATGCTCGGATACATATATCAACAAAAGAATTATCCACGAACTCTTTCCAGGATAATGCACTCTCTCCGCGAATACTTGGAGATAAGGACAGGGCGATTGTATTGTTCCACATATAGTGACTTGGATATTGAGATCACATCTCAAATCCAGATCTCGGGCCTCCCATAGATGCTTGATTAAATCAAGACCGCAAATCTAATCTTCCCATTGCATCTGAATCACATTCAGATTAATGTCCAACATTTGGACTAAGATTAGATTACTTCTCTACTGAGAGGAGTCACTAAAATCCAGATCCATTTCTTCACTCCCTAGGAATGGAAGCGTCATGGTTATAAAATCGTTTATGATCACACCACCCTCAGGTATTCCCAATATCTGTACGTCCTGCATACTGGAAGAT
Organism: Ottelia alismoides; assembly: GCA_037367405.1. Classification (NCBI taxonomy): domain Eukaryota; kingdom Viridiplantae; phylum Streptophyta; class Magnoliopsida; order Alismatales; family Hydrocharitaceae; genus Ottelia; species Ottelia alismoides. The sequence goes on along the minus strand of JAZKJV010006172.1, from coordinate 162,522 downwards.
CCTGAATAATCCCGAAGTATAAGATCAATTTTACACTGTCTACTCGGGGATTTATCATTAAGTTTCTCATTTGACTATTGGGAGTAAGTATCGATCATATACTTTCCAAAAGCATATATCATACCTAGGTCTTGATCATATACTTTCCAAAAGTATATATCAAACCTATAAATTCAGTCAAGCTTCCAAAGCGAGACGACCGTGCACGGAATTTGATTCTTCCCAATATCTCATGAGTAAGCTCATGTCTTCTGGTTCGGTAATTGAACCTGTATGATCCCTTTGAGAGATCGTATTACTCATATGCCCTTGCATGCACACCAACGCGTCGGTGTATAGACCTTTATTAGGTCATCAACCTATTGGTCTGCCAAATGTACATACTCAGACATATAATAACACGTCTGTCTCCGGTCAGAGGATGTGTGCCTATATCATGACAGCATACGATATAGGACTTTGGTTATCTCGATCTCGTTAAGTCAACTCTTTGACCTAACTAATCTGACATCTCCGAATCTCTATTCCTATGCAGAGGACCTGCATCAAGAGGTCGGTCAGATATCAACCTAACTGAGAAAGTATTGCCATCTCCTACTCAGGCTGGAGATCATATCTTAACAATCATTTGATGGTGCTTGATGAGTCCTCAATCTAACTCTTTCGATATTCATCCAAGCACCAACCTCTATGATTCAATATTTGGACCAACAGTTGTATGATCATCAAGATGGTCATGGTACATAACCCTAATTGTACTAAGAGACCTATTATGAAAATTATGTATTCTTCATTTCAGATTAGGGAATGATATTTGCAATAACATTTATTGCATAATGGCTCGTCGTGGGCTCGCATGTCCAATACGCCTCTATCTCTAGCATTTACATCCATATTTTCTCGTGTATTGGCTTTTCTATTTTTCCCCTCTGTTTTGTGGATATAAGGATAAAGGAAATCAAAATTTCCGTTAGACGTTTTGAAAATATCCAAAAAAACAAAAAAATCAAAAATTAAAATTGGGACTGCTAATTGAAATTGACCATAAAATCAAACGTTATTGACTCATTTCATTGATTCAGGGTGAGAAACCCCCTCATTGTTTGGTTTGCTTGAGTGAGAGAGTGACCCGCACACTAGGATAGAGCCATGCCTGAACTTCTGTTAGACTACTGGTCTTGGAGTTAGTTGTTCTCCAGTGAGGATATCTCCGGTAGCCGGTAAAGCAGCCCACGACGTCCTTAACAGATTGAATTGATCAGGTAGCTGATAAACTGTCTGCAATTCATACTGGCTAGGAAAGATCTAGCTTTGGGATTGGGCCAGTCTCTTGGGAGCATCGGGTCCTAACAACTCGCTTATTCTCTCTTCGAGATTGATTTATCACCTAAAATAAAATTGACAAGATAAAATGACCGAGACTTCACGGTCATCACTGTGTTGCGGAGGTGAATCTAGGGTTTGCTTTGTGTTTGAATGTGATTGGTGTGAGTTGGTTGCAATCATATCTAGATCATTAGCAGTCGCCTTCTCTTCTTTTTCTATCTGTTTTCTTTTCCCTCCGTCCCTCCCTTCATTATCTTTCCCTTTTCCTATTCTCATGATGATGGGCCATACTCCATTTCAGCTGGATTTTGCGGCTGCCTCATTTCATTCCCATCATTCCCGTCCACTCCCTTGGGAGGTTGGAACTCTGACCAACCTCTCGTCCCCTTCTCTTTCTACCCCCTCACCATTCCTTCTTTCTTCTGCGTATGTTGTCTTAAGAGATGACACCCGAAGAGGTCAGATTGACCAGATACAAGACATGGGTGATCACCTTGTTGAGATGAGAGTGCATTCCATAAGAGATCACAAGGAGCAATTTGATGAATACCCATTCATCACTCTTTATTCTTCTATTTTAGCTACAAAAACCTTTGCAAATACATGTAGATATGTGTAAATACAAATAAATACCAAAAGCATGCATTGTGTAAAAACCTATAATTAGCATGTTTTTGTGCAAAAATAAAAAGAATAAAGAGCAAAAAGAAAAAGAGGGAAATATTTAGAATAAATATTGAGCAACCTAACCCAAGGGAGGGCTCAGCATGGGCCTGACCGCATAAAAGCCAAAGTAGAGGGAGATAGGAGCTCATGTGTATACTTCTGTAAATAAATAAAACTTTATATTTTCCTCACCCAAAAATATGCTTGTACATATTGTGTGTATATTTAGAAACTATCAAAAACAAAATAAAAAGATGAAAATCAAAAAGTCAAAAATACCCTTCCTTCACCATGTGCATAAACCACACTATTGTATTTATTTAACCTTGTAAATAAATTCAATTATTTTCTAAAATTTTTGTAAATATTCTATGTTACATATTGTAGATATATAAAATAATAAGAAACAAAACAAAAATCAAATAAAAATTATAAAAATTGAAAATACAAAAATACACTGTATAAATACCATGTATATAAATGTATTCAACCATTTATTTCACCCTTGTATATAAGTGATAAAAATAAAATAAAAATATTCTTTTATTCCTCATTTTATCTTGTAAATAAATAAAATATAAAATGAGCATAAAAATACATAAAAATAACAAATAAAAAATCAAAAATAAAAATCCATGTAGTGTACATATACCTATATATAAAGCTACCCTATTTTTATTTCCAAAAATTAATTAAAAATCACCAAAAAATAGAAAAAAATAAAAGAAAAATATTTCATGTTTTGAGTTTTCTTTAATTCGGCCTATTTCTGCCCTAAAATAAATAAATAAAAATCGCACACACGTGGCAGCGTCTGACTGGTCCACGGGGGAATGTTGACCCCGGTCAACTCCCCCGCGACCTCCTTCCTTTTCTGGAATACGTGCGCCACCCCGTCTTCCCCGATTTTCCCACGCGCATCCAGGCTGTCTTCCACGCATATCTCGAGCCCGGATTCTTCGCCGTTCATCCCTCTCCCTCGCCGGATCCTTCGCCATCAAATCCACGCCTTCCTTCGCTGTCGCACCTCAACCCTAAACGCCCCGGTCACTCTATATATTTTCACCTCCGCCGCCTCCGCGCCCCATCTTTGGACCCTCTCCTTCTTCCCCGTGACCTCCATTGGCATCGCAAGAGTGACAGCAAGCCGTTGCCTTTGTTGCAGTGAGGCGAGGAGGCGATTCCTTTGATCCGGCGTACTTCGCCGTCCTTGCTCCGCCGCCGGCGTTGAGCATCGAGCTTCAGGCCTTGACGCCCTTCGAAGCTACGACCCGGAGCAAGAGCAGCTCCAGCACAGTCTCCAGCATCCATCAGGTATCCGATTAGATCTCCCATTTAGCGTAATTTCCGATTTCGCCCAAATCATAGCTCCGACGTACATCTCCGATTCCGACCATCTCACGCAACATCTCGACCATCCGACCCTACCATCACCTTCGCCATCTCCCCGCGCACCTTCTACGCCCGCTCATTCAACCCAGATCGCACAGGATCTGGGATTCGAGTTCCATCGCCTCCGCCTCGCCGGAGCTCGTTCGCCACGCCGCACCGTCCACCTTCACCCCGCCTTCTTGGGTCGAGGCACTTTGCCCTCGACCCGCGAAGCTTCTGAACTCTCTTGCAGGTCAAGAGGAGGCCGTCTGAGGCTTCCCGACATCTTCCCAGGAGCTTCTTCTCCGACGAGCTCGCCGGAGTCTTCCAGGGCTCGGCCGAGGCATTGGAGACCCGCAGCAGCTGCGCAACCTCACGCCGGATCTTCTCCGACCTTCAGGCGCAGCAGAGGAGGGCGGATACACCTTCACGAGGCCGGCGAAGTTCGCCGGCCATCAGTTCTTCGAGGACCCTCCAGAGCCGTCCGATGAAGACCTCGCTCCAGTTCTGATCGTGTCCGTTCATCTGTGGAGGAGCAGCAGCCGTCGATTCATTTGAGGAGTTCATCCGGACCCTTGATAGCAGAGGAGAGAGGCCCGGAGCCCATCACCGTCAGATCGTCCACGTGCCTCTCCCTCCGCCGTCGATCAGAGCCAAAGGCCAAAGGGGTGAAGCGCCAGCTATTCCTAGCCGTCAGATCACCCACGTGGCGCACATCCGACCGTTGGCTAATAAAGGGGTAAATATCATAGGGCCCCCTCGTAGTTTGTTAATTTCGTTTTAGTCATGTAACTTTTAATTCAGTTGTTTATTTTCTGGGATATTTGCATAGAGACCCTCGTGCTTATTTTTATTCGCACTTATACCCCTGCCAGTAGAGAGCCACGTGCTTCGTCACGTGTTTTGTTGGGTTATTTGCATGAGACCCCTTGTAGTTCTGGATGTTATTCATTGAATGAAAAGTTTTGTTTATTTGCATATATACCCCTGTGAGCATTGATTTTGCACATGTGCGAATTATTTTGGGTTATTTGCATATAAGTCCCTGGACTTTTGGTACTTGTTACCAATAAGCCCTCGGAACTTATTTTTATTGCAATATGGTCCCTGTGTGCCCCAGGCACGTGCTTGGCACGTGACTTCTTGGGTATTTTGCACCAGGACCCCAGAACTTTTGGGTATTTGCACTTAGGTCCCTGTGCACAGTGCCCCACCTTTATTTTTGAATAAAATATCAAACGACCTCCAAATCCAATGAAATTTTGACACATGGCTCCTGCCATGGTGTAGGAATTTCTATGATTTTTGGGGACATTTTTGATTTCATTTATTATTTTTAAAAATTCAAAAACACTCATTTTTGCTACTGTTTGACTTTAAAAATACCAAAAAAATATAAAATCATCCCCAAAAATTCCAAAAAAATTAGATACTGTTTCTTGCTTGTTGATTGATTTTCCAGCCAATTTTGGCTATTGTTCATTACTTAAAAACCCTAAAAATTGAAAAACCCCTAAAAACCCATAAAAATCATAATAAATAAATTAAAAATCCAAAAACAATAATTAGGGTGCCTAAATTTTCCTTATTCTTTCTAGAATATAGGAAAATTACCTTTAGGGCTTTTTGAGATCCAAAATTATTTTATTTTTGGGTCTTAAGCCTTGCTGGACAGTACCCTATATTCTTTGCATTGTTTGATTTTTAATAAATAATTTACCCATTAGAAAAATTCCAAAAATTCACCAAAAACAGTAAAAAACTTAAAAAACATAAAAACCATTTTTCCTCAATTTTTGCATCATTTTTGGAGTGTTGTATAAATTGTTGAAGTTGCCTTGTATTTACTTTCTCTCATTTTCTCATCTTTTAAAAAATCTAAAAAAATTCAAAAAAAAACAAATAAAAACCATAAAAAAAGACTTTCTTGGATTTCTGACTACATCGTAGGCCGCAAGGCCAATCTGTGCTCCTTGTGTTCGACCCTGGGAGCTATACCAGGTTAATCCTATAGCTAGACCGCTTCTTCTCTGTGTTTCATTGATTTTATCTTATTTGAGTGGTTGATTATTTTTTCTTGATTAACTCCGTTTTTGTGATTGAGGTCGCAACGACCATTTTCTTTACCTTTACCTCGATCGCATTTTCGGGTTATCAGAATGGCGCCGTTGCCGGGGAGCACGGCTTTGTAGTCATTTTTCCATATTGTCTCTCTACATTATAACTGTTTTCTGACACTTTCTCTTTCTCATTTTTTGTGCGAGGTACTGCTTGGAATTTGGAGTACACTTTTTGAGGACCCGCACGGGAAGAAGAGCAGGAAGAGAGAGAGAAGAAGAAATTTTATATTCAGAGAGAGAGAGAGAACATTATTTTTGTAATAATTTAGGACTCAGACTTTGAACTGTGGACACTTGTAACTTAGCGGGTCTGTTTCGCCGAGCACCGGTGTGCTCGGGGGACCCATTTGGATTTTCGCGGCTTTTATCGTGGTTTTTATAGCTAGCTGCCTTTTCCGGTGTTTCTCGCGGTTTTAGCCCCTAGACTTAGGAATTTTGATTGATTGTGACGTAGATTTTTAAGGCCCAACACCTAATAGAATATCTGTTCCTATAGAACGTAATTGGACCTTAATAAAATTCACTGAAAAAGTTAGTTTAATTGGATTTGAGACCACGTGCCGTGAGGAGTCACATACAGCGCTGGCAGGACCCGTTGTGGCGGGCACCGAGTGACTCCCAAGATCGGACTCCGGACTCAATTCGATTAGCTAACTATTGTTCTTCACGATCAATAGAAATTGCTTGTCTAAGGCCGGTTTTTCCCGCTGCACCATTTAGGTAGTTTTATTCTGTCTTTAAATTCTGCGCGGATCACTTGCATGTAGAGTGCTGGAGACAAGGTACGCATTTCTTTCTCTGCATGCATCATTGATTTCTCCGTGCATCGGCTTTTTCGTCTTCTCCCTCTGTTTTTGGATTAATCATCAGGAGAATCGGAAAAACCGTTAGGCCGCTTGTATTTATTTTTGAAAAAAAATTAAAAAGAAAAACAAAAAAAAATTGGGACTGGATAACATTATTGACCCTAAAAGACACTCACCTTAAAAATTTGTCTTGGGGAGAGCAACCCCCTCATTGTATGGTTTGGATGCGCGAGAGAGTGACCCGCACCCTAGGTAGAACCCTCCGGTGTTATTTCTAGCTGACTACCGACTCTTCCGTGCGGGCCAGTCGGTTGGAGTAGCATCGGGTATCCCAACAGGTCACGTAAGCGCTCTGATATTTTGCATGTTCACCAAATAAAATTGACAAGATAAATTGACCGATCTTTCACGGTCTTCAGATTGTGTTGTGTTGGTGAACCGGGGGTTTGCTTTGCTATCATATTTTCTCCAGATCCCATCCGCCCAACTCGCCAAGATCAAGATGATGGGTAGACGATCTCTTAGGCAGCCTCTGGCTGCACCGCTTTCAGGCGCGTCTACTCCATCATCTAGGTTGGCCCATGAGAGTCGAGACCAGCTCTCCGGGCCCGAGTTCGATTCCACCCTGTTCCCCCTCGATCCCCTTTCTTCTACTGAGAGACATGAGCCCGAGGAGAGACGAATTAATTTGACCGAACCTGAGTTAGGCTCATCTGATTTTGCAGACATCCCTATGGCTGGAGCCGGAAGTTCAGACGATCGCCAGCCCGAACATTTTGTCTTAGACCAGGGGGCGATTAACTCCACCCTGATCGCGTCATTAGAGACAGTTCAGCAACAGTTACGCGATCAGGGGGCATTCATGATAGAGATGAGGAGGGAGTTGGAGAGACTCCGAAGAGAGCGAGACGAGCCGAGCGAGCCTGAGGACATCCCTGACGCTGATGCAGAGGCAGCAGCCGCAGCAGCAGCCGCAGCAGCAGCGGCAGCCGCCGCCGCCACAAGACCGATGCGGGAGCTTCACAACCCCGGATCTACACTGATGCACCAATGGGTGGTGATACCTGCTATCGTGGGGGATTTCAAGTTCCCTCCGAACACCCTGCAGATGCTTCCTCATTTTCACGGACTCGCTACTGAGGAACCCCACCTTCATCTCCAGGAGTTTTTGATGATCTGCAGCACTGTCCACGACCGTCGTGTGGACCAAGATACGATTCGGATGATGGCCTTCCCTTTTTCACTGGCAGATAGAGCAGCCGCCTGGCTGAAACATCTAGGGAAGTTTGTATACACCTGGGATCAACTCCGCACCGAGTACTTGAACAAGTACTATCCACTCGGGCGGACGAATGCAGCAAGGGCCCTGATCAACAACTTCTCCATGCTCCCTAACGAGCAATTTCACGAGGCATGGGAGAGGTTCAGAGAGCTTCTGGATAGATGCCCACACCATGATATTTCGAAGCCGAACCTAGTTCAGAGCTTCTTTAGTGGGCTGACACCAGAACTTCAGGGATTGGTGAATGCTTCTTGCGGCGGGTCCTACTTTGCCAAGGACCACAACCAAGTCTGGGCCATCTTTGAGGAGATGTCAGAAAATTACATGGTGATGTCCCAGACTCGGTTGTACACTCAGAGATCTCAGCAGCCGCCAGGACCCGTGCAGTATCAGCGGATAGCACGGGTTGATGCAGGTCCATCTAGTTCGTCCACAGTTGCAGCCGCACAGGCAGAGTCGGCCGCTGCGGACATGGGGATTATCAGCGAGAAATTGGACCGCATGGAAATCATAGAGAAGAAGCAGTGCCAGGGCATAACTCAGATGGAGGAAATGGCACAGACTCTGAGCGACATGAAGACCCAGCTCTTGTGTCTTCAGGAGGCACAGACGGCTCCTCAGCCCCGTCTTCTGTCGCGAGGCGATTCCGGTGGCAGCCGCAGCTCGTCCCAGCGCTCCAGCTCCTTGCAGCAGCCTAGACAAGTTCACCTTGTACAGGCGGAGCCGTACCAGCAGCAGCAGCCCTCTTACCAGTCACCACCATCTCCAGACTTACAGATGGTGGTATATCAGCCGGATCAGCCTATGGATGTACTCCCACCAGCCCCTTACGATGCTGAACCGTTGATGGATGTCAACGGGATTTGGTATGACCGCCCTCAACCTGGAATCCGACGAGACCATCCCGGATTCAGGTGGGGGAATGGGGGTAACCAGTCCCAGCAGCAGCCAGCCGGTCAGGGAGGGCAGTACTCCCAGCAGAGAGATCACCAGCAGCCCCCAGCGTACCAGCCACACCAGCCATCATCCTTCGTATCTCGTCCCTACCAGCAGCAGGGACAGAATTGGAGACGTGAGCAGCAGGCTCACCAGCAGCAGCATCATTCCTCTTACCCCTCTCAGCAGCAGCAGCACCAGGTCCAGCAGCCTCATTATCAGAGAGGCAACCCGTCGGGCTCCCATGAGAGCCCCGCCATGGATGATCTAGCCCGCCTCTTCACAGAGCAGCAGGCTACATTTAGACGGGAGATGGACGAGTTCCGCCAGGAGATGCGGGACCTGATGAGAGGGAAGGCCGCCATCCCTGCACAGATCGAGCCTAATCCGAATAACTTGAAGAGGAAATCTGAGCAGGTAGTTCACACTGAGCCTACCACTTCTAGTGACTCATTTGATATTATCTCGTCGGATTTATTTGATGCTGATTTTGTCACACTTAGGAGCGGTAGAAGACCAGCAGGAGGCGCCTCATCTGAGCGACAACACGAGGATCCATCTAGAGCGCCAGATGAGGAAGAGGAGAGCGGTACTGAAGCCGCACATCATGATGACGGTGGTACTGATGCCACCAGAGATGCTGATTCCACCGGCGGTACTGAGGCCGCCATTTCACCAGATCGAGGAGGTGGTACTGATGCCACCAGAGATGCTGATCCAGCCCGCGGTACTGAGGCCGCAAGACGTCTAGTTGTAGAGCCAGCTAGAGGTGGTACTGATGCCACCAACATTTATTCTGATAGAAATGTTGTCTTTCCTCGTATGACTGTATCTCAGAGTTCTGATTTGAATAAAGGAAAAGGTTTAATTTACTCTGATCCCACTGTGGTGAATGATGTTCTTGAGGATCCTGTCATCGAACCGTCTAGACCTATTCCTAGTCCTTCATCTGAGAAGGACCCTGTGATCCCCTTTCCTAGAGCACTTGAGTTGGGGAAAGGGAAGAAAAAAGAAAAAGACCCAAAAAAGAGAGAGCAGGAGGAGTTCAGCCAGAGCATGATAGACCGATTTCACATCCAGCTGACCCTCAATGAGGCTTTGCAGCACATCCCTCTTCTTCAGCGATCCTTGAGAGACAGGACCACAGTCAGGAGGAAGAAGAGGAGTAAAACCGCAGAAATTCATGTGCTAACAAAAGCCACGTGTTACGCGATCCAGAACCATCTGCCGACTAAGAGGCCAGATTTAGGGGCCCCGTATGTCAGATGTCAGATCAGTGAGCAGAGGTTCGACCGCACTCTATTAGATAGCGGATCGTCGATCAACCTTCTTCCGGCAGCCCTTCTCGACCACTTAGAGTTGGGCACTCTTAGACAGAGCAGGACATACCTTCAGTTTGCTGATAGGTCTGTCAAGAGGCCAAAGGGGTTGTTGCGAGACGTTGTCGTCACGATTCAGGGTTTGCAATTCCCCGTGGACTTCGTAGTGCTGGACATGGAGACCCCTGACTCGTTGACCGATTCCCCCATCATCCTCGGTCGCCCGTTCTTGGCCACAGCCAAGGCAGTGACTGACCATGACAGTGGGAAGGTGTACTTTCGCGTCCAGGGCGAGAGTATACAAATAGAGACGGTTAAGGACCACAGAGCCAGATCCAGATCCCGCTCGCATGGCAGTACAGATTCAGAGCAGCTGACAGACACAGAGCCAGACATCCACCAGGACTGTGATTTTGTGATCACGGATGATGAGGCAGCTTGGGCAGATCCTGCAGCACAGACCATCCTCTCATATTCAGATACATCTGATGCAGAGATGATAGCAGAGGATAGTCTGGAGAGCACAACCCTGGTTCAGGATACTATTGAGTCAGCAGAGTCGGACCTTGATCGCGACACGATTTCCAGTGATGGTGGTGCTGATGCCACCTTGTTCTCCGGTGGTACTGATGCCACCGAGTCTGATATAGATCCCTCGGATTCAGAATCTAATTGGGCAGATTGTGATGATCAGATGCCAGATCTGGATCCACTTGAGCCTACAGATGAGGAGGAGGTAGAGGCAGAACAGATCAGAGACAATGTAGAGGACCCGCCTTCTCCAGATCCAGTTTGTGAGAGTTCATTATCATTTTCCCAGGCAAATTTGGCAGAATTGTCCGCATATACACATCTTCTTCAGAAGCCAGATTTGCCAGCACCCAGCTGTCCAGAGCTAAAGCCGCTCCCTACTTCGCTGAAGTATCGATTCCTTGCGGGAGAATCTGAGATGTACCCAGTCATCATCTCTGCAGATCTGACTGGAGAACAAGAATCCCGTCTGATGGAGGTTCTTGAAAAGAACCGCAAGGCAATTGGATGGAGCGTAGCAGATCTCCATGGGATCAGTCCCTCGTTGTGCTCCCACCATATCTATCTCGAGGAAGGGGCGAAGCCGTCGCGTGAGTTCCAGCGGCGACTGAACCCCAACCTAAGAGAGGTTGTCATGAAGGAAATATCAAAATGGTGGAGTGCAGATTTTATTTATCCCATTTCCGACTCCAAGTGGGTTAGCCCCTTGCATGTGGTGCCCAAGAAGACGGGCATCACGACTGTGATCAGTGAGTCGGGAGAGGAGATTGCTACACGAGTACCCACCTCTTGGCGGGTCTGTGTTGACTACAGGAAACTCAACCAGGCCACCAAGAAGGACCATTTCCCCCTGCCTTTTATTGATCAGATCATAGAGAGACTGGCAGGGAAGAGCCATTATTGCTTCCTAGATGGGTATTCGGGCTACAACCAGGTGGCCATCGCTCCAGAGGATCAGGAGAAGACCACCTTTACCTGTCCCTTCGGTACTTACGCCTTTCGACGCATGCCATTCGGGCTATGTAACGCCCCTGCGACTTTTCAGAGATGCATGCTGTCGATATTTTCGGACATGGTAGGGGAGTGCTTGGAGGTCTTCATGGACGACTTCTCGGTTTACGGCGACGGTTTCGATTCCTGTCTTGAATGCCTAGACCGAGTGCTCCAGCGATGCATTGCTACCCGCTTGGTTCTGTCTTGGGAGAAGAGTCACTTCATGGTGACTCAAGGGACGGTGCTTGGCCACATCATCTCCAACAGAGGCATGGAGGTTGATCCGGCCAAGGTCGATGTCATTAGGAAACTCACACCGCCGTCCAATCTGAAGCAGTTACGGTCATTTCTGGGGCACGTTGGTTGTTATAGGAGATTCATTCATGATTTCAGCAAGATTGCCCGACCGTTGACTGACCTCTTGACGAAAGACACCGAGTTCCTTGTCGATGACAAGTGTCTTTCGTCCTTTGAGACTCTCCAGCAGTGCGTTATTGAGGCTCCTGTCCTTCAGCCACCCGATTGGTCTCTCCCATTCGAGATCATGACGGACGCCTCCGATTTTGCCGTAGGGGCAGTGCTGGGACAGAGGAGGGATGGAGTACCATTTGCGATACACTATGCTAGCCGCACATTGGATTCCGCTCAGCGGAATTATACAGTCACAGAAAAGGAGATGCTAGCAGTAGTGTTTGCCCTAGATAAATTCAGATCATATATCATTGGATCCCGAGTGACCTTGTACACAGATCACACCGCCATCAGGTACCTCATGGCAAAGAAGGATGCCAAGGCCAGACTTACTAGATGGATCCTTCTACTCCAGGAGTTCGACATTGAGATCAAAGATAAGCCTGGAGTCAAGAATGTGGTGGCGGACCATTTATCCCGACTAGAGCAGCCTGTGGATACAGAGCAGATTGATCCCATTTGTGATACCTTCCCAGATGAGGCGATCCTTGCTATCGCTTCACTCCCATGGTACGCCGATATTGTGAACTTTCTCGTTGCTGGGAAAGTCCCACAAGATTGGCCCAAGCAGCGGATTGAGACCTTCCTTGCGAAGGTCAAGTCTTACCATTGGGAGGATCCCATCCTTTACCACGAAGGAGGGGATAGCATCTGGCGTCGGTGTATTCCTCAGGAGGAGCATCATAGCGTCCTAACTTACTGCCACAAGCTTGAGGCAGGAGGACATCATTCGGGGAGGAGAACGGCACAGAAAGTGCTCCAATCCGGCTTGTGGTGGCCTACCCTCTTCAAGGACTCAGATGAGTTCGTGAAGAGGTGTACTGACTGTCAGAGGATGGGCACTTGTGGACAACGTGATATGATGCCGATGCAGCCCATTCACTTCTGTGAGGTTTTTGACGCATGGGGCATCGATTTCATGGGTCCATTCCCTAAGAGTCAGGGATTCGAGTACATTCTGTTGGCCGTAGATTACGTTAGTCGTTGGGTTGAGGCTATCCCCGCCCGAGCCGCAGATGCGAAGACAGTTTGCAGATTTTTGAAGAAGCACATCATCATGCGGTTTGGGGTTCCACGAGTTCTTATTTCTGATGGGGGTTCTCACTTCATCAACGACCAGGTGAAGGCACTTGCTACCGAGTTCGGCATAGACCATCGTGTTGCCACACCATACCATCCACAGACAAATGGTCTAGCTGAGGTGTCGAATAGGGAGATCAAGAATATTTTGCAGAAAGTCGTCCGCCCTGACCGAAAGAATTGGTCACAGCTTTTGGACTCGGTCTTGTGGGCATATAGGACATCTTTCAAGACTCCATTGGGTACATCTCCCTTTCGCCTCGTATATGGCAAGCCCTGTCACCTACCGGTTGAGCTGAGGCACAAGTCACTCTGGGCAGTTACAGACATATTGATGGATCCAGATGGTATAGGAGACCAGAGGAGGGCAGAGTTAGCCGCCCTGGAAGAGCTTAGAGATGCGGCTTTCTCAAACAGCCTACATTATAAGGAGAAAGTCAAAGAGTGGCATGATTCTCATATCAGCCACAAGCATTTTGAGATTGGACAGAAAGTATGGCTGTTTGATGCGAGGCTTAGATTATTTCCAGGGAAGCTACAGAGCAAATGGAAAGGACCCTTTTTGGTCAGAAAGGTACACGATAACGGTAGCATTGATATATCCGAGTTATCTTCTGAGAGTACCTTCCGAGTGAACGGCCAGCGGCTCAAACCATTTCTAGATCATGAGCCGCGGGACATTATTATTGCCGCTATTCATTTTGCGTGAGATGTGGTCTTTTGACTCACATCTTTTACATCTCACGCCTGATTTTCACTGTTCCTCCGCCTGTATAGATCCAGTTGTCCATATCATTCTATTCTTTAGTCCCACATCCCGTCTCTCATCTTATGATTATGCTATACTTAGGGTGTACTTTACCCTAAGTATAGGGGGGATGTCGGACCTGTGAGTATTCTTTTCATTCTTTCTGCTCTTGTTTTTGCTGCCTATACTTAGGGATATTTTACCCTAAGTATAGGGGGGGCAGATTCTGTATATTCTTCACTCGGCTTTCCCTTCATGTACAGCTTTCTATACTTAGGATTAGTTAATCCTAAGTATAGGGGGAAACCACCGAGTTCCTCTCATTCTATTCATTTATTCGTTCCTGTACTTAGCCATTCCTTTTCACTTCCCTTTTACTAAGCACGAGTTATGTCTTCTTCATCGCTCTTGATCACTCTGAGGACATCGTTCGAGCTAAGTATAGGGGGGGTGTGTATATATTTCATATATACTTTAGCCATAACTCGTACTTTGTGTGAGTGTGTTAATAAATAAAATGGCTAAAAATCACAAAAATTAAAAATTTTTCATGTACATAAACCTCTTTTATTCTTGCACATACATAGCTAGTGTACAAAGTATTTTTGTAAAAATGATTTCAAAATTCTTTGGTGTAAAGATTGTGTAAATATTTGTGTATCAAAATTATGTATATAGTACAAACTTTTTCCAAAATGTTTTGAAAATCAAAAGTTTGCAAAAATCTTGTGTAAATGTTTGTAAATATTTTTTTGCAAAACCTGCACTTCATGCATCATTCATTCATGATTTCAAAACATTTTTCAAAAATTTTTGCATGATTGTAAAATATTTGTAAATAGCATCTTGTGTACATATATGTATATAGTTTTTCCTGGATGAGAGTTGACATTTAAACTAAGCCTGGAATTAAATTGAGAAATGGAGCTTGAATAAGATCTTAATTCACTTAACTTCAAGAGGAACCTTGTAGGACTTAGGGTTAAGGCTTTTCAGGTCCATAAGGACTTAATTCTTCGAGTCCATTAGGCTATGAGCATATGTCATCTTGATGAGCCTAAGTAGAGCACTTAACAACACACGCATGACTCTCAGAGACAATGGCTTAACTTGCACCTGCACTTTACACATGGCTCTCCATGGATGAGGTGGTGAGGAGGCAGTTTCCTTTGGCTTGGGGTAGCATATGAGGGTAGTACTTCTAGGCGGAACCTCTCTTCTTCTTATAGTGAAGGAAGTGCACCTCAACTTGGTCTAGTGGTGTTGAAAGCTAAAGACAGAAGCTGTGGGTTGCAATAAAGCTTCAAAAGAGGGATAGTCTTCTGGCTCAAGGGGAAATTTCTTATATATGCTGCACCATGTAGATATGTTGTACAGAAGTTGTTGGAAAAAAAAATGCAAAAATGCAAAAAGAACTCCAAAAAAGTGGTGGGTCAGATTGAAAATTTAATAACCCCACCGGAGTATAAAGCAAAAGCTTATGGTATCCATGTTACATCTCATGAAGCTTGCAGCGGGAGACTTAGCTACACTGGCTAAGCTTCCAAAACTCTATACTTCTACCCCCTCTCCTTGAGCCGGTTGCACTTGAACTTAGAAGGGAATACCCCGCTTCTCGAGGAAAGAGTTGCTAGACTGAGGCATTAGAGTTACCAGGTTGAGGGAGGTTGTTTCTTTGTCACTTCTGAGGTGGAGAGCCACATATCACTTACACCGCAAGAAAAGATTCATGGTCATTAGAGTTTGTGTATGTAGACTTGTTCTGATCTGGTTTATTGAGGAGTCTTGCCCATAGATTGGTGGAACTTGGAGGCTGTTGAGTTTTAGGCTTAAGTCCAAATAAGGTTCCGACACATTAATAATCCAAATATCTGATCGAGCTCCATATTTCAATTTAATGAAGGAAAATTTAATAAGTCAACCTTGATCCATGTACATCCTCTTTTTCTTTTTCTT
Organism: Ottelia alismoides; assembly: GCA_037367405.1. Classification (NCBI taxonomy): domain Eukaryota; kingdom Viridiplantae; phylum Streptophyta; class Magnoliopsida; order Alismatales; family Hydrocharitaceae; genus Ottelia; species Ottelia alismoides. The sequence goes on along the minus strand of JAZKJV010006172.1, from coordinate 146,917 downwards.
TTTCTTTCTTTTTCACTTCTTTTTCAAATAAGTGTTTGCTAAGGGACTAGCAAAGTTAAGCATAGGGGGGTGATGAATACCCATTCATCACTCTTTATTCTTCTATTTTAGCTACAAAAACCTTTGCAAATACATGTAGATATGTGTAAATACAAATAAATACCAAAAGCATGCATTGTGTAAAAACCTATAATTAGCATGTTTTTGTGCAAAAATAAAAAGAATAAAGAGCAAAAAGAAAAAGAGGGAAATATTTAGAATAAATATTGAGCAACCTAACCCAAGGGAGGGCTCAGCATGGGCCTGACCGCATAAAAGCCAAAGTAGAGGGAGATAGGAGCTCATGTGTATACTTCTGTAAATAAATAAAACTTTATATTTTCCTCACCCAAAAATATGCTTGTACATATTGTGTGTATATTTAGAAACTATCAAAAACAAAATAAAAAGATGAAAATCAAAAAGTCAAAAATACCCTTCCTTCACCATGTGCATAAACCACACTATTGTATTTATTTAACCTTGTAAATAAATTCAATTATTTTCTAAAATTTTTGTAAATATTCTATGTTACATATTGTAGATATATAAAATAATAAGAAACAAAACAAAAATCAAATAAAAATTATAAAAATTGAAAATACAAAAATACACTGTATAAATACCATGTATATAAATGTATTCAACCATTTATTTCACCCTTGTATATAAGTGATAAAAATAAAATAAAAATATTCTTTTATTCCTCATTTTATCTTGTAAATAAATAAAATATAAAATGAGCATAAAAATACATAAAAATAACAAATAAAAAATCAAAAATAAAAATCCATGTAGTGTACATATACCTATATATAAAGCTACCCTATTTTTATTTCCAAAAATTAATTAAAAATCACCAAAAAATAGAAAAAAATAAAAGAAAAATATTTCATGTTTTGAGTTTTCTTTAATTCGGCCTATTTCTGCCCTAAAATAAATAAATAAAAATCGCACACACGTGGCAGCGTCTGACTGGTCCACGGGGGAATGTTGACCCCGGTCAACTCCCCCGCGACCTCCTTCCTTTTCTGGAATACGTGCGCCACCCCGTCTTCCCCGATTTTCCCACGCGCATCCAGGCTGTCTTCCACGCATATCTCGAGCCCGGATTCTTCGCCGTTCATCCCTCTCCCTCGCCGGATCCTTCGCCATCAAATCCACGCCTTCCTTCGCTGTCGCACCTCAACCCTAAACGCCCCGGTCACTCTATATATTTTCACCTCCGCCGCCTCCGCGCCCCATCTTTGGACCCTCTCCTTCTTCCCCGTGACCTCCATTGGCATCGCAAGAGTGACAGCAAGCCGTTGCCTTTGTTGTAGTGAGGCGAGGAGGCGATTCCTTTGATCCGGCGTACTTCGCCGTCCTTGCTCCGCCGCCGGCGTTGAGCATCGAGCTTCAGGCCTTGACGCCCTTCGAAGCTACGACCCGGAGCAAGAGCAGCTCCAGCACAGTCTCCAGCATCCATCAGGTATCCGATTAGATCTCCCATTTAGCGTAATTTCCGATTTCGCCCAAATCATAGCTCCGACGTACATCTCCGATTCCGACCATCTCACGCAACATCTCGACCATCCGACCCTACCATCACCTTCGCCATCTCCCCGCGCACCTTCTACGCCCGCTCATTCAACCCAGATCGCACAGGATCTGGGATTCGAGTTCCATCGCCTCCGCCTCGCCGGAGCTCGTTCGCCACGCCGCACCGTCCACCTTCACCCGCCTTCTTGGGTCGAGGCACTTTGCCCTCGACCCGCGAAGCTTCTGAACTCTCTTGCAGGTCAAGAGGAGGCCGTCTGAGGCTTCCCGACATCTTCCGAGGAGCTTCTTCTTGTATTCTCCGACGAGCTCGCCGGAGTCTTCCAGGGCTCGGCCGAGGCATTGGAGACCCGCAGCAGCTGCGCAACCTCACGCCGGATCTTCTCCGACCTTCAGGCGCAGCAGAGGAGGGCGATACACCTTCACGAGGCCGCGAAGTTCGCCGGCCATCAGTTCTTCGAGGACCCTCCAGAGCCGTCCGATGAAGACCTCGCTCCAGTTCTGATCGTGTCCGTTCATCTGTGGAGGAGCAGCAGCCGTCGATTCATTTGAGGAGTTCATTCCGGACCCTTGATAGCAGAGGAGAGAGGCCCGGAGCCCATCACCGTCAGATCGTCCACGTGCCTCTCCCTCCGCCGTCGATCAGAGCCAAAGGCCAAAGGGGTGAAGCGCCAGCTATTCCTATCCGTCAGATCACCCACGTGGCGCACATCCGACCGTTGGCTAATAAAGGGGTAAATATCATAGGGCCCCCTCGTAGTTTGTTAATTTCGTTTTAGTCCTGTAACTTTTAATTCAGTTGTTTTATTTTCTGGGATATTTGCATAGAGACCCTCGTGCTTATTTTTATTCGCACTTATACCCCCTGCCAGTAGAGAGCCACGTGCTTCGTCACGTGTTTTGTTGGGTTATTTGCATGAGACCCCTTGTAGTTCTGGATGTTATTCATTGAAATGAAAAGTTTTTGTTTATTTGCATATATACCCCTGTGAGCATTGATTTTGCACATGTGCGAATTATTTTGGGTTATTTGCATATAAGTCCCTGGACTTTTGGTACTTGTTACCAATAAGCCCTCGGAACTTATTTTTTATTGCAATATGGTCCCTGTGTGCCCCAGGCACGTGCTTGGCACGTGACTTCTTGGGTATTTTGCACCAGGACCCCAGAACTTTTGGGTATTTGCACTTAGGTCCTCTTTGCACAGTGCCCCACCTTTATTTTTTGAATAAAATATCAAACGACCTCCAAATCCAATGAAATTTGTAACACATGGCTCCTGCCATGGTGTAGGAATTTCTATGATTTTTGGGGACATTTTTGATTTCATTTATTATTTTTAAAAATTCAAAAACACTCATTTTTGCTACTGTTTGACTTTAAAAATACCAAAAAAATATAAAATCATCCCCAAAAATTCCAAAAAAATTAGATACTGTTTCTTGCTTGTTGATTGATTTTCCAGCCAATTTTGGCTATTGTTCATTACTTAAAAACCCTAAAAATTGAAAAAACCCCTAAAAACCCATAAAAATCATAATAAATAAATTAAAAATCCAAAAACAATAATTAGGGTGCCTAAATTTTCCTTATTCTTTCTAGAATATAGGAAAATTACCTTTAGGGCTTTTTGAGATCCAAAATTATTTTATTTTTGGGTCTTAAGCCTTGCTGGACAGTACCCTATATTCTTTGCATTGTTTGATTTTTTAATAAATAATTTACCCATTAGAAAAATTCCAAAAATTCACCAAAAACAGTAAAAAACTTAAAAAACATAAAAACCATTTTTCCTCAATTTTTGCATCATTTTTGGAGTGTTGTATAAATTGTTGAAGTTGCCTTGTATTTACTTTCTCTCATTTTCTCATCTTTTAAAAAATCTAAAAAAATTCAAAAAAAAACAAATAAAAACCATAAAAAAAGACTTTCTTGGATTCCTGACTACATCGTAGGCCGCAAGGCAATCTGTGCTCCTTGTGTTCGACCCTGGGAGCTATACCAGGTTAATCCTATAGCTAGACCGCTTCTTCTCTGTGTTTCATTGATTTTATCTTATTTGAGTGGTTGATTATTTTTTCTTGATTAACTCCGTTTTTGTGATTGAGGTCGCAACGACCATTTTCTTTACCTTTACCTCGATCGCATTTTCGGGTTATCACAATTACGAATTTTAGATGACTTATATCATGGGATGATGGATGAGTACCTAGATCAAGAAGCGCATTTCACTTCTACATTGAGTCCCTTTATTCTGGATTTAGAGTTCACTAATCTATTACCAAAGTTTTTAGGGGAAGTGCACGAGGAGATGTATCTTCATATATCTGAGTTTGAGGATTTTTGTGGATCACGAGCATACCTATATATCACTTCTGAGGAGCTGATGCTGATGATATTTACATTTACACTTTAGGGTAGAGCCAAGAGTTGGCACAGACGATTGGTAATGAAGTTTGCTATGTAGGGAGATTTATGATCATCGTTCATGCAGAGATTTTACCCCATCAGTAGAGTAGAGTTGATGCGGTCTTATATTCGAGATTTTTCAGTTGACCCCTAGGAGCCATTGAGATATTCATGGCTTAGGTTTGTTGACTTATTGAGGAGATTTCCAGATCACGGAATCTCAAGGTCTGGCCTTGTTCAGATCGTCATGAGGGGTATGACCGCAGAGCAGATAGGATTGGTAGTGACCTCGTGTCGTGGTTCACGCCACAGTCCCGACGTGGATCTGATTGAGACCATCTTGAGAGCACTTTCAGACATTCCATATTCATTAGATGATTTATTCGGGACAACACATAAAGGAGATATAACACCAATTGTGTGTGTGGACTTCATGTCAATTTAGATAGCATACACCAGTCTGAGGATGTGGATTCTACTACATTTCAGATGATAGATGTGTTGACCTCTACTGTGAGTTTCCAGAGTCGGACATTGGTCGAGTTCCCGTTGGTTTTACACCAAGAGTTTGAGCCAGTCCCGTAATTTCACATCGAAGATTCTTGGATCTAGATCTGCTAGAATCCCAAGAAATAAAGGAGCAGCCCACATCTCAATCGTCCTTTTAGTCATTTCAGTGTCCATGTCCAGATGATTCAGTTTTCATTCTTCAGAAGATCTTCTCAAATTTGATGTACATTTTGATCCATCTCAGCCTATAGAGCTTGATATGGGACACCACTTTGATTTGACAAACCTAGATAGTCCCGTCTTTGACCCATGTGTCCTCCCATTTGATAAGGTTGATACATTTTTGGAGGACTTGATGATTGACACCATTGATGTAGTTCGAGGATCATATCTTGAGATGTTTACTACTTCCGCGTTGTTGACTAGCGGCATGTCGTGCCTCGAGGTTGTTCAGATGCCGTTTACAGCTGATGAGTTACTTGGTGCAGGAACTTGGTGTTTGACAACGGTGTAGATCCCCAATCTCAATCTGATTCCCCAACTGTTACCGACGATCCTGCATCACTCCCTGTGGGTTATCTATGGGATGATGTATTATGCCTCTTGTACTCGGTTTCACTGCATGGATGTGATTCCGATCTGTCGGATCACGAGACTGAGCTGTTGACTAGTTCTGATTTCCCTGAGTTCGATTTTTGTCTCCTCGACGACCCTCACGAGGATGACCTAATCTTCTAGTTATTCGATGTTGATTCTGATTTCTCTACCCTATATACATCGAATATCGATTTTTATATAGTCTCTTGATCTTGATCTTCTTTATCTATTTGAGACGGTGATTGATGTGGAGAATTCCCTGATAGACCCTTCCTTCCCCACGTTTGATTTTTTTGGCTCCATTCATTCACTCCATTCAGACCATGAGCAGATGATTTCTTTTGTGCTACTGGCCTGACTGTTGAGGAGACCTGAAAAGGAGTCTTGTGGAACTTAGAGGCTGTTAGGTTTTAAATCCATTTCCCACTAGGGTTCTTCGTTGTCTGATCTTTCTTCAAAAAATGGGAATAAGGGGGGTTGTCGCTGCCGCCTCTACAGATCTGGAAGGTGGAGGGCGATCGTAGATGTGGAGACGAGCGGCGGGGACGGGTCGCGCGGTTGGAGCTCGAAGGTGGAGCGGCCTCATGCGGGCGGATCGATTCACGGAAATGGCGGTGGTGCGGTAGACTGGGCTTCGTGGTGGACAGGCTGAGGACGGTCGCACGAGACCGTGCGGTGGTGTCGTGGCGCTGGATGTTTGCAAGAATCATGTGTAAAATTTTTTGTAAAATATTTGTAAAATAGTATGAAAAGCATTTGTAAAACTTTTATAAAATCTTTATAAAATATTTTGTAAAATATTTGTATAAACATTTGTAAAAGGATTTGAAATGGTTTGTAAAATTTTCGTAAAATTATTTTTAAACGTCGGATTTAAATTACGGGATGTATCTATTTGTTGTAAAATTCTTCTATACATAACCTCTATAAAATTCTTTGTTCTATATAAAATACTCTTATAAAAATCTTTGTAAAAGTTTTAGATAGAATGCTCTTGTCAAATAAAACCCTGTATAAAACTTGTATAATCCGTGTATTTATACTTGTAAAAAATCATTGTAAATATGTACATAATCCTTATTAGTCAGTGTAAAAACATTTAATCCACAAACCCTTTTCTTTTCTTATTATTAGAAAAATGTTTTGTATATATTTTTTGCATCTGCATTTTTCAGAATGGTATTGACATTTAAACTAGTATGAAATAAAACCAAAGAATGGAGCTTGGTTAAGACCTTAATCCACTTAATTTCAGAGGAACCTTATAGGAACTTGAGTTAGGACTTTTTAGGTCAAGTAACTTAATTCTTTGAGTTCATAAGGAAATGTTCACATGTCATCTTGATTGGTCAAAGTAGAATATTTAACAACACATGCATGGCCCTTTTAAACAGTGATTTAACTTAGACAAACACTCTACACGTAGGTCAACATAGGTGAGGTGGTGAGGAGGTAAAATCCTTTAACTTGGGGAAACACGCAAGTGGAAACATTTACAGTCACAATAAGTGGCCAGTGTGCCTCAACCTAGTCTAGTGGCGTTGACTTCTCACGACAGGATGTTGTGGGGTGCAATAAAGATTCAAACGAGGGATAGTCTACTAGCTCAAGAAGAAAAACTCCTTATGTGCATGTTGAACCTTTGTATATACTAAAAAAAGGAAGAAAAAGAAAAAATTCTCGTAAGCAAGGCATATGTTTTAAAGTCTTATATCAAGTAATCCTGCAGTTGGAGACTTGGCTACACTGGTAAAGCTCCAAGGATAGAAGGTTACACTTGCTACAATCCATTCTCTTCTCTACCCCCTCTTCTTGAGCTGGTTGTACTTGAACTTAGAAGGGTATACATCGCTCCTTGAGAAAAGAGTAGCTAGATCAGGGAATTAGAGTTACCTAATTAGAGGTGGTTGTTGCTTTGTCATTTTTGAAGCGGGGAGCTATATTTCACTTACATAGTACAAGTAAAGATTCATAGTCGTAAGAGTTTGCATATGTAGACTTGTTCTGACTTGACTATTGAGGGCACCTGAATATATTAGGGTTATTGAGTCTTAAATCCTATTCTTAATAAGGTTTTGCCAAACTAATAATCCAAAGTCTGACTGAGCTCCATACTTTGATTTTTTGAATAAAAATTTAATTATCAATATTATTCTAAGTTATTTATTTTTTTATTCTTTTTCTTTTAGTCACATATTCTTCAAATAAGTGTTTGCTAAGGGACTAGCAAAGGTAAAGCATAGGGGGATGATGAATATGCATTTCATAATCTTTATTCATTTATTTTAGCTTAAATCCCTTATTAAACACATGTAAATATCAATAAATCTCTCTCTTTACTAACTCTAAGTATTGTGTAAACATTATATATTTATCACTATTTTAAGATAAAATCAATAAATGAAGCAATAAAGGGGGAAAATGAAAACAAAAGACTATACATATGTATATAATAGATATTGGCTAACTCTAACCCCGAGAAAAGATCAAGACTTGACCTGATCGACAAGGAAGAAAGTAGGGCCCTAATAACCAGAAAATCAAGAAAACCAATCCTCACTTGTGTATATTCATCGCCTGTTTATAATACATATCACTTACTCTATTTTATTTATCACCAAACTCGCTACAAACAAAAATATGTTCTTCTTGAAACATGTACATAAAAATCTGTTATAAAAAGTTAAAATAATTGCAAGAAGAATCATTGTACAATTTGTAAATAACAACACTTTGAAAAGCCACTAAGCTCAAATTTTCAGATCAATATCTTCTCCATAAAAAAATAAACTGAAGCAAACTCATTATTATTGTACTCAGAATTAAATAATCTTTAAAATAAAAGTGGTTTCACAAAAATCAAAGTTAAGATGTGAAAAGTGGCCTTTTAGTGTACCATTGTATATTATACCTATGTATAATATTTGTATATTTTTTCCTTTTATTTTTGTATGAATTATATTTTTAACTATTTTTATATATTGTATTACATAAAATAAAAATAAAAATAAAAAATAAACAAAAATTAAATCATATATATTGTATATATACCACTATGTATATTGTAAAATATATTATTTATTTGACCTAATAAATCAATTCCTAAAAATCTAATAAAAATATCATTAAACTCCTTGTAAAATATTGTAAAATAATAGTTATTAAACTATATGTATATAAAAAGAATGTATTAAAAATTCAAGTGTTATATATATATAGGTATATATACCTATAAATCATTTATTTTTTACCTATGTATATCACTTATTTAATTCATTAAAAATCACCATAAAATAAGCTAATTTAATTATTAACATTTTTTCAAATTTTTTTATTTTAATTCATCTGTTTATTTATCTTCATTTGTTTCTCATTTTTACCTTTTTTGTCGTGTAGCGTTTCTTGTCTTCATCGGCCCGGGTCAAGTCCCCAATCAACGGCTCTGCTTGCACTTTTTGCTCGCTAGACCTTCATCTCCTCATTTTCCTGTATGCCTCAGTCATCAACTCCTTCCGATTTCTTCTCCGAATCGTTAGCCCTAACTTTCCTCTCCATAGCAAGATCATCTACTCTGTTGAACACACCTCGGTTCGCTCGCTTTTTGAATTCCAAATTTCGACGAACTCACGCTCATATATAGTTCAAAAATTCCATCTTTCACGGTTGATCCATCTTCCACCTTCATTTTCGTCTGAGATCAAGTCTAGGCGAGAGGTGTTGTGACGGATCACCTTTCCTTCGATTGGGAGAGCATTAGAGATCATAGGAGGTGAGATCCATACATGGTCAGAGCTTTGCCGCCACATTTAGCCTCTCCTCTTTTCACAGCAGATCGAGGCAAGCATCTCACTCATCCACCAGTAGTTAATTCTAGGTCAGTTTTCCTTTTGATTTAATCTTTAATTCACCTTTTAATTCCTGTTATTAGCTTAGATTCGATTTTCAACCAGTAGCTTCGATCTGCAAGATCGGAGCTCTCCGATCACCTTCATTCAAATCCTACCTCACCCTCACGTTCCTCCCTACCTTCTTCATTATCTCTCGTAACCTGAACACCTCCAGATCACCTCAGATCCGGAGGTTGATCTCCATCCCATTCGCCCCCGTAGGAGATCCTCGTTCTTCACCATTTCCTTTCTTTTTTGCCTAATAAAATTAGCCAAAGAGTCCACCTCCGAGTACCGAATCGTCTGTAGGGTTCAGCAGCACATCTAGAGCGGGAAACTGAGGTTTGAAGGTCCACTTGGAGTTGCAGATGTCTTGACCTCCAGATCGCATTCTATCCATCATCGAGCATCGTGGAGCTATCAGAACGAGAGAGAAGCTCAACGGGAATGGGTCGCAACTTCAAGACATCGATTTGAGTGGAGATCAACTGAGTTTTAGTCGATTGAAGCTCGAGTCGCCTTCCATTCTTCCGAGTTCCTACGGACGCCTTCGTTGCCGCCTGATCAAGAACGATGCTACTAGTTTGAATCACGGCTGTTAGAAAAAGCCCAAAATTTCCGCCGTTGATCGAGATGCCCATACCAGATCTTTACCATCTAAGCACATCCACATCAGAGCCATCAGATCTAAGATTATATTCATCCCTATCGTCCGATACACCACATGGACAGGTGTAAAAGTTGCACTCCAACCCTTTCGTTTATTTCATTTGCAAAGAAGTCCCTCTAATGACACGTGTTAGACTATGCTTCATTGAACATTTGCACATTTTACCCTGCTCTTTATTTTATTTGCTTTTAAGACTTATTTGAACTAACACGCAAGCATTGCGCATGTCTTTATGAACATTTTTCAATAAAAACCTACATTTTTGTTGTTATTATTTCATACCTGAAACTTAAATATTTGCATAGAATTCCATATCAATGCGACTCATGTGCGTTGTCATGCGCCTTTAGTGGTGAATTTGCACTTTTCGCTCAACATTTCTTTGGTTAGTTATGCTTTTGGTCCAAAAAATATCATTCTTTGCATTTTGGTCCATGTGAGTCTGCATTTTATTTTGCGTGTTAGTTTAGCTTAAAAAATAGCAGACCGACATTACAAAATTCAGAAAATGACAAGTAGTTTATGTTTGTTTTATTCTCATGATTTGACCAAAATTCACGGGGTCTAATTACCTCACACAAGGCAGAAACAACAGTGTCGTTGCGGCAACTCTCAACGAATCCCGATCAAAGTCAACAATGAACCCACAATATAAATATCAAACAATGAAAAATAAATGTGGAGTCAAATTTATTTTTAACTCTACATAAAAGATGTATAGGTGTAAGTATGTAGAGGTCGAACATAGGGAGCAAGTAGGATAGATCAGGCATTTTGTGCAAAAATGTGAGTATGATTAATTGTCTACAATATGCCAATGTTTTGTGGGTTTTTAATTTTTAATTTTTTTTATTTTTAATTTTGTATTTTTGTATTTTGATTTTTTAATTTTTCTGATTTATATTTTCTTTTTATATTTTATATTTTTTATATTTTCAATAATAGAGTATATAAACAATATAAGAAAAAGAGGTGGTAAGGTATTTATAAAAATAAGGAAAAATGCTCAAAAATCAGAAAATAAAATGTTTTTGGTCTTTTTATATTTTTATAGTGTTTTTATGATTTTTGGAGGTTTTTCAGAGCATTTTAAGTATTTTTAAAAGCCAAAATATAAGAAAACAGTGAATTAGCTACTGGCCGAGATTAAAATGAGGATGAAAAATACTGAACAGTGTCCAAAATTACAGGATCTGATTTTATATTGTTAGGATTTTTCTATGATTTTTTTATTTTTATAAAGTTTTTAGGTGTTTTCTAATTTTTAAGGTTTTTGTTTAGAAATTTTTAATGATTTTTGGACTGAAACTAAAACACACTAAAATAGACAAAATAGATTTTTTTGGAATTTTTCAAAAAGATTTGATATTTTTTTGGTATTTTCCAATGCAAACAGTAGCTAAAATGCATGTTTTTGATTTTTAATAAATATAAAAATGCAACAAAAATGAATGCAAAAATGTGGCGTGAATAAGCAAGCAAACAGGAGCTTATGACATTTTTTTGGGAATTTTTCGAGTTAAAATGATGTACTAAATAAATACAAACATCCAATCAAAAATCACACAGCTGGTAGGGGCATAAGTGCAAATATCAAGAAGTATAGGGGCCCAAGTGCAATTTTCAGAAAATTTTTCTACTAATAAACGAAGTTCCTGAATCAACTACAAATACCCAAACTCGGGAGGGGTTGGCTGCAAAATTACCAAGCCCACATGTATAAACACGTGACCTGGCAGGGGTATGGATGCAATATTACAAAACTCCAGGGGAAATCATGCACTTTGTCCAAAAATATTACACATAATAATAAAGTTCCTGGACTAAAGCTAAATACCTAAACCCGCGAGGGGTTCTGTGCAAAATGCCCCGCACCTCACGTGAACTGGTCACGTGAGGTGACATGGCTTGGACTGGAATGCAATATACAAAAAGGTCCAGGGGCTACTTGCAAATATTACAAAAATTATAACATTGCATGTGAAAGTTTACGGGCTAAATAAATATTACAAAACTTGCAGGGGATAATGTGCAAAATATCCACGCTTGCGCGGAAGCTGACGGTCAGCTCCTCCTCGCGCGATGACGCTTCGGCCTCCGACGGTTGAGATTAGACGCAGCGATGACGATCGAACGGCTGGGGGAGATCTGATCCAACGGCGCTGGGAAGACCTGGAGATGAAACTCGATCGAATGGTCGTGGACCCCCCTGCAAGAACAGTAAAGAACACGACCTCCGGCGAGCTTTGATCGACGCTAGGGCGTTGCTCCGGCCTCCTTCCTCGTTGCGGAAGGTCTCCATTGACTCCTGGAAGATCCCTTGGTCCACCGGCGAAGCCAAAAAGGCTTGAAGAGCTCCGATGCTCTGTGGTGATGCCCAAGAAGAAAGTGGTTCCATGTACCTCGAGTTTTCCAAAATCGACCCTCCAAGGGGGTCTTTTGAGCTCCTGCGCTTGGAAAAATGGATGAGGGATGCGAGGGCAAACTGCCTCGACCTCCATAGGGCACGCACAAGGGTTAAACGTAGATATGGAGGCTCACCGGAGTTTTCTCCTGTGAGGGTCATCGATTGTGCGAATCGACTGATGGGAATGGGAGATAAAGGTGGCAGGTGGATCCTAGGACTTCAGTGAATAAAAAGGGAAAGGAAAACAGGGGAAATAAACATCTCAAAGGCGAGGGCCTAAGGTTTAAAATACCTCAACGGCGGGTTCACCGGAGGTGGGTGGAACACGCCAGATCCGCGATGCTTCGCCTCCTCGAAGGGCTGACAATGGAGTTGTCACCTCCAGGTATCAAACGCGAGCCAAAGGGGAGAGAAATCGGGACGAAATGTGGTTCGAAAATCAAAGGGAAGACTGGGGGGTAGTTTTGAGGTGTTGACGAATAGGCGTGAAGATTGAGGCGTAGCGGTAAAATCGTTGATCCACGGCCCGAGGAGATACATGGGCGTGTATCATCGATTGTAGGGCTACAAAAGTCGTGAAGGAATCATCATGGAAGGGTGAAAGGAACGACCTCCAAAAATCCAAGAAGATAGGATAAAAACCCCTTCTGACGTGAACAGGAGCTGGCTCAAACAGTTGACCTATGGTCAACGGTCGGAGCCACCTGGTTGGTCCACGTGGACCAACCAGGAAAAATCCTGCAAAAACTCTTTAATAATTCATTTAAAAATAGTAAATGATCTTATTAATTTTTAAGTATAAAATAAAAAGTGTTTATTTTTTTATGAAGTATTTTGTAGTGATTTTTAATTATTTTTATGAGGTATTATTTTATAAGTTACCTTTTATAGCCTTTATAGGTAATTATATTTTTTTATTATTTTATTTTTATTTTGTGTTTTTAATTTATTTATGTTTGTTTATTATTTTATAAATTTGTAAAATACTTTTATACACTTAATTATATTTTTATTTTATTTTTTTGAAGTATTTTATACACTAAATAAAATAGAAGTGTAAATTATACAGGTATAAGTATAGGTATTATACCTATGTATTATCTACAGGTATTTTTATTTCATGATTTATTTGAGTTTTTTTCCTGTTTTAATACACATATTTATTATAAACAATATCTAAAAATTATAAAAATATAAAATTATAAAAATAATGAATAAATAATAATATGAATATTTTAATCTGTACCTGTATACAATAGGGGTCCAAAACTCAACTTTCAAACCGTAGCTCCGCCAAATGCGAAACCACCGCCATTAAATAGCTTATGTTGAACTATATACAATTAAAGGAGTTTGATGCATTTGGAGTTTTCATTTGTGAGATACAGGTCTGGGAAGTTGGGATTCTCGATTTTTATTACGACCATAACTTTTTATCTTTAAATTATTTTTCAATGAAATCAATTTTGTATTTTTCTTTATTTAATTATCTACAACTTTCATGTACAAAGTTTCTTTATTTGAAGTATAAAAAGTAGAACCAAAAATAGGTTCCAAAATGAATAAAGAATGAATGAAAAACATTGTATTCTGGCCCTTATCTCCCTCTACTTTATTCCTGGTCAACGTAGTCATCTAGATGCCTAGGTCTCGGGGTTTTGGGTCATAAAATATTTACAATATTTTATTCTTTTTCTTTTCTTTTATTTATTCTGTAATTTTGGCTTTAATTACAGTATTTTGTACACTATTTACATGCACATGCATGGATGCTAAGATGCTGAAATTAATGGTATTTACAAGCATTTACTAGGGTTTTTGAGGCCAAAATGATAGAATAAAGATGATAAAATGTGGATTCATCATCCCCCTATACTTTACCTTTGCTAGTCCCTAGCAAACACTTATGTAATAAGCGCAATAAGAAAAAGAAAGAAAAGAAAAAGAAGAAGGTGGATTAAATTTGGTAACCAAACTTGTATTCACAAAATCAAAGTTTGGAGCTTAAGTCGGGCCTTTGGAATTTAAGTGCGGGCGGAACCTTAATGAGAACCGGATTTGAAATCCAACAGTCCCTGAGACTCCCAAAACTCTCTTCAAGTCTCCTCAATAGCCAGGTCAGAAATATCTCAATTCATACGCAAACTCTTACGACTATGAATCTGACTCGTACAGTGTAAGTGATAGTGGCTCTCCCCAACTAGAATGACAAAGAGACTGACTTCTCCAGCATGACAACCTAATGATTCCCCAATCCAATAACTCCATCCTCGAGGAGCGGGGTATTCTCTTCTAAGTTCAAGTGGCGACCAGCTCAAGAGGAGGGGGTGAAGAGAAGAATGGACGGTAGCCAGTGTAGCTACCTATCCTGGGATGCAAGACCAATGTAGACAGGTCATCCAGCTGCATGCTCACATATTTGACTTTGGAACTCAAGATTGCTTATTGACTTTACAACATATGTACATACTTTGCAGGTATTTTACTTTTGTATAGACCTGAACATTTTTTTTTGAAATACTATTCACAACAGCATTTACATAAGGAGTATTTCCTCTTGAGCCAGTAGACTATCCCTCTTTTGAAGCTTTATTGCAACCCACACTCTCCTGTCTTTATAATTCCTCATCACTGGACGGGTTGGGGTGCACTTCCCTCCCTAGAGGAGGACAAGTGTTTCCACTTGTGTGCGTCTCATACCAGCAAATCCAATCCCCTCACCACCCCAACTGAGTTGAGCCATCTGAAAGGTGCAGGTGTCCAAGTTAGGTCATTATCAACAAGAGTCGTGCGTATGCTCTGAAATGCTCTACTTAGGCAGTCAAGAATCCATTGAACTAAGTCTCGTGATCCTTAAAGAATTAAGTCAACTAGACCTGAAGTACCTCAAACCCAGTTCCTATAAGGTTCCTGTTATTAGGTAGATTTTAAGGTCCAATCAAGCTCTAATCTCCGAATTTCACTTAGACTCGTTCAACTGTCAAACTTAATCTGAAAAATGCGAATGCTATGCAATACGATGCAGAAAATATTTTTGTGATGCAATTTTTAAGGTTTTGAACTTTTTATGGATTTTTGAAAAGATGATGATGCATATGCAATTTTTTTGTATTTTTCAAAAAGATTTTTCAAATGTTTTTGGTATTTTAATTTTGCAAAAGTTTTTGGGATTTTTGAAAACAACAAGATTTGGCTGAAAAATAGGTTAAAAATATGTACACGGGCATGCTTCTTATATATACAAGAAGTGGATTTTAAGAATTTACAGGGTAAGTGGTCAATTTTATAAGTATATGTATAGTGGATTTTGGTGTGATGTATATATTCCTCAAACTTATTTGATACAGGTTTTGCAAACAATTTTGAAAACTATAGTCCTAGATAATTTTTACAAACACTTTTACAAACATGTACACAAATTTGAAAATCATTTTGCAAAGGTTTTCAAACAGTATAGATAGATTTTTCAAAATAATTTTTGCAACCATTTTTCAACCATTTGCAAATCATTTTTCAAACATTTTATTTCACACAAAGAAAATAAAATTTTACAAACAAAATATTTTTACAAAGGTTGAAAACTTGTAACAAAACATTTTCCAAATAGTTTTCAAAAGATTTTTCACAAAGATTTTCAAACTATTTTCCAAACATTTTGCAAAAAAAAACATTTTCACCTGATTTATTAATCATTAAGTACAAAAAGAATTTTGAGGAACAATAACATCTTTTTATTAAGAATTTTTAATGAATTTTAAAGAATAATTAGCCATATTATTAAGAAAATACGAAAGTACGAGTTATGGCTAAAGTATATATGCAGTATATACGATCCCCCTATACTTAGCTTGAGCTATGTCCTCATAGATCGGAGAGAAAAGAGAAGACATAACTCGTAATAAGTATAGGAAAGTCTAACGAATACATGAATAAGAGATGAATGAACGAATGAGAAGTTGACCGTCCCCCCTATACTTAGGATCAAATAATCCTAAGTATAGCAGACTGTACACAACACAGGGAGGGTCAAGGGTGGGAATGAACAGATCGTACTCAGATTGTCTCCCCCTATACTCAGGGTAAGATATCCCTAAGTATAGACAAGAAGAGGAGACAATGGAGAGGATCAAAGAACAGAAAAACTCGGGGTGCACACCCCCCTATACTTAGGACAAAGTACGTCCTAAGTATAGAAGACTTTCTACAAGGGGCGGCACCTTTTGGATAGATAAAGAAAATAGAAAAGGAAAAGAAGAAAAGAAGAAAAGAAGAAAAGAGATCACAAGGTGAGAGAAGAGATCGTGAGAATGTACACGTCACTCCCCTATACTTAGGGTAAAAGAAGCCCTAAGTATAGGCAACAACAGGAGTGAAGAGACGGAACGATGAATGAACACTCGGCTCGTCCACCCCCCTATACTTAGGACAAAGTACGTCCTAAGTAAGGCAAACACGAGAATGGGTGGGCGAGCAATACGAAAGATAGATAGAGATACACGGGAGACAATATACAACAGAGATGGATATACATATGATCAAGAAGGTGGAAAGCAAACCTTCTTGCGAGACCGCTGAGGGATAGATCTAGTGTGGTGCAAGTCAACATCGGGGTCCGCCGTGGACGGAAGCTGATCAGGGTCGACAGAGTGAAGGCCCTCAGTGGAGTCAAATCGAAAAGGCACGAACTGGTCAATGGATGTAGTATGGCTAGGTTCGCCCTTGGTGGTCCTATGGTGTGAAGGCGTAGACGGGCGAGTGGAAGAAGTGTGGTCAGGTCTGGCCTTGGAAGTCTCGCCGATGTCAAAATGAAATAGGACGAACTCATCCTCCTCGGAAGAAGTGTAATCTGAGTCATCCTGCAAGGTCTCGTCTAGGTCAAAATCAAAAGGAACGAAATCATCAGTGGAAGTAGTTGAACTCAGATCGTCCTCAAGAGTCTCACCCGGATCATCTTCTTCATCAAGAGGCCTGAATTTCTGAAAATAATGGCTAGCATCATAACCGACCTCAATCATCTTTACTTTTGAGTGACCAGGAATGGACTTATCCGTGGAAGTAGTCAAACCAGGTCCGTCCTGTCTAGTCTTGATGGCTGCCCTCCGCTCAATGGGATCAATCACGTAAATTCCTTGGATTTCATCAACACATCGCCACACACCAGAAGGAGGAACTGCGAGGTCTATGGTTTTCGAGTTCCTCCCCTTTCGAGGGATTACTCGGGTCTCATCAGTGGTCGCTAAGCAAACATCCCTCGTATCATCAGATCGGTCACAGGCCTCGGAGTCAGCTAGAATCGGTGAAGGTGCATCAGGTGCAGGTCTCTGATCGACTGTGGGTGTGGTGATCAACACTTCGCTCTCGTCAACAAGGCGGAAGCGAATCTCTCCTGATCCATAGTCAATAACGACCCTCGTAGAGGAGAGGAATGGTCGTCCCAGGATGATTGGAGATGGCTCCCCTGTGGAGGTCTCCATGGGCAACACGACAAAATCAACATGGTAGCTCATGCCCAGAATCAAAATGACGGTGTTTTCAAGGATACCCTTCGGCCTCTTGATAGATCCATTAGCAAACTGAACGATCATCCTAGTTTTCTTTAGAGGCCCTAAGTGAAGATATTGTACCAGAGAGAAGGGTAATATGCTAATAAATGCACCGCCGTCTAGGAGAGTGTGATCACAAGTATAGTCGGAGATGGAGCAAGTGATGAAAGTGGTAGTTGTGTTCTTCTTTCTAGGAATGGGACGGCGTGTGATGGCGTGGGCAGTGTCCATGGTCAAAATATGACGCCCAGATCTGCTCCTCCGCTTTCTCTTCTTAGGAAGAGGGGCAGATAATTGTGTCATGGCCTATTGAAGTGGGGCACGGATAATCTCATGAATGGTGGCCACCACTTCGGGTTCAGTCAATAATTTTTTTAATTTTTGGACCTCCTCCATACAAGGGAGGAAGTCGGAATCAGCATCTACACGAGGAATACCAAGAGCACTCTGTACAGCGGCATCCTCGGGGTCAAAGGTGGGACAGTGTGTGAAAGGTTGTGTGGGTACAAGATCTGGCAAGTTGTACCTCTCCTCAAGGTCTGAATCAACCAAGTGTCTCCCGAACTCTTTTTAAATTTTTAAAATTTTCTCATTTTTTTGTGTTTTAGGCGATTTCAATCTTCCATGATCTCCCACAAGTAATTCCGTATCCGCGATGAATGGAGCGTCAATCTGTTTTTTCCTCAAGATAGACATATCATCATTCATCAAATCAAGGCGCTCTATCATTCGGTTCAATATATCACTCATAGAGATCGAGGGAGGTGACTCCAACAGATCAGACTCGGGTGGATGTGAAGGTGGAGGTGGATAATATACAGGTGGAGGTGGAGGTGGGTAGAAGTTCGAGGTCTGATACTGCGGCTGAGGAGGATATGTACAAAAATCAGAAAAAGTAGGAGGAGGATCCTCCTGATGAAAGGGAGGTGGACCAACAGGAGTGAACGAGGGATCCGCAAAGTCCGGATAAAATGCGCTCCAGAGGTCCATCTCAAAAACAAAAGAAAATGATCGGAAGAGCACGACGGTCAAGTCAAGAGAGTGGAGAAAAGGTGCAAATGCGCAGAGGCGATCTAGGACACACACAAAACAATCACAAACAAAAATGAAAATAATACAAACCCTCAATTCACCTATGCAACTCGGTAGAGACCGAAAAGTCGGTCTTTTATCTTGTCTGTTTTAGAGATAGGTGAGAAGTCAAAATATTGCGCAACACTTAGGAGGCTGAAAATGGGATTTGGGCACTAACCTTAGTGTATGCGCGAGCAAGTAAAAGCGAAGACAATGAGGGGATTACTCGCCCCAAGACAAGATTTTTTTTAGTTGATTTTAGGGTCAAGTAATGTTAGCAGTCCCAATTTTATTGGTTATCACTTTTTTTGGATTTTTAGTGAGAATGCATGAGCCTAACGAGGAGTCAATTTCACTTAGCACCTAGGCTGTCAAAATCAGAGTAGAGAGACGGAAAAGCAATGCAAGCGGCAAAACGATGATGTATGCTAAAGAGAAATGCTCACCTTGCCTCCAGCACTCTACATGCAAAGATGCTCAGCAGAATTGAAACCTATCTATATGCAAATGCAAGGAGATGAAATCGCCCTAAGTTTCAGAAATTGCTATTATCGTGAAGAGCCACAAGTCGGTCACCGTTCCTCAATCCAAGAGTCTGGTCTAGGCTCACCCCTCCTCCTCTCGACAAATTGAGTTCAGGAGCAGCGCTTGGCTGGATGGGCTCGCGGCATGTAGGCTCGAAGATGATGCGACTGTTTTATAGTTTGACTAAGTCCAAACGCAGCTATAGGTACATGCAAGATATATTAGGTGTTTGGCCTTAATCTATCGCAAGCAATCCTAAAACTAGGGGCTCAATCACACAAAATAAATAAAATTGAAAATCGAAAAACAAAGTAAAAAAATGCGATGAAAAACGCGAGAAAAGCTGCAGTGAGCCCCCAGGTGTACAAACACCTGGAAATTAGGCCCAAGAGTCCAAAGTTCAGGGGTACCTGTATTATTACAAAAATAGAGTCTCTCTCTCACTTAAATTACAAAAATAAATACTACACAAAATGCTCAAAAGTACGACTGTCTTCTCAAGTCCTCCCTGCCTTCTTTGATGCTAGGTCAGAAGTCTCCTGCTGCCTTCACGTGGGTGCGTAGACGCCTAGGGTGAAGCGTCTCCCTCGATCCACGGTTCCTCGTACAAGTTCAACAAGGGAGAGTGATTAGACCAGTCAAACAATGATATCAAATAAATGAGCAAATAAAGAAGGCAAAAATATAGACAAGTATCACAATCACAAAGCAAAAACCGAACTACGCGATGTTGCTCCCCGGCAAGTGCGCCATTTGATTTGACCGAAATTCACGGGGTCTAATTATCTCACACAAGGCGGAGACAACAGTGTCGCTGCGGCGACCCTCAATGAATCCCGATTAAAGTCAACAATGAACCCACAATATAAATATCAAATAATGAAAAATAAATATGGAGTCAAATTTATTTTTGACTCTACATAAAAGATGTATAGGTGTAAGTATGTAGAGGTCGAACACATGGAGCAAGCAGGATAGATCAGGCAATTTGTGCAAAAATGTGAGTGTGATTAATTGTCTACAATAAGCCAATGTTTTTGTGGGTTTTTAATTTTTAATTTTTTTTATTTTTACTTTTGTATTTTTGTATTTTGATTTTTAATTTTTCTGATTTTATATTTTATATTTTTTATATTTTTAATAATAGAGTATATAAACAATATAAGAAAAGAGGTGGTAAGGTATTTATAAAAATAATGGAAAATGCTCAAAAATCAGAAAATAAAATGTTTTTGGTCTTTTTATATTTGTATAGTGTTTTTGTGATTTTTGGAGATTTTTCAGAACATTTTTGGTATTTTTAAAAGCTAAAATACAAGAAAACAGTGAATTAGCTACTGGTCGAGATTAAAATGAGGATGAAAAATACTGAACATTATCCAAAATTCCTCAAATTAATTTTAAAAGAAACACGGTAAAATAGGGAAACTAGAAGACCCGAGTTTATATTTTTAGGATTTTGCTATGATTTTTTTGATTTTTATAAAGTTTTTAGGTGTTTTCTAATTTTTAAGGTTTTTGTTTTGAAATTTTTAATGATTTTTGGATTGACACTAAAACACACTAAAATAGACAAAATAGAATTTTTTTGGAATTTTTCAAAAAGATTTGATATTTTTTTGGTATTTTCTAATGCAAACAATAGCTAAAATGCATGTTTTTTATTTTTAATAAATATAAAAATGCAACAAAAATGAAATGCAAAAATGCGGCGTGAATAAGCAAGCAAACAAGAGCTTATGACATTTTTTGGGAATTTTTCGAGTTAAAATGATGCACTAAATAAATACAAACATCCAATCAAAAATCGCACAGCTAGTAGGGGCATAAGTGCAAATATCAGGAAGTATAGGGGCCCAAGTGCAATTTTCACAAAAGTATTCAACTAATAAACGAAGTTCCTAGATCAATTACAAATACCCAAACCCAGGAGGGGTTGGCTGCAAAATTACCAAGCCCACGTGTATAAACACGTGACCTGGCAGGGGTATGGATGCAATATTACAAAACTCCAGGGGAAATCATGCAATTTGTCCAAAACTATTACACATAATATTAAAGTTCCTAGACTAAAGCTAAATACCTAACCCCGCGAGGGGGTCTGTGCAAAATGCACCGTACCTCACGTGAACTGGTCACGTGAGGTGACGTGGCTTGGACTGGAATGCAATATACAAAAAGGTCCAGGGGCTACTTGCAAATATTACAAAAATTATAACATTGCATACGGAAGTTTACGGGCTAAATAAATATTACAAAACTTGTGGGGGATAATGTGCAAAATACCCACGCTTGCGCGGAAGCGGACGGCCCTGATGCGTTCACTTAAACACGTGTCAGCTCCTCCTCGCGTGATGACGCTTCGGCCTTCGACGGTTGAGATTAGACGCAGCGATGACGATCGGACGGTTGGGGTAGATCTGATCCAACAGCGCTGGGAAGACCTGGAGATGAAGCTCGATCGAATGGCCATGGACCCCCCCCGCAAGAACAGGGAAGAACACGACCTCCAGCAAGCTTTGATTGACGCTAGGGCGCTGCTCCGGCCTCCTTCCTCGTCGTGGAAGGTCTCCTTCGACTCCTGGAAGATCCCTTGGTCCACCGGTGGAGCCAAAAAGGCTCGAAGAGCTCCGATGCTCCGTAGCGATGCCCAAGAAGAAAGTGGGTCCAGGTACCTCGAGTTTTCCAAAATCGACCCTCCAAGGGGGTCTTTTGAGCTCCTGCACTTGCAAAAATGGATGAGGGTGGCGAGGGAAAACTGCCTCGACCTCCAGAGGGCACGCATAAGGGTTGAACGTAGATATGGAGGCTCGCCGGAGCTTGCTCCGGCGAGGGTCGTCGATTGTGCGAATCGACTGATGGGAATGGGAGATAAAGGTGGCAGCTGGATCCTAGGACTTCAGTGAATAAAAAAGGGAAAGGAAAATAGGGGAAATAAACACCTCAAAGGCCAGGGCCTGAGGTTGAAAATACCTCAACGGTGGGTTCACCAGAGGTGGGTGGAACACGCCAGATCCGCGATGCTTCGCCTCCTCGAAGGGCTGACAATGGAGATGTCACCTCCAGGTATCAAACGCGAGCCAAAGGGGAGAGAAATCGGGATGAAATGCGGTTCGAAAATCAAAGGGAAGATTGGGGGTAGTTTTGAGGTGTTGACGAATGGGCGTGAAGATTGAGGCGTAGCGGTAAAATCGTTTATCCACGGCCCGAGGAGATACATGGGCGTGTATCATCGATTGTAGGGCTACAAAAGTCATGAAGGAATCATCATGGAAGGGTGAAAGGAACGACCTCCAAAAATCCAAGAAGATAGGACAAAAGCCCCTTCTGACGTGAACAGGAGCTGGCTCAGACAGTTGACCTATGGTCAACGGTCAGAGCCACCTGGTTGGTCCACGTGGACCAACCAGGAAAAATCCTGCAAAAACTCTTTAATAATTCATTTAAAAATAGTAAATGAGCTTAGTAATTTTTAATTATAAAATAAAAAGTGTTTATGTTTTTTATAAAGTATTTTAAAGTGATTTTGATTTATTTTTATGAGGTATAATTTTATAAGTTACCTTTTATAGCCGTTATAGGTATATTATCTACATATTTTATTATTTCATTTTTATTTTGTGTTTTTAATTTATTTATTTTTGTTTATTATTTTATAAGTTTTTTTAAATATTTTTTTACACTTAATTAAATTTTTTTATTTTTATGAAGTATTTATACACTTAATAAAATAGAAGTGTAAATTATACAGGTATAAGTATAGGTATTATACCTATGTATTATCTACATGTATTTTTATTTCATGTTTTATTTGAGTTTTTATTCCTATTTTAATATACCTATTTATTATAAACAATATTTACAAAATTATAAAAATATAAAATTATAAAAATAATGAATAAATAATAAAATGAATATTTTAATCTGTACCAATATACAATAGGGGTCCAAAACTCAATTTCAAACCGTAGCTCCGCCAAATGCAAAACCACACCGCCATTAAATAGCTTATGTTGAACTATAAACAATTAAAGGTGAGTTTGATGCATTTGGAGTTTTCATTTGTGAGATACAGGTCTGGGAAGTTGGGATTCTCGATTTTTATTCAGACCTTAACTTTTTATCTGTAAATTATTTTTCAGTGAAATCAATTTTGTATTTTTCTTTATTTAATTATCTACAACTTTCATGTACAAAGTTTCTTTATTTAAAGTATAAAAAGTAGAATCAAAAATAGGTCCCAAAATGAATAAAGAATGAATGAAAAACATTATATTCTGGCCCTT
Organism: Ottelia alismoides; assembly: GCA_037367405.1. Taxonomy (NCBI): domain Eukaryota; kingdom Viridiplantae; phylum Streptophyta; class Magnoliopsida; order Alismatales; family Hydrocharitaceae; genus Ottelia; species Ottelia alismoides. The sequence goes on along the minus strand of JAZKJV010006172.1, from coordinate 123,431 downwards.
ATCTCCCTCTACTTTATTCCTGGTCGACCTAATCATCTAGATGCCTAGGTCTCAGGGTTTTGGGTCATAAAATATTTACAATATTTTATTCCTTTTCTTTTCTTTTATTTATTCTATAATTTTGGCTTTAATTACAGTATTTTATACACTATTTACATGCACATGCATGGATGCTAAGATGCTGAAATTAATGGTATTTACAAGCATTTACTAGGGTTTTTGAGGCCAAAATGATATAATAAAGATGATGAAATGTGGATTCATCACCTCATTAATTTTTATTTCACATTTTATTTATTTTTGATATTTTTAATAAATAAAATCCACAAAAATAGTTCTTGTTTATATTAGAAAATCATAAAAAATATAAAATCTTTTTCAAAAATTTCAAAAAAATCCTATTTGTTTATTTTATCTTATTTAGTATCGGTATAAATTTCATTTGCTAATTCCTTATAATAACCAAAAAATAGCAGAACTCCAAAAACACTAAAAATTCATATAAAGTCATTGAAAATCCCAAAAATTCTATAAAAATGCATTCTGAAAAATTTAAGATTTCATCTTTCTATTTGTGTACATTTACCTATTTTTTATTTCCTGTTTTAAAAACTAAAAAACATTAGCATCAATTTTTGTTTCTTCTTTTTCCTATTTTTAATTATTTTAAAAATCTTAAAAAATTTAAAATTCCTCTAAATATAATAACTCATTATAAAAATATCAAAAACACAAAAAGAAATTTGCTTGGATTTTCTGCGTATTTTTGCTATATTTTAAAAAATATAAAAAACTTGCTTTCATTATGTTATTCCTTATTTTTTGTTTTCTTTTCTTATATAAATTTGCAAAAATAAAATCAGAAAAATCATGAAAATATGAAAATAAAAATTCACAAAAGTAAAAAGACAAAAAATCCACAAAATCCAAGAGTAGTTAGCATAACATTCCTTCTTTTACTTCATTGATCTTTCATTGATTTAATAACCCTTGGGATTTTTGTAGCCTCCCTGAGTTCGATCCTATATGATATACAGGTAAATAAATAGCAAAATTCTCTTACTCACATTTCTTTAGTATTTTTGGCTTGAGAGTTCATCAGTTATTTTTGTTGAGGGATTATTAAGGTTACATTGACACTTGATTAAATTCTTTTATATTAAACCCCTTGATTTCCCAATTCAACAACCGACACTTGGTGAAACAGACCACGCACAACAATAAAGATGTGTAATGTCTCTTATAGATAACAGAAAAAGGGCAAGTGCCAAAAACTATTACAATTATATATAAGAATAAAATGTGACTGAAAAATAAACTAAACTAAAATAATATATGAAAAGAAAAATTGGCAACTCCTCGGTCTCTTACTCCTCCTCAATCACTCTCTCTTGTCCGTCGGGCTAGAACGCCCTACCTCCGCCTCGCTCGAGTGTGTCGGCTCTCCTATGATCGCCTCCCTTTCTTCAAGGCCCTCGTAACAAAGGTGAAATAAGAAAATGTCATAAAAATTCTTATGAAAATATAATAATGAAAATAAAAGAGATAAATGGATGAAATGGAAATAAACATGCAAACAGGCAAAAAGGAAAGTGAGAACCTCATCTACCCAAGTTGTGCATCCTTGGCAATGGTGCCATTTTGATGAAAAGGATAATCATGTGGGTTTTTTAAATTTATTTAATGAAATCAAACAGGTGAAAGAAGTGCCTCTGTGACCCACAAATTTCCCAAGGCAATCAAAAAATTTATCCAACACAAAAAAGAAACAAGGAATGGATTACTATTTATTAATTAACCTAATATATCTCCTAGGGTCGAACACAAGGAGACAAAAATTATAAGCTAGGGTTATCAATTACAATAATTAATCAAAAGATTTTAAATTTTTTCCTACTTATTAGTTTATTTATAATGATTTTAAGGATTTTTATGGATTCTCTTTGGTTTATATTTTTTAATGAGTTTTTATATTTTTATATTTTTTTGGTTTTTAGTTGTTTTTTATTTTACATTTTATCTTTTTATTTTTAAAGAAAATAATGAATGAAATATAAAACAAAAGAATAAAAGACTCTTTTTGAATGTTTCAAAAATAGTAAAAAGAACTAGAAAATCAAAATAAAATTCTTTTTTTGTTTTACACGATTTTATACTATTTTGTGTTTTTTTTGAAGTTTTTAGATTTTATATTATTTTAAAGAGAATAAAAATTAAAATAGAGTATAAAACAAATTCAACTATTGTTTTAGGTTATTGATATATAAAATAAAATAAAATAAAATAAACTAGTAACAAATTCAGTAGAAGAAAATTTTTTCAAGATTTCAAAAAAGCTATTTTATGAATTTTTCTGATTTTTAATGAATTCATATTAACTTTTATAGTGTTTTAATTCTTACATTTTTATGATTTTCTGAATGAATTTCTAAACAAAAATTATATGGATGATAAACCAAAAAACTCACAAACAAAAATATTTTTTAGAATTTTTGAAAGAATTTTGAATTTCTATATCCAAGTAGTGAAATAAAGTTAGTTTTTGTATTTTAAAAATAAAAAATATAATATTGAAAAAAATTTAGAGTGATTAAATCATTTATCAGGAGTTTATTCTAAATTGTAAGGATTTTATGGAGAACTATAGCTAATTTTTAAAATCAATTAAAGATAAATCAATTAAACTATGGAAGGATTGATGTGCAATTATTATAATTTTCAGAACGAAATAATAACAAATAAAAAAACTGAGGTTGCAATTTGTAATTAACTAGAATACCACGTGAATCACGTTGGATTGGACCTGAACACAAATAATTTTATTTCAAGGACTTAATAACACCAAACGACAATCTATTTATTACAATTTTACCAAAACTCACGTGCTAACGCACGTGGATCTATACAAGTGGACTAAAATGTAAATAAGAAACAATCATGGACATAAATGTAATTATTCACAAATCATTAAGTCGAAACATGTTCAACTAAGGAATTATTTACATATAAAAGAAAATCAGATAGAAATGTCAATTCACCATGGGAGCGTACCTTGCACTTACAAATCGGGCGGCTCTGATATGTTGCTCAAGATCTGCTCAGATGGACTGAATTTAGGCACAATCGAATGGATGGGATCATATCTGGACCGCTTCCTCGTGATCGTACAGTACTGGATCTACTTCGAAGAATATATTTGAAGGCTCTCAGTGATGAGTTTCAATCGACCATATCTGACACTCTATAGCTCGTACCTCATTGACGAAGGCTTCAATCAATTCCTGATGTGATTGCACGTTGAGTACTGCTTGAATCCGAGTCCAGATCTCGTTGATAAGAGACTTGGCAATGCTGCTCATTTCTCCGCTGCTGATGGCTCAGATCTGAACCCCGGGTATTGCTCCTTGTACCGGTAGGTTATTGAAGGGTCTCGAAGCTCAAAAGGACTCGACCAAAGATTATTAATAAGAAAAGAAATGGTGACAAGGGCGGAGATCCTCATACAGAGGTAAGGGATGAGGATCAGTTTCAGATCTGATCTGAGGATTGGATCTGAAATGAAGGGATTGCAGAACGAAAGCGAAGAAGTGGAGGCGATCAAATGAGATGAAGGATGATTGAGATTTGGAATCAGAGAAGATTGGACTTCGATCGAGGTGATCGAAGTTTGAAATCGAGATGTGACTATAAATCTACTAATCGACGAACAAAACTAAGGAAAACTAACGAACTAACATGACCTGATGGTGCGGATGCTTGTGCTGGAGCTCGGCAGATCTCCAGAGGATGTGACCTCAATGGATCGACTATTCCAGAGGTTAAGCTCGTCGGAGAGGTGGAGCACAACGACGAGCCAGATCAGAGGCTAAATTCCTCTCCAAAATCTCACTGCCACGTCTCTCGCTCACGGTTGTCACTCACTATGATCGATTGAGCTCATTTTAAGCGGAGGAAATGACCAAAGATGTGAAAAAATGGAGGCTCTAGGAGCTTTATAAGTAAGAGACGACGAAACTAAAATGAAGAATATATATGCGAATCGAGATCCGATCAAAGGCGAAAATGATTGGACGTGGATCCCAGATTCGCTCACTCCAATCGAGCGGAAAGATTAAGGTTATTGGGAAGAGGAATTGAAAGGGGAAAATCCGAATAGGAAGCGGGTTTGATTGGTTTATTCGTATCAAGGCTAGAGGGGGTAGTTGACCTTGGTCAACAAAACCAATGTGGACCAATGAGAAACATCTTGGGGAAAGGATGAAATAGACTACAAGACAAAATAACTGAATTAAATAGAAAATAAATTAAAATAAAATTTAAAGTGATTTTAAATTAACAATTATTAAACTAATATCAATAATTTAATGAAAAATTATAGCGATTTTTAATAAATTAAGTAATTTAATTTATTAGGTTAAATAATCAAAATAAAAGTATTTACAATTGTTAAGTACCTATATAGAATATACATTAATTTTAATTATTATTTGACACAAAAATACATGTTATTTTATATTTTATTTATTTACACATTGATTTAAGGATTATATACATATATATGTTTTATTTTTAAGAGTTAAATTAATTGTATACCCCCAAAAGCTGACTTTCACATCTTAACTCCGAAAATTACGAAACCATGTCTTCATTTTAAAGCTTATTTATTTACAACACAATGAAAGTGAGTTTGATTCATTTTGAGCTCATATGGAGAAGATATTGATTTTTAAATTATGATTTTACGGCTTTTTCTGAGTGTTGATTTTGTACATGATTTGTTTTTGCTATTATTTTTATTATTTACAACACATTTTTATATACAAATTTCAAGAAGAAAATATTTTTTTATTTGAGATTATTTTAATGATAAATAAATTAGTACAAGATATATGCAATGTGAATTTGTTGTATATGTCCAATGTGACATTGGTTTTCTGGAATTATTATCAATTATGGACCCTATATCCCCCTACTTTATTACTTATCGACCATCCCAATGCCCGACCTGGTCTCAGGGTTCGAGTCAGTCTGTATTTATTTCATATATACAACCTTCTATTTCTTTTTCTTTTCTTCTTTATTATTTTATTTTGATTTAAATAAGTTCTAAATATATAATATTAACAAACAATAGATCAATGGTAAATAATTAGACTTAGTTATTATTTACATATGTTTTGCCAAGGATTTTAAGCTGAATAACAGAATAAAGATGTTGAATCATGGATTCATCATTATTGTATAGTTCTCTCTCCTCTTGTGCGTAGAGCGAGCGACCCAACTAGATTGGCTCAATAACCATCACCGATGAAACCACAACTACCTATCTTGGCTAACGCCACGTCGTCGTCATGTGGTGCAACATGGTAGGAGTGGCTCGTAGCACCTGTGCTCTAAAAAAACGCTTACGTGCTCCATATGTTCCCAACATGCTCCAACCATTATCGATGTGATCCACACATAGGGCGTGTCGGTGTCGCTGTCACCGTCGCATCACGCTCCATGAACCTTTGGCATGTTCTACGCATCTACGCCGATGCCATGCTCCATGCACTATCGATGCGAGCACGATGCCACCTCGACCAAAGCATCATCGTCACCCACATCTTGTTGTTGTGCTCCACGCACCACAGTCCCCTCTGTACATGACACCACCTACGCACCATATGACAATGATGTTTTGATTTGAACTTTGATTTGGCAAATGAAGTGATAGATTGGAGGAGATAATTTAGGTTATTACATGTTATATTTAGATAATGTGAAATGATAAAAATGAATTTAAATGAATTAAATAATAAATATTGACATTCCTATAATATCCATCCTCAGATTAAATATAGATGAATGAGAGTGCATGATTTTACGTAATGAAGTACCACATCCTATTTGAAGTATATATATTTCTACAAAATATGCTAGTCTTTTGGGTCTTTTTAAGATTTGGATGAGTGCACAATGTCATAGGCAGATGCACATAATAAAGCTTAAATTGTAAACAAATGCAGTCTATCTAATATCGATTTTAACTTGATTTGCAACTAGTTAGCATAATGCGATATGTGATTCGTCTTACATCTACGGGTAAAGGATGAGATATATGAATATTCACCAGGACAGGATTATACATATTGCTTTTGATCCACTAAATTGTAACTTTGTACGTAAAAGTTGTGAACCCGTGTTTCCATTTTGCAGTTCATTCCACAAACGGTTGCACATTTTAGAAGAAAAGAAATCCCGTTCAAACACTATATCTATCATGTGCTAATTTTTTAGGAGAAAATGTCAAAGAATAACATATATTTACAATGAAAAACCCAATTATATACATGACTCAGAAGATGAAGCCACATGAACAGCCATTTGAGCTAATCATCCCACAAACGAGTATCATATCAAAACTAAGTACACCATTACTCATTAGAGATCTCAATGGAGAGTGAAGAACGAAAAAGCAATAGGTCAAAAATGGAGATCAAATGTGCGAGAGGAGGAGAGGAGGATAACCTAGCCGTGGACACCGTCCGCAACCAGATCTTTGTCTGTTTTCTTCAGTTTTGTTATCGTTCATGTTTATCAACCACCACATTTGTTCTAATCTTATGAAACTTATTGCGCTTTGTGTGGATACTGGATTACTCATGGATATCTCAATGTTGTAATGTATCGGGACTGATTTATCCTATTATGATATTAATGATCGATATGGTTAGATAAGTAGAAATCTTTCTCATTATTATAGTGGATCCTCAAAAAAATAGAGTTTGTATTGGATGAAGTACATACTTTGACTTTCATGTGATAGAACCTTGGCTCGTAAGTACAAAACTACTGAATGCCTTTTTTCGCAAAGATTAGGTTCAAGGTTAATAATGATAATTATCAAATTATTTATATATTTCTTATTCTTATATATAGTTATATAAAAATTATTTTCTTTGATCGAGATTGAGTATTTTTCCACCATTTTCAAGTCAACATGGGCTCTCACAATTCCATCTCTATCTACCAAAACTACCAGATATGTTTTAAAAAAAAGTAGGCATATGACATACAAAAAGCTCACGTCCTTCTTTATCTTTAAAGACAGGATGTCCTAACAAACTCAATTGTTCCATCTCCATTGTCTATTGATCCCGCTCTGAATGATCTCCCTTTTGCTGGATTGAATTCAACATCAAATAGACTCAATACGAAATCCTCCAGAACTCCTACTGTCTCGACGATTTTCGCGAAACGACAGAAGATACAAAGTACCCAGGTTAGTCGACGGCTCATATTGAAATCGACAAGTATTTACCTTACTTAAAAATATAGCATGTTTTCTCTCGATAACATATTTATCACTTGTATACTGTATTTATTACTTTTATATTGTTGTCATTATTTGTAAGAGGAAAGGGAGTCTACTTCATAAAGTAGGCAACTTTACCTACTTCATACCCATTTTTGGCAAATTTTTTTTGAAAAATACCATTGTGAATTTTTCATAAGTATATCCCTCTAATATGTTATTCAAATTTCATTAGAAATAGAGACTCGTATGTCCTTCATGTAGATTACAACAATTTAAGATCGTTAAAATTATATGTTTTAGATGGAGGACATAATAGTCTCTGTATTTGACAAAATTAGAATGATATATTAAAGAGATATGGTGATGAAAAATCACGTTGATATTTTCCAAAAAAATAAAATTTTTACCAAAAATATGCATGAAGTAAGGTTACGTTTTTCATAATGTTGGCTCTCTTTCCTCTATTTGTAAAAGTATTCCACACGGTAGGTGTACTTAGAAACAAGAAACACGGGAATCCTACTAACAACAACGAAATTACTGACCATAAATCTGCCCCCCATTTACTATTTTTGAACGTTCTTTCTCGAGAGAGCTGTCACTTTCACCTCCTCAGCATTTCGCCACCAGTTTCATCATTTTATAATTTCCAAAAAAAATGGCAAAATCGTCCGGACAACGCAAAGAGCAAAAGGAGATAAATTAGAATGTGTTGCATGACAGGAAGCACTCTATGTTATTTGTATAAATATAGAAAAACCCATCCAATGGCCTCCTAGTCAACCCAGCAACCGCTAATTAATGACAGTTTTTTATTTGCAATAACGTAATTGATTTCACTAGTCACTGTCACTCGTCATCACCCCGTAATTACAATCAATATCCTGATTACCAACTATATTACGGCCATAATTAGCGCATAAAATGAAGGGAAGATCTGTCCCTCTCCATTCCTTTTCTTCCTAATTTCACGGTTTCTAAGCATGGAGAGAGCCAATGGGCATCAGAAACGGACAGTAAAGTAAATCGGCGCTGCCAGATGAATGCAATTAAGGAGCTCGCACTTAAGATTATACTAAAATCCTCAACAAACACAGTCCTTAATTAGCTCAAGAGTACGTCATACCCAAATGACCTACTAATAGTAACCCCATCACTATCTGTAAACCAAATCTTAAATCACTTTCGTTTATTTATTTACTATTTTTTGACCTCCTTCCTGCGCAGAGCTCCCTGTCACCTTCGTCTGTTCTTCTCTTCCTCTCCTCTTCCCTTTTCTTTTCTTTCCTTTTCCTTTCCTCCTTAATTTCCATTAGTTTCCGATTGAAAAAAAAAAGAAAAAAAGAGGTGAAATCTCATCAAGGATATACAGAGAAACAAAAAGCATAAGATCAAATCTCGGGATACGGAGCACACTCTCTTCTCCGGACTATTATAAAGCACGAGGAATCCTCCCCCCTAATCCAGGCAATTACCACTAATCATCACCAATGGACAATGGGTTTCCTTCTAATGCTCATCTGTCCTCTCTCTCTCTCTCTCTCTCTCTGCTGATCATTAAGACGTGTTGAGCTGTGCTCGTCCCCCACCCCCCACCGCTCTCTGTCTCTATCTCGCCCTCTCTGTGTGTGTGTGTGTGCTGCTCCTATCTCGTGCCTCTTATTGCGAGGCTGTTAATTTTGACGAGTACTATTCTTTTGGACACATATCCCTTCTCCACCTCCACTTGCTCTTCCTCCTCCTCACCCGTCACTCCTCTGCGACGGCCTAGGAAGGAAAGAGACGGAGAAGGGGGGAGAGCACGAATCACCCACATTGCTCCAAAGCTCGCGTCTTTCTGAGTACCCAACTCGAGATACGTCGAAATCGCGAGGTGGGTAGTGCTCAGATCTGCGGAGGATGGCGCCTTGGTGGTGGGGGAAGGAGAAGAGCCACCGGGGGACGCCCGTCGTGGTCAAGATGGAGAACCCAAACTGGTCGATCTCAGAGCTCTCCTCCCCCGCCGATGGGTTCGGCAACAAAGGCGCGAGGGGAAAAAACGCCAAGCAGCTCACGTGGGTCCTCCTCTTAAAGGCCCACCGTGCCGCCGGCTGCCTTTCTTCGCTCATCTCCGCAGTCCGCCGCCGTGTCTCTTCTGGCCGTACCGACGTCGAGCAAGACGACGAGGAGGACGACGAGTACGACGTTGAGGAGAGGCCCTCCATGCGCCGGGGCTTCTATACAATCATAAAGGTCGCGCTTTTCGTGTCCATCGCCATGCTCGTGTTCGAGTTCGCGGCGCATTGGAACGGCGCCGTGGCGCTCCGTCCGCTCGCGGCTGCACCGTCGAGTGTCTTTGATTGGGTGTACTCGACGTGGATAGTGGTCCGTGTGGAGTACCTCGCTCCACATCTTCAGCTCCTCACTCATGTCTGCATTGTCCTGTTCTTGATCCAGAGCCTGGACAGGCTCGTGCTCTGTCTCAGTTGCTTCTGGATCAGGATCAAGGGAATCAAGCCTTCTGCCAATGTTGCAAATCTCGACGTTGATCTGGAGAAGAATGGGGAGAAGGGTTACTTTCCCATGGTGCTCGTTCAGATCCCTATGTGCAATGAGAAGGAGGTGGGTTCTTAATTGGGTTCTCATTTTTTTTCTCTCTCAAGATTTTTTATTTGAGATTTCTGGCGTTTGGAATTGCAGGTTTATCAGCAGTTCATTGCTGCCGTGTGCAGCCTCGACTGGCCGCAGACGAATCTGTTGGTACAAGTGCTGGATGATTCAGATGATCCCCTTACTCAGGTTCTGATCAAGGAGGAAGTGGCTAAGTGGCAGCAGAACGGAGCTAATATAGTGTACAGGCATAGAATTATAAGGGAAGGGTACAAGGCTGGAAATCTCAAGTCTGCCATGAATTGTAGCTATGTCAAGGATTATGAATTTGTCGCGATCTTCGACGCTGATTTCCAGCCAAGTCCTGATTTCTTGAAGCTTACTGTTCCCCATTTCAAGGTGACCATGGGGTTTTATTTACTTTACCATGAATTATTAATAGTTGAGAATTAACATGGAGTGTTCGAATTGCACAGGATAACGAGGAGATTGGATTGGTGCAAGCAAGGTGGTCTTTTGTCAACAAGGATGAGAACTTGTTGTCCAGGCTGCAGTACATTAACTTGTGCTTCCACTTTGAAGTAGAGCAACAGGTTAATGGGATCTTCCTTAATTTCTTCGGATTTAATGGGACGGCTGGAGTTTGGAGGATTAAGGCATTGGAGGATGCGGGCGGATGGATGGAAAGGACTACGGTGGAGGACATGGACATTGCAGTTAGAGCTCACTTGAAGGGGTGGAAGTTTGTCTACCTTAATGATGTGGAGGTAGTTTAATTGATCTCTATTCTTTCAATTCATGAGGGACTATGTAATAAGTTGTCCTTGTTTCCTTTTAATGTAGTGCCAATGCGAGTTACCCGAATCATATGAAGCTTACAGGAAGCAACAACACCGCTGGCATTCCGGTCCCATGCAGTTATTCAGACTCTGTCTGCCAGACATAATTAGATCAAAGGTAATGAAAACAGTTTTCGTCGATGTTATTTATACTAATTTTGCTGATTTCTATTCTAGTAGTATATCCCATTTAATAACTTGTAGCTATCTTGTGATCATTCAGTAACTTGGGGTTGTTAGGATCAGAATTTCGAAGAATACCACCTAAATCCTTCTGATAAAAGTCTATATCATGTTCTTAGTTTAGTGTCTTGACAGGACTTTCTCCAGCAGATATCGTATAATACTTCCAAAGAGAAATAAAGCTCAGCTTTTGTAGTGTGAGACCATGTGATTTTGAAGCTTAATGACAAACTATGATTAGTCCCTTCTCAACCATTTAACTTGGTAGCGTTGAAATCTCCATGTCTTCCACCTATATCCTTCCTATAGAGCCCTTGAAGCCTTTTCTTTATTCAATGAAATCAGCCATTATCCGTCCATCACTGAGAAAGAACTCAATGATTAATATAATACATGCATGATTAAAATTCAGTGAGCACATACACAAGAAAGCGACGGACTGCGGCTGAGGGTAGTGTGCTTTTGATGGGTGTTTTTTTTATAATTTTGTCATCTAGGATTCCGCTTGCTCTGCACCTCTGGTAGTGCTGCTTAAATAACTATAGGATGCAACTGCTTGCCATGCTTCTTATGGGGACCAAACCTTTCTTTAATGATGTAAATTAGCTGGTTGATGTTACCCTCTATTAAGTATTATTTATTGGTATCCTGCAGAAAGCAACATGCATCATTCAGACACCCAAAATAAAATGGGCAAAGAGAAAAATATTCGGCATGGGGTTTGACATAAGTAATAGTGTGGTAACATGGTCTTTGAGCAGTGATGATATTAAACTACATTCGAAATTGTAAACTACCCCGTGAATTTGTCCGGTTAGTGCTTGGTAAGGCACATATCTGAAAGCTATTGTAGTATTAGGAGTATGTAGACCATCGACTACTTTTCAATCCAACTTTTGTTTTGAAAATTTTGAATGTTCATCATAAGAGACCTCTGTTAGATCTAATGTGCACAAATTAGACATCATTCTCCTATGTCTCAACCTCTAGGTAACTCTTATTCTGACATGCTCTTATCATTATATCTCTTTTACTCGTATTTATATGTTAATCTAAATGTCACCACTGGATGTAAGACTATAACTTTTTTTTAAAACGTTGTTTTATAAGAAACAATCTGGGTGTATTCTGACTATTGTTATACCTGCTGTTTACAGATTGGATTCTGGAAGAAATTTAACTTAATATTCCTCTTCTTCCTCCTCCGGAAACTGGTGCTGCCATTTTACTCATTCACCCTTTTCTGTATAATCCTCCCGATGACAATGTTCATCCCGGAAGCCAAGCTCCCCTCGTGGGTAGTATGCTACATTCCTGCGGTTATGTCATTCCTCAATATCCTTCCTTTGCCAAGTTCTTTCCCGTTCATAGTTCCATACCTCCTATTTGAAAACACAATGTCGGTGACCAAGTTCAATGCGATGATCTCTGGCTTGTTGCAATTGGGGAGCGCATATGAGTGGGTTGTTACCAAGAAGTCCGGGCGTTCTTCGGAGGGTGATCTGCTTTCCCTGGTCGATAAGGAGCCTAGACATGTACGTGGGGAATCCGCCCCAAACCTTGATTCACTAGTCAAAGAGGAGACTCTTCACAAGAAAGAAACAAAGAAGAAGCACAACAGAATATACATGAAAGAGCTTGCGCTCGCGTTCTTGCTGTTAACTGCCTCTGCTCGGAGCTTGCTATCTGCCCAGGGTATCCATTTCTACTTTTTACTGTTCCAAGGAATCTCGTTCTTGTTAGTTGGACTTGACTTGATAGGAGAGCAGATCCAATGATGGCAGAAACCATGGGAAATTTGTAGAAGTGCAGTGTGGCGCTCCTGCCCCACCAGTACCCACCGTATCGCCGAGGACTCAGGAGTTGGGAGGTATTCACAGAGGTGTAGATAGCTTTCTCCAAAGCCCAACCTTAGTCGTTCGATTCTTTCAGCCTTCATTCATTTTGTTCTTAGTATGTAAATGTTGTTGCTCAATGGTGGTGTTTTGGGTATAACCAACAAGGAACTGCTGAGGAAAATTCAGGCCGAGATATATGAATCGTCAGTGCTCCACTACTTCTATGTGTTCTTTGATGGAAATATATACGGGGAATGATGTTAAAATTGAAATCATGTTTATGCTTATTGAACGTCCAAGAATATAGTGCAATGTTGTTTGGCTATGCTGTATTTCAGTTCTGATCAGTGGAGAAGGCCTTCCGAACAAATTCTATTTTCCAGAGGACATTCTGGATCAGAGGTTACATCATTCTGAAGCTTGAATGACATGAAGGAACAGATTCGTTACACAAATATGCAACAACTCATACTGCACATTGGCATTCTCTTGATTTGGTTTAAAGTTGATGGTATACTGAGGATGCATCAGCAATTTCAGGAGGCATGCATTTGCAGCCATTACAAAAGCTTAACAAGGAAGAAGTTAGGAGATCCATACAGATTGCACATGTTTAAAGTAGTTAAGAGGCTGTAGTTGTCTTTTGTTCTTTGGTCTAAAGAACCTTTGCATTTTTTCTCTTTTCTTTTACAATGTTTATTTTATGTATATCTGGAAAAAATGTCATCTTAAAAAATACTTATCTTTTCTTTTATAATGTTTATTTTATGTATACCTGGAAAAAATCGTCTGAAATATAGTTCGAAATTGTTCTAAGAATTCAGCGAGTCTGTGTGCATCTGGCGATGAAGTCCAGACAACATCCTCTCAATCTTAGTAAACATCCTCTATGAAAGTATAATCATTGATAGTAAATCACTTGTTTTTTAAGAAACTATCTGCTATACATTTCATCCCATAACTCAGACATAGTCTGTCAAGTTCAGGTAAATTGAGGAGGGTTAGGTAAATTGAGGAGGGTTGTGTGTTAGGTAGTCGACAACTAGAGAAAGAGAGAAAAATATTAACACTATTTAGGAATTTGTTTCAAAATAGATCAGATCTTTTTCAACAGATTTAAGCAAACATTTTGATTTTGCTGGAGCGTTCTCTACTAGTGACGTATTGCATCATCCGACTGCAATGAGAAATTGGCAAGGGCTGCTACATCGATGCCCAGATGTCGTTGAACTTTTGCAAGGGTTCCTTACAAGGAACACATGCGAGTAAATAAGCTAGTTCTGTTGCATCGTCGCTCGGATGCAGTTCAAATTTTCAAGGGTTCTCGTTTAATGGACACATGCCAGTAAAGAAGTCAGTCCAAAAGAGGTTGCAAAGGAGGTTGCGGATAGGTAGTTGGAATACTGACACTTTGACTGGCAAATCGATGGAGATAGTAGATACGATGGAAAGAAGGAAGATTTAGATATTATGTCTCCAAGAGGTAAAATGAGTTGGAGAGAAAGAAAGGGAAATTGAGAAGACATGCTTTAAACTTTGGTATTCAGGTAAAGATAAGGGGAGAAATGATGATGGAGTGGTTGTTCATAAGGATTTGAAGGATTGTGTAGTTGAGGTGCAAAAATTCAGGCATCGGATTATTTTGCTAAAATTGGTACTCGAAGAAAATTTCCGAATATCATCTCAGCTTATGCACCACAAATTGGTTTAGATGAAAGGATTAGACAAGCTTTTTGGGAGGATTTGGATAAGATGCAAGGAATCCCCCAAAGAGATGGTTTTTGCCTAGTGTTGATCGGTCAGACAGGGATGCGTAACGTCCGTTCTTGGAGGAGCATGTAGTGTCCAACATTTCAGATTTGGCAATCGTTGTATCATCCCTCTTTCGACTCTTGGCACGTGGCCAATTAAATCAAGCAAACAATGAACCAACGATATATAATTAAATAATGAATGGAATACATGGTGATATTTATTATACCCTACAAAAGATGTGTATATCACATAAGTGTATGGGTTGAACCACTGAGAGCAAACGACAGATTGGTATAATTACTATTCATTAATAATAAGAAATAGAAATTATTTTTTGTATATTTTCCAATGTTTTGTGGATTTTTAATTATATTTATTTTTTTATATTTAAATTTTTTAGGCATATTCAATTTTTAAATTTTTATTTTCTATTTCGTTTTGCAAATTTTTAATTTTTTATTTTTATGATATAATATATATTTATATAGTAATAAGAGATTATATGTATTATAATTAATATGTAGACTATACAATATATATATTGGGAACATTCCCCTTTTCCGAAAGTTTTAAATTATATATGCATATATATTGGGAACATTCCCATTTTTGAAAGTTTTAAATATATATATTATATATTTATAAGTAATAATAATGATGATACATAGTATATAAGTATTATAAGGTATATATAGTATATATATGGTTTTATAATTTTAAATATATATAAAAATACTCAGAATTTAGAAAATAATTTTTTTATATTTTTGATATTTTTCTCTATTTTTGGATTTTTTAGATGTTTTGCTAATATTTATGTATTTTTAGTAGATTAAAATGTACAAAACATTGAATACAATATATGGGCTGAATTGTTTTGAGGATTAAAATTAGATAATAAGTTCAAAACTTCCCAATATAACATGAAACTATTTTTTGAATTTTTAATTAATTTTTACTTAATTTTATAGATTTTTAAGATTTTTTCTTTTAAGATTTTCTTTTTTACATTTTTTGTGATTTTTGGTCTAAAAGTAAAATATATGATATTGTACTTATGCTACTTTTTGGTATTTTTAAAGATATTTTTATATTTTTTAGATTTTTATACCAAATAGGAAAAATAATGCTTCTTTTAAATTTTTAATAAAGGATAAAATACAATAAATGCTTAAATAAAAATATGGACGTGAATAAGCATGATTTAAGGCATCTACAGAAAAAATCCCAACATATAACATACATGAGCTATTTAATAAAAAAAATATGTCAAATAAAATATAAGCATGAAAGGGGAATATTTGCAATAAAATAGTACAAGGTGTTCAAATGCAATTTCCCCCAAACGTTTACACTATTTATACAAATTTAAAAACCAAAAATAAATAATTAAAAATCAGAGGGGCTTAATTGCAACAATTACCCGCCTCACATGGCGAACCATGTGAGGTGAGTCAGCAAGGGACCTATATGTAAATATCAAGGAGTTCGGGGTCCTATGCAATATTTACCTAAATATTACACTTAATACAAACATTTACAGAACTATTAAATAATTCCAAAAATTGGTGGGTGGCCTTAGCAACTTACCCCACTTATGCGTTGATGGATGGCCGGGCGCGCTCCACGTCAGCTACTTAAGCAGATCGAACGATCGAGGCGAGGCGTCACTTCATTTTTTATCAATGCCCAAGATTAGATCTGGGCGACCCTTCACCATCCAACGACTCGCGAGGGGTCTCCAAGAACACACAAGAACAACCAAGGAGGTTGGCTTCGAACACTGATTCTATCCGCCTCTGGCCGCCTCTGTCTTCTCCAACAAGCGCTACAACTTGTTGGACACTCCCTACGTCTGCA
This sequence comes from Ottelia alismoides, assembly GCA_037367405.1. Lineage (NCBI taxonomy): Eukaryota > Viridiplantae > Streptophyta > Magnoliopsida > Alismatales > Hydrocharitaceae > Ottelia > Ottelia alismoides. The sequence continues at coordinate 107,067 of JAZKJV010006172.1, read as the reverse complement.
GGAGGGCTTAAACAGGTTCGAGCCCCATCAATAGGGGCTTGTAGGTACATGATGAACTTTGACTCCTTGCTCTGAGCCCTATGAAGCTGCCTCTCCTGCACAAAAGATAGATGGGCACAAGAGGGTGGCTCTCGACCCTCTATTGAAGCTTGGAAGTATGACAAAATGAGTGGGCGATTGAGCCCCGGCAAGGGCGGCGGAGGGGAGCTCGATTGAGCTTGATCCATGCGAGATCAAGGGGGAAACAAGGGTCTTTGATGGAGAAGGTGTCAGGGAAAGAAATAGGGATGAAATGGCAGGTTGAGCACAGGTGGATCACGAGGAATTCGGGCTCGAGATGAAAGCTCCAGCAAACTTAAGATCTAAAATTAAGCTAACTTAATTTGTAATCGATTAAACTAAAGGCTACACTACAAAGAAGGAAGGAAATGCAATAATTAAAACCTAATATAACAACTCAAACCTGAACGAAGTCAAGGGTAAGATGGCTTTGTTGGAGGAGCTCCGTTGAGGGTTGAACCACCACCTCCACCACCTTATCCCCACCGATAAGGAGGAGAAAAACTTGATGTCACCAAGCTCTTCAATCATGATATTACTATTCGGGTTACAGAGGTGAGAGAGGGAAGAGGATATGGTTTTATTTATACACAGAGTGGGGTAGGTCAGAAGATCACAGATGTGTGTTCGATTTGCCAATGGTTTGGATTATCACAAGCATATGTGATATGGTTGATCGTGTTGCGAACAACTTTGGTGAAGGAACCAAGGTTCCTCAAGAAATGGATCATGGCAAAAAAATGGAGAAGGAAAGGATGTTAGAGGTTCTGACACGGGCAGAGGGGTAGATGATAACCGAGAATATTCTACAAGGGTTACCATGAATAATATACAAAGTGTCGCTGAGGCGACCGCTCGTAGAATACCCGAGTTAATCAGCAATTAACCCACAATAAAAGAATAAAACAATTAAGCTCAAAAGAAATGTGAATTAATCTTTATTACTCTACCATAAAATGTATAGGGAACAAGCATGTAGAGGTTGAACCACAGAGAGCAATACAAAATGCAATAGCCTACAATGTGCATCTATCACAGAGTCATCCATGTGTGAAGCATATTTTTGTGGGTTTTGAATTTTATAATTTTTTTTGTATTTTATTTTATTTATTTTTTTATTTTTATTTATTATATACCTTTTTTATAGTATAACTAGGTAATATATATATATAATACAAATATATAAATATATGTATACCCATAGAGGGTGAGTAGATAGCTTATAACACATACAATATATATATAGATAAGTATAATAATAATATATTTTTTATATATATTTTAGGGTTAATAACTAGACATATAAATACATATACGTAGTTAGATATAGATATATATATATATTTTTTCTTTTTTTTCTTTTTTTAGGGAATATGTATATATACATAAAGGGGTACTATAATATTTATAAAAATACTCAAAAATAGTCAAAATTCAGGAATAAAGTCTTTTTGGGATTATCATGATTTTTTTACTGTTTTTGTGATTTTTGGGCATTTTCAAAACATTTTTAGTATTTTTAAATAGCAAAATAAGAGCAAACAGTGGAATAGGGTCTGGCTGTAAGAAAAATAGGAATTAAAAATAACAAACAACCTCAAAAATTTTCCACACTATTTTTCTAATAAGGATAATAAAATATAGCATAAATAGGAACTGAGCTTACATTTTTCTGATTTTTCTTTAATTTTATATATTTTTTTGAAGTTTTTGTGTATTTTTCAATTTTTAAGGTTTTCCTTTTGAGATTTTTAGGGATTTTTGGACTGACACTGAAATGGGTCAAAATACACCATAACTAATTTTTTTTGGAATTTTTCGAGCCTTTTTATATTTTTTTGGTATTTTATAAGCTAGACAGTAAATAAAATGCATGTTTTTGATTTTTAATAAATGTAAAGATGCAATAAAATTAAAAACTAAAAATATAGCGTGCAAGGGTACACTAACAGGAGCTTATGTCTATTTTTGCAAAATTTTTCGAAGAAATATGAAGCACAAAATAAATAGACAAAGCATTCAAAAATAAATGGCCCGGCAGGGGTGTTTTTGCAAATAAAATAATTGACAGGGGCATACATGAAAAAATCACAATAAAAATGAACGTAAACTTTTATTTTCAGGACCATTTTACAAATACAAAAACCCGGCAGGGTTTAAATGCAAATATCACGCGCCTCACGTGGGGTCTGCACGTGAGGCACAGAGGGACTAAAAAGTAAATACACAAACATCAGGGGGTGTTCTATAAATTTTACAAGTTATTTACAACGTGACTTTTTATTTTTGGGATTAAACTATAAATACAAAAGGCGGGGGGCTAGATGTGAAATTTACCCCTAATAAGCGTGCGATCCGACGGTTGGACCGCTTCCACTTGCCACGCGTCGTGCTCCTGTCGGCCGATGACGATTCGCAGATGACGGCGGAGATTAGATCAGCCTCGCTGATCGGACGGTCGATGCGGCGCTTCATCTGACGGCTCTGGTTTAATCTGGGCCGACTCCTTCGATCTGATGGTGCTGAAGATGCTTGGAAGAACAGGGAAGAAGCTCGCCCCCGGCGAGCTTCGATCGAGCAGCTCGGGCTCCTCCGGGCACCTTCCTCGCCTCTGGCGCGCTCTTCTCGTAGCTAGCGACCTTCCGCGTCTCCTGAAGGTCCTATCTTGGCTCCTGGAGGTCCGAGTCGCTTGGACGAGGTCGGAGAAGTAGGGGACCTCCAGGAACCTCTTCCTGGTTCGATTCGAGCCCAGATGGGGCTCTTCCTTCGTTTGACCTGCATAGGAAGAACCGGGGGCGAGAGGGTACCTCCTCGACCCGGGGTTTTGAAGCTTCGCCGCAAAATGGAGTGGGGCGGAGGGGCTCCGACGAACGGCGGAGGTGGAGCCCCGATTCGCCAAGACCAGGGGTCCTAGGTTGGTCAAAGGTGATGGAACGATGGAGAAAGCGATGGGGATCGAGATGGGGTGCTCGTGGCGGTCGGAAACAGTTGGTTTCACAGTGAAGAAGTCGCCGGAGCGGAGCTTTGGCGAACTTCGAATTTGGATTTTTACGCTACAGGGATTAACTAAAACCTAATCTAACAACTGGAATTAAAAGCTAGCATTAAAACCTAACTAAAACGCATAAAAGGACAGCTCTTATACCTGGGGGCCACCAGGGAGCAGGGCGGACGCCGGAGCTCCGCCGCGACAAAATTCTCCGTCCTCCGGCCGAGTCGAGGCGCTGGGTCACTCCTCCTGTCACGAGGAACGGTCCAGGAACAAGATCAAGGCTTTAGGTTGGAATAAATTGGCCAAATTCGAGGAAGGAGGCGGAGCTACTTATTTATTGACATTGGCGAGTAGCCTTATTGACCGGCGATTATTGATTAATCCAATGAGCATCTGATCGATCCAAGTTATTGGCGGGCATTATGGATAATCAGAGAGCAATTCTTGTGAAGGAAGCGAGCTTGAACGATGGACGGGATGGCCGCAAAAAATGGAGGAAATCGGGGGAGTTGACAGTTCATAAGCACCAGAGCAGGGATGGGACAGTTGACCAGGGGGTCAACGAAGGCCGGCGCCTCATTGGTCCACGTCAGCCGCTAAAAGACAAAACAGGAAATTTGAGCGTAAATTGATTTATTTACCATAATAAATGATTTTTATTTGAATTTTCTTAAAACATAAAAATTGTGTATTTTTTCATGTAGTATTTATTTGTGATTTTTATTGAATTTTTCGAAGTGTTTTATTATGGTTTTAATTTAATAATGTGTATATGTATGTATTTACATGTATTTTTGTGTATTTTATTATTAGTTTGTTTATTTTCTTTTATTATTTTATTGGCTTATTTTATAAATTTATAATTTATTTTTGTGATTATAAAGGTATTTTTATTTAATTTTTAGGAGTTTATTTACATTTTTTAAATAAATAGGTATAGGTATATGTAGGTATCCTTATAGGTATTTTACCTATGTATTTTGTATACTTTATTTATTTAATGTATTTTCTTGATTTTTTTATTTTGGATTTACATTTTTAATGAGTTATGTATAATGTATACATTATTATAAAAATATAAAAGAATAAAAGAACCAAGGAATAAAATCCTTTTTATCTATATAAAGATATATAGTATAGGTATTTTGTCTATGAATTTTGTAGACTTATTTTATTTTGCAATTCTTTTTGGTTTTCTTTTATTTTTAATATGTGTATGCATTATATACATTGTTTACAAAATTCTAAAATTATAATTTTGTTATAATAATGAATAATGAATAAATGTAATACTTTATTCAGGTAGTATGTACAAGGAGGGCCAAAAACCTAATTTTTGCATATGAGCTCCAAAAATTATGAAACCAATTTTATTAAATAGTTCTTGGAATGCTATATACAATTAAAGGTGAGTTTGGTTGATTTGGAGTTTTTATTTGCAAGATATGGGTCTGTGAAGTTGAGATTTTTGCTTTCTATTTTGTGTATAAAATGTACACTGAGTATTATTTTTACACAAACTCAATTTTGTAATTTTATTTACATTATTATCTACAACTTACATGAACAAAGTTTCTTTATTTGATGAATAAATAATTATGTACAAAATAGGTGTCAAAAATACATAAATAAATGAATAAATAAATGGGGTATTTAATGTATACTGGCCCTTATCCCCCCCTACTTTATTCCTTGTCGACCAATACCATGCTGGCCTTGGTCTCAGGGTTTGGGTCATAAAATATCTTCAATATTTTATTCCTTTTTCTTTTCTTCTTTTTATTCTATAATTTTGGCATTAAAAACCTTATTGAATGTGTAGTTAATACAATGATTTATGAATGCTATTATGTACAATTTGATGCTATTTACATGCATTTGCTGGGGTTTTTGAGGCCAAAATGATAGAATAAAGGTGATGAAATGGAGATTCATCACCCCCCTATACTTGCCTTTGCTAGTCCCTAGCAAACACTTATGCAATAAGTACAACAAGAATAAAGAAAAGAAAAAGGAGAATTAAAGAAGGATAGAGTGAATAGGGGTGCTTTCAGTGCAATGCATGTCTTTACAAAATCTGAATTTGGAGCTCCTGTCAGACCTTGGGTGTAGATGTGTGTGGAACCTAGTCGGGAACCAGCTCTAAAATACAACAGCCTTCGATAGTCACAGAACTCGGTTCAACCTACCTCAATAGCCTAGTCAGAACCAGTCTACATCATACGCAAACCCTTATAACTATGAAGCTGACTTGTACAGTGTAAGTGATAGCGGCTCTCCCCAACTGAAATGATAAAGGAACTGACTTCTCCAGAATGACAACCCAAAGATTCCCCAATCCAACAGCTCTTTCCTCGAGGAGTAGGGTATCCCCTTCTAAGTTCAAGTGGCAACCAGCTCAAGAGGAGGGGGTGAAGAGAAGAATGGACGGTAGCCAGTGTAGCTACCTATCCTGGGATGCAAGACCAGTGTAGTCAAGTCATCTAGCTGCAGGCTCACATTTTTGTCATTGGAACTCAAGATTGCTTATTGACTTTGTACATACTTTGCAGGCATTTTATTTTTGTACAGGCCTGACCATTTTTTTTTCAACATACTATTCACAGCAGCATTTACATAAGGAGTTTTTTCTCTTGAGCCAGTAGACTATCCCTCTTTTGAAGCTTTATCGCAACCCACAATCTCCTGTCTTTAGACCTCATGGCTATTGGACCAGGTTGGGGTGCACTTCCCTCCCTAGACAAGGACGAATGTTTCCACCTGTGTGCGTCTCAGACTGGCAAATCCAACCCCCTCACCACTCCAACTGAGTTGAGCCAAGTGAAAGGTGCAAGTGTCCAAGTTAGGTCACGGTCGGCAAGAGTCGTACGTGTGTCTCGAAAGGTTCTAGTTAGTCCGCTGAGGTGACTTGAACCCAGCCCTGATTTCTCAAAGAATTAAGTCTGCATAGACCTGAAGTACCTTAAACCTAGTTCCCGTAAGGTTCCAATGCAGTTAGGTGCGGTAAGGTCTAACCGAGCTCCAATTTGAGACTTTATTAGACTGATTCAATCATCAAGCTCACTCAAAAAGAATATGAATGGTATGCTTATGCTATGCACAATGAATGATGCAATTTTTTTTCACAAAGAATTTAAAAGAATCAAAGAATACTTTACACAAAGAAATTTTTGCAAATAAAAACTTGACATATACAAAAAGGTACATACAATTATTTGCACGGGCGTACCGCTTTATTTACAAAATGTATGAATTTATAAAAACTTTACAGGTGTGAGTGAAGTAGTTTATTTAGAATTATACAGAAAGAATTGTATGTGTCTTATTTATGACTTAAAAGTATTTGTAATAGTGATCTTATTATTTTTTAGGTCTAGTTTTGAAAATAATTTTGCGAACTATTGTACACGATAATTTTTGCAATCATTTACACACATTTGAAAACTATTTTTGCAAAGATTTTTCACACTATATATATATACAATTTTCACAATAGTTTTGACAAGCATTTTTCAAAATATTTGCACATAGGTTTTTTAAATCCTTTCTTTCACACGAAGAAAAGGTTTTTCAATCAAAACAGTTTCACACAGGTTGAAATCATTTCACATCAAAATTTTCCAAACTGGTCACACTATTTTTCAAATTATACTATATAGGTATCTGATTTATTAATCAGTATATATACAAAAGAAGAAAAATTGTACTTGTTACATAGTAAGGTTTTTATCAGTTTTATTTGTGATTATTCCTTATTTACAAATGAGAGATTTTTGTGTAGACTCCTTAGACTTATTCAAGAATCATTTTTCACAAGAGTTTTGAAAGCTCTAGTCCAACATAATTTTTGCAAACATGTACACGCATTTGAAAATGATTTTACAAAGGTTTTACACATCATAGATAAGTTTTTGAAAATGATTTTGACAGCCAAATTTTTACAATCATTTGCACACTGACTTTCACACATTTTGATTTCACGCAAAGGAAATAAATTTTACACACAAAATTGATTTTTCAAAAGTTGAATACTTGTACACACTATTTTCAAACAATTTTCACAAGGTTTTTCAAAGAAGCATTCTTTCACAAAACCTTTTTTCTGACTTACTAATCAGTATAAGTACAAAGAGCCTGAGGAGCTCACAATCATCTTTTATTATTATAGGACCACTTATTACATTTTAATTTATATTGGGATGATATATTTTATTTTTCAGTATGAGTTATGGCTTATAGTATATACATGGTATATACGACCCCCCTATACTTAGCTTGAGCTATGTCCTCATAGATCGAAGAGAAAAGCAGAGACATAACTCGTACTGAGTATAGACAAGTCCAAAGAATAAATATGAATGAAATGAATGAATGAGAAGTTGATTGTCCCCCCTATACTTAGGATCAAGTAATCCGAAGTATAACAGACTGTACAAAAAGCAGGGAGGGTCAAGGGTGGGAATACACAGATCGTACTCAGATTGTCTCCCCTCCCCCTATACTTAGGGTAAGATACTCCTAAGTATAGACAAGAAGAGGAGACAATGGAGAGGATCGAAACGAAATGAAAAACTCGGGGTGCTCATCCCCCCTATACTTAGGACCAAGTACGTCCTAAGTATAGAAAACTGTCTACAAGGGCGACACCTTTTAGATACACAGGGAAAATAAAAAAGGAAAAGAAGAAAAGAAGAAAAACAAAGAAGAAAATCAGATAAATAGTTCTTGGATCACATAGTCTGAATCTTTCGATGCCGCAGGTGCTGAGGAGATGTCATCATGGTGCATGAGCTGAACGGAGTCAACAACGGCCAGGAATGTGTCTGGTTTGAGGTACGGCTTCAGAAGTTGACCGTTGACGACGAATGGTTGTGCGTCAGGGGACAATTCTGATATAGCAATGCTTCCATTGTCATGCACTTCACAAACTCGAAAGGGCCCTGTCCACTTACTCTTTAATTTGCCTGGGAATATCCGCAACTTTGCATCAAATAACCACACTTTCTGTCCAACGTCAAAGGTCTTTCGTCTGATGTGCCGGTCGTGCCAGCGTTTCACCTTCTCCTTGTACATCAAGGTGTTATCGTATGCATAGTCTCGGAATTCCAAGAGCCTGTTCAGATCGTCTTTTCTCTTCTGACCACTTTTGCGTGAGTCCAAATTACAACTGTTGATTGCCCATATAGACTTGTGAACTAATTCCACGGGCAGATGGCACGGCTTTCCATATACAAGATGATAGGGCGACATGCCTAAGGGAGACTTGTAGGCGGTTCGATACGCCCATAGGACTGAGTCCAAGAGTTGAGACCAGTCCTTTCTGTTTGGCCTAACAAGTTTCTGCAATATAGTCTTGATTTCTCTGTTTGATAACTCCGTCATGTCATTGGTCTGAGGATGATAAGGAGATGTGACACGATGGTCGATGTTGTACTCCTTCGTTAACTTCTTGACCTCTTTGTTAATGAAGCGGCTACCCCCGTCTGAGATGAGGATTTTCGGTATCCCGAACCGTGAAATAATGTTCTTCTTCAGAAACTGGCATACTGTTCGGCTGTCAGCGGCTCGAGCGGGAATAGCTTCCACCCAACGACTCACGTAGTCGACAGCAAGAAGGATTTGCTCAAATCCTTGACTGTTAGGGAAAGGTCCCATGAAGTCAATGCCCCATGCATCGAAAACATCTGCTATCTGAATGATTTGCAGGGGCATTGAATCCTTGGCAGTAAGTGTTCCTTTCAGTCTCTGACAGTCAATACATCGTTTGACAAATTCCGCTGCATCCTTGAATAAAGTGGGCCACCAGAAGCCACACTGAAGAACTTTTGTTGCCGTACAATCTCCAGAGTGATGTCCACCAGATTCGAGCGAGTGACAATGCTCAAGGACACTTGATTGCTCCGTCTGAGGGATGCACCTGTGCCAGATACAATCTGCTCCTTCTCTGAATAAAAGAGGATCTTCCCATTGGTAAAAGCGGATGGTCGACATGAATTTGTTCTTTTGGTTCTTCGTCCAATCCGAAGGCATTACCCCATAGGCGAGGTAATTGACTATATCAACATACCAAGGAAGAGAATCCACGACTAAGATGGCTTCGTCAGGGAAGGTTTCTGTGATAGGTGCATTGCTCAGAGGAGGTTCATGTTGCTCTATTCTGGATAGATGGTCTGCTACCACATTCTGAACTCCAGGCTTGTCCTTTATTTCCAAATCGAATTCCTGGAGGAGAAGGATCCAACGAATCAGTCTTAGCTTGGCATCCTTCTTCTGCTGTAAGTACCGAATAGCAGAGTGGCCTATAAAAATTGTGACTTTTGATCCCAACAAATAGGATCTGAACTTTTCTAAGGCGAAAACCACAGCCAGCAATTCTTTTTCTGTCACTGTATAATTTCTCTGTGCTTCGTATAATGTTCTGCTGGCATAGTGAATGGCATAGGGCGCTCTGTCTTTTCTCTGCCCAAGAATAGCTCTGACTGCAAAGTTTGACGCATCGGTCATTATCTCAAAGGGAAGAGTCCAGTCAGGCGGCTGCAAGATCAGAGCCTGGGCAATAAGCTCCTTCAACTGATTGAAAGCAAGGAGAACTGGCTTATCAACAATGAACTATGTTTCCTTGCATAAAAGTTCTGTCAGAGGTCGGGCAATGCGGCTGAAATCCTTGATGAATCGCCTATAGAATCCCACATGCCCCAGGAATGACCTCACATTCTTCACGGTTTGAGGTGGCTGAAGATTTGAAATGACATCCACCTTTGCCGGATCGACTTCCATGCCACGTTTGGAAACGACGTGGCCCAGCACAATACCTTAAGTGACCATAAAATGGCTCTTTTCCCATGAGCGGCACTTCTGAAGTACTCTGTCTAGATGCTGAAGGCAAGAATCAAAACTATCACCATAGACAGAGAAATCGTCCATGAACACTTCGAGAAAACTGCCGACCATCTCGGCGAAGACTGCTAACATGCATCTTTGGAAGGTTGCAGGTGCATTGCACAAACCAAAGGGCATTCTCTTGAAGGCATAGGTGCCGAACGGGCAAGTGAAGGTAGTCTTCTCTTGGTCTTCAGGGGCGATTGCCACTTGGTTGTACCCGGAATACCCATCCAGAAAGCAGAAGAACTCCTTGCCTGCTAATCTTTCCAAAACCTGATCAATGAATGGCAAGGGAAAGTGGTCCTTCTTGGTTGCTGCATTAAGTCGGCGGTAGTCAACACACACCCGCCAGGATGTTGGTACCCGAGTTGAAATTTCCTCTCCTTTGTCATTTGTAACCATGGTAAGCCCTGATTTCTTGGGAACTACATGCAGTGGGCTTACCCATTTCGAATCGGAGATGGGATAGATGAAGCCTGCATCACACCATTTCGTGATCTCCTTCATGACGACGTCCCAAAGGTTAGGATTCAGCCTTCTCTGAAATTCACGGGACGGCTTGGCATCTTCTTCCAAATAGATATAGTGTGAACACAAGGCTGGATTTATCCATCGGAGATCTGATACGTTCCAACCAAGTGCCTTGCGGTTCTTTTCTAGAACCTCGAGAAGTCGAGATTCCTGATCCGGATTCAGCTTGCTGCTGATAATGATCGGATACATTTGTTCTTCACCCGCAAGGAAAGCACACTTCAGGCCTGCCGGAATTGGCTTGAGTTCTGGTTTAGACCTGTCCACTTTATCTGTCACTTCAGATACCATGCTGGTGGTGGGATGTATTTCCTTGCGATACTTACCATCCTCATCATCCTATTGAGATCCCGGTGATGCACCGAACGGTTCTGCGCTATGCTGATCATGTTCGATCTGGAGTGAATGCTCAAGAAGATGCGCCTGCATCTGAGAATCTGTCTCCCAAGAATCATCGGAGCATATGCTGACTGCGCTTCCCAAGTCCTCCTCAAGAGTGAGGATTTCTCGGGTCCATGAATTATCCAATGATAAAGCTGAGTCTCTGATCTCTGCAATAAAATCACAGTCTGCTTCTGATGCTGCCTAGCTCTCATCTGTTGTGGCATTCTGCTCTTTGTTCATGTTTATCGTGATTTGCTGGGTGCTCGAGCTGAAAGTGATCTTCCCAGACCCGTAATCAACCACAGCATCTGAAGTACGAAGGAATGGTCTGCCAAGGATGATAGGGGTCTGGAGCAGGGGTGCAGGCGAGTCCATATCAAGGACTACAAAGTCAGCTGGGTATTTCATTTCCTGCACCTTAACTACCACGTCTTCCAACAGACCTCGGGGCCGCTTGACGGATCGGTCAGCGAACTGAAGGATCATGTGTGTCTGCTTGAGCGGTCCCAGCCCGAATTCTTGCATTATGGACAAGGGCAGAAGGTTGATGGAAGATCCGCTATCCAAGAGAGTGCGCTCGAAGACCTAGTCAAAAATCTCACAACTGATCAGAGACGCTCCTGTGTCTTGCTTCTTCTAGGGGAGATTGCTGATGGCTGCTACCGTGGCCAAGGTGAGGACATGCCTCTCGACTTGCTGGCGTCTGTTTTCTTGCACTGGGCGACGCCTGTTAGTACATGCCTCCTTCAGTCCTTTCTTTACGGCTGGCATGTATTCCAAGGCCTTCAACAGGGGAATCTCAACAGTCAATTTATCCAAAATCTCCACAACACCTGGATCAGACAATGCCTTTTTTCGTTTTGCAATTTTTTTGGATTTTTGTATTGCATGAGGAAAAGGAATATGTACACTACTAGCAGGAAAATCAGAGTTCTTATGTACACCAAAATCATCGTCCACAGAATGTTGTACATCCGATCTACAAAAAGGAGTACAAGCTGGATCTTGGCATGCTGGTGCTGTTGGGGAATCAAAAAGGGTAGCGTCTGCTCCATCGGCTAGCGAGGGATCGGCTGCTGCTGGCGGCTCCTCCAATGCTGGCGCGGCTTCACTTCTGCTACGAGCTTCTTTTTGTTGTTTTTGTTTTTGCTGATTTTTTTGTATTTTTGGCCGAGGTTGCTGCTGACATGGCACGACGGCTAGACTAGCTTCTCCTTCTTCTTCATCCTCACCCGCCCCTGGAGCTGGCACGGCTGATGTGGAAGATGACGATCCACCTGTTTCTTTATTCACCCCACTTCTGGTAGCAGGCGGAGGCAAGGCCCTACCGCTCCTGAGAGTAACAGCATTAGAATAAACAGTAATATCATTACCATACTCAGACAGGACATCACAATCTACCTGCTCTTTCTTTTTGAAATTATTGGGGTTAGCTTCGACCTGCGCCGGAATGGTAGTTCTGGTGGCGGTCAGGTCGTCGAGCCTCTTTGTCATATCTGCTAGCCCTTTGACGAGTTGGGCCAGACAGTCCATGGTGGGTTTGCAGGGGGCACTTCAGAAGATTCAGCGTGCAGACCACGCTGCTGTTGGGTAGATAGGTGGGGAGGTTGTGGCTGGTGGTTCTGAGGTGGTGCAGGAAGTTGAAGTTGTTGGTAGGATGGAGGAGGATACTGCTGATATTGCTGAGAGGGGGCAGCCGCGTACTGGTGATACGGCTGTGGGTGGCGGTACTGCGGCTGCTGCTGGTAAGGAAAATTCTGCCTCCACTGCTGTGCAAACTGGGGAGGTTGATGGTGCTGTTGGTGAGGCTGAGAGACTTGTCCAAAACGACCACCCTGACGTTGGTGGTACTGCCGATTGGCGAATGGCTGACCCTGGGGTTGTCCCTGAGGACGGGTCGGCTGTGCATCATTAGTCCATACCCCATTTACTTCTTGAATCAGGGGTGGTGGAGGGAAGACTGGATCAGGTACAGAAAGAAACTCTAGTTGGTACACGACCATCTGCTGCTGCGGTGGGCCCTGGTCGGGCGCCTGCACGTAGTACACGTGCTGGACTGCCGGTGGCGGCTGGCTCGGCTGAGGCTGATGCTGCGGTTGCTGCTCGTCCTTCTTCTCATCGGGAGCGTCCGATGGTGTAGCCGACTGAACAGAGTTGATAGTGCCGACCAACAGTTCAAGGTACTTGTTGATCTGATCTAGCTTGTCCAAGTTCTGGGTCCTCTTCTCGATCACAACGAGTTTCTCGAGATCCTGTGATCGCTTCTCAATGATATCTACCTTAGAGAGATGGCCCCCGATGATGCTGAGGTTGGAGCTCTCATCTCTCTCTGCTTCCTTGGATGCAGCCATGTGCACTTGCTTCTGGAGGATCTGGGGCTGCTTCTGATACGCTTTGGATGAAGAGCGGGCGGCCTCTCCTTCGGCCATTTCTTCAAATATCTGCCAAACTACATCTTCATCCTTGTTAAAATGTGAGCCCCCACATGCTGCGTCCACAAGCCGTTGGCTTTCAATGTTCAGTCCCCCAAAGAAATGCTGGACCAAGCTGGTCTTAGGGATCTCATGGTGGGGACACTTCTCCTGCAGGTCAGTAAATCTCTCCCACGCTTCGTGTATCGACTCATGGGGTCCTTGGGAGAAATTACTGATACGGGCTTGCATCTGGTTGAGCCGACCGAGAGGGTAATACTTGTGCAGGAAGGCGGACTTCAGCTCCTCCCAGGTCGTCACAACCTTCCCCAGATGTTTGACCGAATAAAGGGCCTTATCCTGTAGGCTGAATGGGAATGCCATCATCTTGACAATGTCCAGAGGGACATTGGTATAGTGAGTAGTGCGGCAGATACGGGAGAATTGCTGCAGGTGAATGTACGGCTCCTCGCTTGTGTTTCCATGAAAGGCAGAGAGAATGGCTATGAACTGGGGCTTCAGCTCAAAGTGAGCGTGTACCGGTGGAATGAGAATCCACTCGGTCATCTGGCTGTCTCCCGGATTATATGTTTCTTTAAGTGTTGGCTTTGGTGATGGTAATTCAAGGTCATCATCAGGAGGACCACCACCTCCACCTCCACCTCCTCCTCCCCTGCCTCCTCTACCTCTGCCTCCTCCTCCATCGTCACGGTTCATCATGTCATTCAACATATCCTGGAATGTGGTCTGTGTCAGGGCCTGCTCGGTCAGCTGCTGTTGTATGGCCTGGATAGATGCCAGTAACTGTGCATTTACTTGGTTCTGATCTGGCACCTGTCCCTCTGGTTGGAGTGGCTGCTGACCCTTGCCCTTTCCTCCTGGAGCCATGTCAGGGTCTGAGTCGGACGAGATGAACTCCGGAGTAGTCTCCAGGGCTCGCACTGTCTTCTATCTGCATAATGAGATGGTCCGAATCAGATCACTTGCAATTAACGTTCAGCTGCCGTGATCAAGCTGGAATTCAGGTCAACCCCAGCATGTTGTGAATGGAAAAGGATGTAGACTGTAATCGACTTCCATTCACAACGGCGGAAGTGGGACAAAAGTGATCCCAGTTTATTGGGTGGCCAAGAGAAAGGTAGAAAACGAGGAGTCTGGAGATCGATCCGCCAAGTCCGGATCGGGTTCTCGGGAATCGCCTCGAATTTATTGGCGGAGTTGAGTCCATGGAATCGATGTGGGTGTCGGCATGGTCCCGACGGAAACCATCCATGGATCAACATCGCGAAGTACAAGAGAAGATCGGATGTTGGATGAAAGATACGGTGGTCAACGAGGAATAAAAGGAGTGTAAAACAGTAGAGAGGCTCAGTTGAGCGGGGTGGTCAAATGGAGAAACAAAATGTGCGCAAATACGCGGGACTTGATCTTTGAACCTTAATCTAGATCCATACAAACACAATACAAAATCGGGTTCACCAACTCACGCCATGTGAAGCTGTGAAAGCTCGGCTATTTATTATCTTTTCATTTTTAGAGTTGTGATTTTCAGGCATATCTTATAACAAGTCCTTAGTACGCTACCCTATAGGAGAGAGAGTACTGCCAGAAGAGTATCCCGTACTTGTCCTCCTCCTGTGTAACCTGTAGTCTGTACTTTTTGGAGTCCTTGTAACCCTTCCTGGATCCCTACTCAGCCAAAGAAAAGAGAGAGGAAGCCGATAGGCGAAACCAATACTTCGGTTCTCCTCGCAACGGAATCACCCGTGAGCGTGCAAGAACCTACTCGGACGCAGGACAATGAGACAGACACCCCTGTGAAGGCGTGGCCTATGCTCAATACTTCGGACAGGGTCGATGCTCTCACAACAGAGAGTCACCATTGGTGACCAAGTCCTACTCGCCTACGTATGATAGAAGCGCCATTACTTCGGAAATCCAGGCGATACACCAGACTGGGTTTTGGGCTTTAATCCTTAGGGCTCGCACTCGCTCAAGGGAGTAGGGTTTTGGTCCCCCTCCAAGGTACCTGAAAACAATGAGGGCTTTATGAACCCGGTACAATGATAGTCCATTATAGATTTTAATTAAGGTCAAAGTTTATTTAGCAGTCCCCTTGTTTTATTTTTGGGTTTTCACTTTTTTTGAGTCTGTTTCATACCAGCGCCTAACATTTTTGTAGATTTTCATTTAAGTCCTAGGTGCTCAAAATCAGAGGGAGATAGCGGAAAAGCCGTGCAAGTGGTTCCATGATGGAAATCTCATCATTGAACCGAATGATGCATGCTGAGTTAGAAGACTTACAGTGCATCCCAGCTCTCTCTATACGGTATGCAAAACAGAATTTTTAAACCTATCTACATGTCGGTATGCAAGGTACAAAATCGCCCTAAACATTAGCTGCTATTAGCGTGAAGAACCATAAGTCGCTCATTCATCTCTAGCCCAAAGGGTCCGGTCTTGGCTCACCCCTCCTCTGCTCAACACACTTGAGGGTAGGAGAAAGCGCTTTACAGGGCTCGCTGCGGCACAAGGGCTAAGAGACAAATGAGCGTCTTGTTTAAAGTTTGACTAGATCCAATCGAAGTAAACTATAGGAACATGCATTCTTATTAATGTGTGGACCTAGCTACCGAGTCAAGCAACCTATATCTAGGGGCTCCAAGCACACAAAACAAAGTAAAAGAAAGGCGGAAAGCTCAAAACTTCAGAAAACAAAGAAAAGAAGGCGATGAAAACTCGAAAAGCCGCGATGAGGCCCCCAGGTGAACACTCACCCGTGCACTGGACCTCATTGTGAAGAGTAGAGTCATGTTTGATTACATGCCAAAATTTTCTCTCTCTCACCATAAATTACAAAAATTATCCTAAGTGTTCTAGCTCTAACTAATGCCCCTCTCTTTGCTTCATTGGTGCTCTCTCTCCAGATGGTCATGAGAAGAAGACCATCCTCCTCCAAGCTTGGCTGCCTTGACCTCCTAAGAAGCCATCCTCACGTGGTGGGCCCTCGCATCAAAGACACAAAAAGATTGCATTAGAATAGCTTAATCAACCAAATAGAGCAGATAAAATAATCACAATAAATAAATAAATGAAGCATGGTGATTGATGACAGTAGAAATAGCTGCTCATGAAATAAATGAATCAAACATGTACACAAGAATGACAAAAATAAAGTAGGCTATGCTCATTGCTCCCCGGCAACGGCGCCATATCATAACCGAGAATATTCTAAAAGGGTTACCATGAATAATATACAAAGTGTCGCTGAGGCGACCGCTCATAGAATACCCGAGTTAATCAGCAATTAACCCACAATAAAAGAATAAAATAATTAAGCTCAAAAGAAATGTGAATTAATCTTTATTACTCTACCATAAAATGTATAGGGAACAAGCATGTAGAGGTCGAACCACAGAGAGCAATACAAAATGCAATAGCCTACAATGTGCATCTATCATAGAGTCATCCATGTGTGAAGCCTATTTTTGTGGGTTTTGAATTTTATAATTTTTTTTATTTTATTTTATTTATTTTTTTATTTTTATTTATTATATACCTTTTTTCTAGTATAACTAGGTAATATATATATATAATACAAATATATAAATATATGTATACCCATAGAGGGTGAGTAGATAGCTTATAATACATACAATATATATATAGATAAGTATAATAATAATATATTTTTTATATATATTTTAGGGTTAATAACTAGACATATAAATACATATACGTAGTTAGATATAGATATATATATATTTTCTTTTTTTTCTTTTTTTTAGGGAATATGTATATATACATAAAGGGGTACTATAATATTTATAAAAATACTCAAAAATAGTCAAAAATTCAGGAATAAAGTCTTTTTGGGATTTTCATAATTTTTTTACTGTTTTTGTGATTTTTGGGCATTTTCAAAACATTTTTAGTATTTTTAAATAGCAAAATAAGAGCAAACAGTGGAATAGGGTCTGGCTGTAAGAAAAATAGGAATTAAAAATAGCAAACAACCTCAAAAATTTTCCACACTATTTTTCTAATAAGGATAATAAAATATAGCATAAATAGGAACTGAGCTTACATTTTTCTGATTTTTCTTTAATTTTATATATTTTTTGAAGTTTTTGTGTATTTTTCAATTTTTAAGGTTTTCCTTTTGAGATTTTTTGGGATTTTTGGACTGACACTGAAATGGGTCAAAATACACCATAACTAATTTTTTTGGAATTTTTCGAGGCCTTTTTATATTTTTTTGGTAATTTATTAGCTAGACAGTAAATAAAATGCATGTTTTTGATTTTTAATAAATGCAAAGATGCAATAAAATTAAAAACTAAAAATATAGCGTGCAAGGGTACACTAACAGGAGCTTATGTCTATTTTT
Organism: Ottelia alismoides; assembly: GCA_037367405.1. Lineage (NCBI taxonomy): Eukaryota > Viridiplantae > Streptophyta > Magnoliopsida > Alismatales > Hydrocharitaceae > Ottelia > Ottelia alismoides. The sequence goes on along the minus strand of JAZKJV010006172.1, from coordinate 89,417 downwards.
GTAAAATTTTTCAAAGAAATATGAAGCACAAAATAAATAGACAAAGCATTCAAAAATAAATGGCCTAGCAGGGGTGTTTTTGCAAATAAAATAATTGACAGGGGCATACATGCAAAAATCACAATAAAAATGAACGTAAACTTTTATTTTCAGGACCATTTTACAAATACAAAAACCCGGCGGGGTTTAAATGCAAATATCACGCGCCTCACGTGGGGTCTGCACGTGAGGCGTAGAGGGACTAAAAAGTAAATACACAAACATCAGGGGGTGTTCTGCAAATTTTACAAGTTATTTACAACGTGACTTTTTATTTTTGGGATTAAACTATAAATACAAAAAGCGGGGGGCTAGATGTGAAATTTACCCCTAATAAGCGTGCGATCCGACGGTTGGACCGCTTCCACTTGCCACGCGTCGTGCTCCTGTCGGTCGATGACGATTCGCAGATGACGGCGGAGATTAGATCAGCCTCGTTGATCGGACGGTCGATGCGACGCTTCATCTGACGGCTCTGGTTTGATCTGGGCCGACTCCTTCGATCTGACGGTGCTGAAGATGCCTGGAAGAACAGGGAAGAAGCTCGCCCCCGGCGAGCTTCGATCGAGCAGCTCGGGCTCCTTCGGGCACCTTCCTCGCCTCTGGCGCGCTCTGCTCGTAGCTAGCAACCTTCCGCGTCTCCTAAAGGTCCTATCTTGGCTCCTGGAGGTCCGAGTCGCATGGACGAGGTCGGAGAAGTAGGGGACCTCCAGGAACCTCTTCCTGGTTCGATTCGAGCCCAGATGGGGCTCTTCCTTCGTTTGACCTGCATAGGAAGAACCGGGGGCGAGAGGGCTACCTCCTCGACCCGGGGTTTTGAAGCTTCGCCGCAAAATGGAGTGGGGCGGAGGGGCTCCGACGAACGGCGGAGGTGGAGCCCCGATTCGCCAAGACCAGGGGTCCTGGGTTCGTCAAAGGTGATGGAACGATGGAGAAAGCGATGGGGATCGAGATGGGGTGCTCATGGCGGTCGGAAACAGTTGGTTTCACAGTGAAGAAGTCGCCGGAGCGGAGCTTTGGCGAACTTCGAATTTGGATTTTTACGCTACAGGGATTAACTAAAACCTAATCTAACAACTGGAATGAAAAGCTAGCATTAAAACCTAACTAAAACGCATAAAAGGACAGCTCTTATACCTGGGGGCCACCAGGGAGCAGGGCGGACGCCGGAGCTCCGCCGCGACAAAATTCTCCGTCCTCCGGCCGAGTCGAGGCGCTGGGTCACTCCTCCTGTCACGAGGAACGGTCCAGGAACAAGATCAAGGCTTTAGGTTGGAATGAAATTGGCCAAATTCGAGAAAGGAGGCGGAGCTACTTATTTATAGACATTGGCGAGTAGCCTTATTGACCGGCGATTATTGATTAATCCAATGAGCATCTGATCGATCCAAGTTATTGGCGGGCATTATGGATAATCAGAGAGCAATTCTTGTGAAGGAAGCGAGCTTGAACGATGGATGGGATGGCTGCAAAAAATGGAGGAAATCGGGTGAGTTGACAGTTCAGAAGCGCCAGAGCAGGGATGGGACAGTTGACCAGGGGGTCAACGAAGGTCGGCGCCTCATTGGTCCACGTCAGCCGCTAAAAGACAAAACAGGAAATTTGAGCCTAAATTGATTTATTTACCATAATAAATGATTTTATTTGAATTTTCTTAAAACATAAAAATTGTGTATTTTTTCATGTAGTATTTATTTGTGATTATTATTGAATTTTTCGAAGTGTTTTATTATGGTTTTAATTTAATAATGTGTATATGTATGTATTTACATGTATTTTTGTGTATTTTCTTTTTAGTTTGTTTATTTTCTTTTATTATTTTATTGGCTTATTTTATAAATTTATAATTTATTTTTGTGAGTATAAGGGTATTTTTATATAATTTTTAGGAGTTTATTTACATTTTTTAAATAAATAGGTATAGGTATATGTAGGTATCCTTATAGGTATTTTACCTATGTATTTTGTATACTTAATTTATTTAATGTATTTTCTTGATTTTCTTATTTTGGATTTACATTTTTAATGAGTTATGTATAATGTATACATTATTATAAAAATATAAAAGAATAAAAGAACTAAGGAATAAAATCCTTTTAATCTATATAAAGATATATAGTATAGGTATTTTGTCTATGAATTTTGTAGACTTATTTTTATTTTACAAAGTCTTTTTGGTTTTCTTTTATTTTTAATATGTGTGTGCATTATATACATTGTTTACAAAATTCTAAAATTATAATTTTGTTATAATAATGAATAATGAATAAATGTAATACTTTATTTAGGTAGTATGTACAAGGAGGACCAAAAACCTAATTTTTGCATATGAGCTCCAAAAATTATGAAACTAATTTTATGAAATAGTTCTTGGAATGTTATATACAATTAAAGGTGAATTTGGTTGATTTGGAGTTTTTATTTGCAAGATATGGGTCTGTGAAGTTGAGATTTTTGCTTTCTATTTTGTGTATAAAATGTACACTGAGTATTATTTTTACACAAACTCAATTTTGTAATTTTATTTACATTATTATCTACAACTTTCATGAACGAAGTTTCTTTATTTGATGAATAAATAATTATGTACAAAATAGGTGTCAAAAATGCATAAATGAATGAATAAATAAATGGGGTATTTAATGTATACTGGCCCTTATCTCCCCCTACTTTATTCCTTGTCGACCAATACCATACTGGCCTTGGTCTCGGGGTTTGGGTCATAAAATATCTTCAATATTTTATTCCTTTTTCTTTTCTTCTCTTTATTCTATAATTTTGGCATTAAAAACCTTATTGAATGTGTAGTTAATACAATGATTTATGAATGCTATTATGTACAATTTGATGCTATTTACATGAATTTGCTGGGGTTTTTGAGGCCAAAATGATAGAATAAAGGTGATGAAATGGAGATTCATCAGTAGACCGTGTAGTTGACCGATAGGGTCAATGCACAGTGGCTGCTGGTTGGTCCACATAGACGAATCACAGAAATCAGGGGATAAAACCCCATATTAAATAGTTTAAAAATAACAAATGAGTTTATTAAATTAAAGTCAAAACAAAAAAATGATTATTTATTCATGTAGTATTTAATTATGATTTTATTTATTTTTATAACACTTTTTATTAGGTGCTAATATTTGCATGTATATACAAAGGTATAAATACATGTATTTCAAGTATTTTATTTTTATTCTATATATTTGGTAATTTATTAGTGTTTATATATTATATTTTTAATATATTTAAAGAAATATTTGCATATTTTATTTTATTTTTCTTATTTAATTGATATAGTTAAATAAATATAGATATTTATATTATAGGTATACTACACCTATATATCTTAATACATTGTTTATTTTAATGTATTTTTAATACTTTTATTTTATGTTTATCTTTTTAATATTTTAAATAATATTTACAAATATTTATAAATACAAGAAAGCTAAAAATATAAAGAATGAATAAATTGAATGAAATATACGGGTATACAGTACAAGAGGGACCTAAAAGCCAACTTTTGCATCTTAACTCTATTTTAATGAAATCACCTTCATTAGATAGAAGTTAAAATTTATGAACACTAAAGGTGAGTTTGATCAATTTTAAGTTTGTATGGAGGAGATACAGGTTTGTGAAATTTGGTTTGCAGCTTTTTTATCTATGTCCCTAATATACTGTGGATTATTTTTATGTGCAATTATTTTTATATTTTTCTTTATATTTTTGTTACAAGTTTCATGTTGAGGGTTTTATTATTTGAGGTGTATACAATAGAAAAAAAAGGTACAAAAGGTTGTTTATTGATGAGTTAAATTAGGGTTTTTGTGTGTTTTCTGTACAGTTTAATTGCCATATCTCCTCTTATTTTATTCCTTGTCGACCAGACCAATATTGACCCGATCTCAGGATTTAGGGTCATTCACTATTTTAACATTGACGGATCTCTGATTTATCATTACTATACTCCTTTGTTATCCTCTGAGCTTGATCAAATCAATAAAAATCATCAATAATTCCTCTTTATTAACAACTGGCCCTTTATCTGTAAGTAACCCTAATTATTGTATTAAACTAACCCCTTTCATTTTCTTTATTTTCACGATTCTATTTCCTATTAAAAAATCTAAAAAATTAGATTAGTTACTTTAGATATTTTTTAGTTAAAAGAATTAAAAAAGGTCACATAACAATTAAAATGAGGTGTTTTCATTCATTAAAATTATTCCAATTTTTGCTTTATTTGTTATGTTTCTTTTGACTATTTGTTCAACATGAAACTTGTAGATCTCCTTGAGATCTACAACTTTCATGTTTTGACTTTTTCCTAATTTTGCCTCCTTCAATTTCTTTTTGAATTTCCTTTATATTCCTTTTTTGAATAACTGTAATGAGCCACGTGGCACTCTATGGTGTCGCCACGTTACCCATTACTCTTCTGGGTCGTCTGATCTACCTTCCTGGCCTTCATCTCAATTGCTCATCTCCACTTCTCTTTGCACCCTTGGATTTTCTCCCAAGATGTGATCCTCACTGCTCCTCCCTTCCTTCACCTCGGTTGCTAGATGACACCACATCCAACGGTTACGAGGCCTCCACATCACCCTTTCTTTTCCCACCATAGGATAAAGCCCAAGCTCTCATCCTAGTTGTCACTTCATGTCACATCTACCACCGTAGGATTAGATCTCCTGATCTGATCCCATCCCTCACCTCACACTCCTCTCCTGGCAGTTGGATAGCACGATCCAACGGTCTAGTTGCCTTCTTCCTCCTCCAATTGCCCCCCCACTCTCCCATGTTTCCCACGCCAACCATCGATCCCCTTCCTTTTCCGGTGCCATCACTCCACCACCTCTCAACGACCTAAATCTTCTCCCACGTAGCCCTATGATCCTCCATTCTCACCCACCTTCAATGACCATGAACCCCGCTCCACCTACGACCACCCTGCCGTTACAAAGTCTCTCCTCCACTACTGTAACGGTCATAAGCTCCTCCTTTAAAACCTTCTTGACCACCACATTCACTATCGTCCACCATTGTATGGCCAAGGCCTATGCTTCCTCTGCCTCCCTGTGATAGATGGAGGCCAGAGTGAGGGGTGATGATGGCTTCCTCCGCCCAGATATGACATTTGGCTCCCATGGCGAAGTCACGACGCTTTAGCCATCATTGTGCTCTGTGCTCCGACCGGGCATGTCAAGCGACGACCCTAAGATCCTTCAGACCTCTGCCTAAGATGCCACCTCCGCATGATCTTCTTCTCCGACCAAGTACACCTCATCCTTCTTTATCTTTGCTTTTCTTCCTTTTATTCTGACGCACACACGCATCCCCCTATTCCCATGTCGATTCACCATCTCTCCATCTTCGCCTGACCACCAGCACTCACGCCGACCACCTTGTTCACCATCTTCTTCCGCCACAACCCTCATGACCTCTGGCTTTCTTCTCCGCCTGAGGTGGTGGAGGACACACTACGGGTGCCAACTTCTTCTCCATGCTCACCCGCCATTCCACCCATCTCTCTTCGATTATCCACTCTGCTAACCCATTTTCAAGTACTCCTATACTAGCCAGACTTCGGGCAAAGCTCAGTTCTAAAGCTCCGCCTCCGACGAGGCTTCATTAACGGTTGACTCTATTACACCCAATGTCTCCTCTGAGCTCCAGACTTCACCGCATGGTGCTCAGCATGTTGCCCCAACTTCAGCATGCAAGAAGGGGTGCGATGGAGCTCTGGCAGCTTTGTCGACGCTCCAATCACACGTCCAATAGAACGGCGGAGCAGATGCCCCAGAATGAGAAATTACCATTGGATGGAGCCTCCTTGGAGGCCATCCAATAGTACAGATGGAGCCACATTACCTTGCTGAAGCCTCGTGGCTTGGTGGAACCGAATGTTTTCCCGAAGCTCCTAGGGCCGCCACGTGGCCCGAGGATCCTACAATGATTGCCTAACCTCCACCCAAACGTCGCCTACCTCTCGAGCCTAGACGGTGCACATGCCAGGCTTGTGTGGGCTCGGTAAATTGCATCCATGCCTTGCAGACTTTTAGAAATTGCAAAATGATCCCTCCTAGGCGTGCGTGCCTCACATGCTATAACTAGGAAAATTACATAGAGGCTCCATCGATTATATAATATCACACTTATGCCCTTACGAGGGAACAAAATGCATATTTTATCTTTTCTTCTCCATGTTTTTATGGTAATTATGCCCTTGCACTATTTTGTTCATAACTTGGGCATATGAACTTCAAATTGAATGATTTCATGTTCATTTGATAGTTAATTTGATGCTCTTCACAATGGCATTACTATTTAACTAATTTGACGCATTTATATGCTATATTTTACATGATTCATGTGTCATATGCTTGTCATTTAATTGCCATTAATTAAGGTTATGCCTCAATTGATATTGAAATCAAATCACTTTTGATTGATCATTGATTGGACTATTTTTAGGGCATATTGTTGCTTGCATCATCATATAACATTGCATAACATCATTGTCTCATAAAATAGTTAGATCATCTATATCATCGCATAGCATTTCCATCATCATAGAGTCTAAGTGGGAGCACATGTGAGCGACTGAGATCCACTTGATCAGAAAGATCAAGCAGCTCAGGGATTGGCGAGAAGGATTAGATCTCAACTGTCTGATCAAATGATAATACTGCCTCAAAGAGAGGTATAGGCTTATAAAGGGTCGGTCAAGTGTCAGCAGGTGGTTGGGCCACGTGGTCCAATAAGAAAATTAGAAATGAAATAAATCTTGTAAAAAAATAATATAGTAAATGATATCAAATTAAAAAGTGTTCAACATAAAATTTATGTAACTTTTTAATGTCTACAACTTCCATGTAGAACTCAAAGTTAAAATAGATCATATATACATAGTTATTATTTTTGTAAGTATTTTTAATATAAAAATATTTCTTTTATTTCTTTTGTTTTTTGGTATTTTTATATAAAGAGCACACAATACATTATTGAACTATTTTTTATTTTTAATAATAATAAACACATAAAATAAAGGGAACCATAATCACAAATAATATGTACTTATTTAAATACATTAATTAACCTTATTAATTTATGAGGTGTTAAATATTAAATTAATTAATTAGTTATTAATTTAATTGAATAGTTTAAGATAGAAGGACAATTAATCCTACTAATGATGGTAAATCTAGAATTCATCACCCCCTACACTTAAACTGTGCTCATCCTCGAGCAAATAAAGAATGGATAAGTTAGTTGGATCCTTGACTGTCAATGGGATGAACAATAATTGACATTCATGACACAAGTTTCATGCGACTCTTAAATTCTAAGATCAACTAAGTCTTGGTCAAAAGGAACTCAAGTTCCCTAGTTATAAGGCTCTTTATATAAATATAAATCTAAGAGGTATGATATTTAGTGTGGACTACATGTACAAGTGTAGAGTCAAAGCCTTGCCCGAGGTTCTAGTCTAAAAGATATTCCTTAGGACCCAACCCACAATTCTAGGGAATAAATAAAGTCCTACTTCATTCCACTGTCTCTTTAGTTGTCTAGCTAAAAAATGTCAAATGGAATTTCCAAGTATGGAGGATATTGGTTTGTGTCATTTCTTTTCTCCTCACAAAGGAATAAGGATCTCTCGAGTTCTTTATTAACACACACTTTTATTTTTGGTGTTAATCAGTATGTTTGTCGAGAATTCGGAGTCGTCTGCACTTTTCTTTTGGATACATCGGGGTATGTCTCTTTTGAGTATCTATCATACCTTCAACATCCAAACTTGTAACATTAATGATGTATATCACTTTTATCATGCTTTCCTAATGAATCTCCAATTCATCATCTTTACTCATTTATTTTGACCTTAAATCCCTAGTAAAATGCATAAAAATAACATTAATATACATAAAATAACTTGCATTATTTAACCTATAACTATTATAAAAATACATGTATTTAATTCCAAAAATAAAAGAATAAAGAAAAGAAAAGAAAAAGAAATTAACTATTCAAAATACCGAATGCTCCTAAACCTTGAGACCAGGTCAATATTGACCTCGTTGACCCGGAATAAACTATGGGAGATAGGCTTATAAATTGTCTAAACAAAAATACACAAACCATAATTTATTAAATGTATATAGCTAAATATTCATCTATATTATTTTTAATTTTACACACTTCAAATAATAAAATATTCTACATGTGCACATAAAAATACATTGAAAAATAAAAAATAATAATCGTCAATAAAAATAATGGACAGTGTGATTGGGAAACATAGATAAAAAGCCATAAACTAAACTTCACAGCCCAATATCAACTCCATATGAACTCAAAACTCACATTTATTGTTCATAAAATTAAATTTTATAAACTCACATTTATTATTTACAAAATTAAATTATCTATCTAATGAAGGTAGTTTCATTAAAAATGGAGTTAAGATGTAAAAGCTGGTTTTCTGTGGTCCTATTGTACTATAGGCATGCATATTTTGTTCATTATTTTATTCTAAATATGTTTACTATTCTTATATTTTTAAATACTTGTAAATATTATTTAAAATATATTTAAAATATAAACATATAATAAAAGCGTTAAAAATACATTAAAAATTTATTAAAATATATAACATAATATACATATAATACATAAACACATATTTATTTAAGTAAATGAATAAAATACGAAAATAACATAAAAAAAATGGAAATATGTATTTAAATATTTTATAAATATATAAAATATGTATGTATAATAATAAAATAAAAAATAAAAAATAATAATAAAATACATAAAATACAATCATTTATACCTATATATACTTATAAAAATTAGCCTAATTAATGAGCTTGTAAAATAATAATAATAATACATAAAATAGTACATAAAATAAGAAACACTTTTCATATTTTGACTACTAATAATAAATTCAATTATTATTTTTTATCGATTTAATAAGGAATTTAATCCCTGTATTTTTTTGGGTCCATGTGGACCAACAAGACGTCATGGACTTTTGACCTCCGGTCAATTGTCCTTCCCCTCTGACTTCCATTATAAGTCACGAGCGACCGTTTTTCTCCCCTTTCTATGCCATCTCCCTCACCTTTCTCTCCCTCAAGTTCCTCACATCTCTGAACCTCCTACAACCCTCATCTTCGCCATCCCCTTAGCTCCCACCAACCACCATGGAGCATCACGCAATCGACTTCCCCTTTCTACCCCTCATCTTGTTTATAAGTAAATCCAATCCTATTCTTTTGAGTTTTTGATACCATTTTTTCCATGTAACCATAGTAGTAATCACTTGAACGAGTTTCGAGTGACAACCCAAGCTTCTCATGCCTTATCGGTGTAGAGAAGGGTGGAGATTTTGAAGTCCAAGCATTGTCAGATCACCTCTGGTGGAGATTCTCTGGTCCTTGGCCTTTATTAAGGTATAAATTGCTAGCCATGCATTTTTCTTCAGCATTTCATTCCAATATATTAACCTAGGTTTCAATTCTTGCAACTAGTTCTTAATTTAGCGTAAATTCCAAGATCTTCATTCGTTGGAGCTTCAATCTCCAGCTCCAATCCATCGTGAACCTAACTTTGAGTCGACTCGCCAGTACCCTCACCTCGATCCTCACCACATTCTCCATAAAAGCCCCATTAATTCCCATCATGATTCTGCGTGAATCAGATCAGTAGAATCTCGTCTTCCACCATGTACTGGAGCTTCATCGCCCCACTCATCCCTTCGCTATTCAGCTTCGATAACTGGTGAAGAGTGATTCTCTCAAACATAGGAGTCTTTTATGCAGGTGAGGCAGCCCAGGAGCCCTTGGGAGTGTGGATTCAACACGCATCCTTACTTCAGGTTGTGTGGAACCAAAAGAACCCCAGGTCCCCATTGTTGGGGCCTGGAAGCATCTTGAGACCTCCTACATATCGGAAGAGGACCAAGAAGCTTATGGGTTGGTCGTGGCAAAAGGAGGCTGAACTAGTGAGGAGTCACCGATCGAAGGAATGACATGCCCTTGTTTTTATTGTTCTTCCAGTCATCTTCAACGCCTTCAGATTGAAAGCGCGACCCAAATCTAATCTAGGCCGTTGATCACCAGACGAAGCGTTGTCCACTTTAGGCTTCGGATCATTTAAGAGGTGCGCACATGGCACTACCTCCATCATTGATGAGCGCCTTTTTAGTGGGTAAATAGCAGTTTCTTCCTATCACCTTTTTGTATTTATGTTTTAGTCATGTAAATATCAACTGTAGGGTAAAGTTTTTATGTAAATTCCTCAAGACCCCTTGGACATTTGGCTATTTACTATTGGGTCATGCCGCCTCACATGTCGCTATATGTGAGAAGTTGTAAATATTGCTAGAACACCCCTAAACTTTTAGGACTTATTATTAAATGGTTTAAATGTTCTAATTATTTCCAAACTGGTCCCTACAACTGTAGCTTTTTTGTGTATATTTCTTGTTATAAATATTTTTATTCTAAAAATTCTAGGAAAATTAATTTGAGTGCGTGGTATTGTGTTTGTTGACATATTTCTTTGCATGCAATGTTAGGAAAATAAAAAAAACATTTTCTTCTTGTCTAATTATTAAAATTCCAAAAAATATCAAAACACTTCTAAAAATTCAAAAATGATTATATTAGATATATTACTGTATATTCTATCATATATCCCAAGCCACTAAAAAATACAAAAGGAAAATCATAAAATTACAAACCTCTAAAACACTAAAAATCAATAAAAATCCAAAATAAATTTCTGTTATATATTTGTCTTTATTATATCTAGTATATATTAAAACTAGTTTTGGAAATTTTTGAACCTATTATCAATTTTAAAAGCCCAAAACATTCAGCTTATGTACTTATCCTTGTTTTGCACATTTTAATACTTTAAAAACATAAAAATTAGCAAAAATCTATTAAAATTACAAAAATAGAGAAAAAAACATAAAAACACATTAAAATTTTCTTTTCTTTATTTTAAGTATATTTATGTATATTTAAAAATATAAAACATGATATATACTATATATACTCTATATTACTTATATAATATATAATATCATTATTATTATTATATATAAATATATATTGTATTTAAAAATTAAAAAGAAATAAAAAAATATGCAAATAAAAAAGGGAAAAAATTAAAAAATATTAAAAAAAGTAAAATACTTTATAATATATAAAAATTCAAGTATAATAAAAAAACCCATAAAATTAGAAAAAGAATAAAAACAAAAATAATTATGGTTAATTACTATTAGTTAGTAATACTTATACATATCCTCTGTTGATCTCAGTGGTTCGACCCCTACACTTGCGTACTATACACCTATTTTGTAGGGTATAATAAATTTCATCTCACCATATTTTCATTGTTATATATTGTTTGTGTTTATTGTTAATGAGTTGATTGAGTCACGTATCGAGTGTTGGGAGAGGGTAATACAACGATTATCGGATCTGACTTGTCGGACACCACAAATACTTCCAAGACCAGACATTTGGTACCTCTGCTCGATCTCTTTCTATCATAGCCTGACTCATATATCCTAGTTGATTTGGTCCAAATGGACATTTTGTAAAGGCTAGGAACACTCTCCATTGATATAGGCTCTGCAAATTTGTATTTGGAACGTATGAGCTTTCTTTGCAATATTTTCTTTTCTCTTTTCTTTTTGTCTAGCTCCACTTATTTTACCATATTGGCGCATACTGATCAATAATTTATGATTTTAATACACACTTGCACTTAGTTTTTGAATCAAGAAAGTATCATACCTTTATTCTCATACTGCTTAAAGTGTTTACTCTCAGGTTTCATGAAGTTATCTTAAATGTATACCATCCTCGAGCATCATTAAATCAGGTCCAAACTCAAACCTCTCATCTTAGTTCCTATGGTGAAACATCAACTCATCACATTATCTATGCAATTATGCAAGTGTAGTGCTAGTCATATTCTTTTGAGAACATAGATTCTACATGCAATATACCATGCATATCTTTTAATCTAGGGAGTTTACGTTATTAAGTCTTAAGATACTAATGAACAAGAATGGTTAACTCTGAGTCAAGTGTCACTCTAAACCAAGTATCCTAAACTACACAAGTCTTGTGTGATGTCAGCATCAGGGATACAATCACTAATTATTTAGTATTTTTTTAGATTTTTTTATAGTTTTCCATTTTTTTAAATAATTTTGTAAGTATATACAAAAACAGTGTGAAAATCATTTGTACTCTTTCTGCTAATAATTTGTAAAATATTTTTACAAAACCTTGCTACATATTTCTAGTGATTTTCAAAACATTTTACAAATCATTTTTCAAAATTAATTTCAAATCCCTTTTGCAAACAATGGGTAAGCCATTTTTACATAATCAAACCACACATATATAAATATTTTACAAATTATTTTATAAAAATCACTTTCAAAACCCTATACCCTTTACCCAAAATATCATAGGAAAATATTCTAACGTATGAGTTATGGATAAAGTATATATGAAATATATACGTACACCCCGTATACTTAGCTTGTGCTCTGTCCTTATGGGATAAAGTGAAATGAAGAACATAGCTTGTACTAATATAAAGAACTATATGAGAAATGGAACAGATACAACCCTCCCTATACTTAGTTTTTAAATGACCTTAGTATAGAAGGAAAGTATCAAGGAAGAGGGTATCAAATGAATAGAGAAGAGGAAAAATATACATACCGAGACTCGGTTCCCCCATACTTAGAATCAAAATGGCCTAAATGTAAGAAAATATAAGAACCTAAAGAAGAGGGAACCGATAACTAAATGAATTGTGTTAGAGTTAGATGAAAAGAATAATTTAATCTTAAGATGTTGAATCTCTTGAGAAATGAATCTTAAGAAGTTGTTGTAGACTAAAACCCTACGAGAGTACTTAAGAAAAGTACAAGAATAAACTCACACAAAACAAACACAATACAACCTGCGAGAGTTCGACCGAATTATCTTATCTGTTTTAATTGGTGATAGTACAATGTAGAGTACAATACACACAGTGAGTCTCCTTATGCCTAGTGGTGCTCCTGATAGCTCTCAATCAAATGGGTGATCTTCTCAGGATGCCATTCAATATCACACCCATAAAGAATCTAATATGTCTACAAAACCGAAATGTGGATTAAGGTCGGTAGCAAGCCCTTGCAGCTCCCAAATCCGTAAAAGTTAGAAATGGAGACTTAGGGGGCAAATCTAGGGATTTGGGCTCTATCCTTAGGGATACGTCCCACCTACTCTGTATGTAGGTATGTACCTACAAATAATGAGGGGATTGCTTTCCTGTAGTCGATTCTTAATTTTACTCCAATTAATTTTAATCAACTTTTTGTAACAGTCCTGATGTTATGAGTTAGGTTATCATTGCATTTATATGAGCAGATAACATGCATCGCCTAAAATCTAATCCCATTTCCTTTTGATCCTATGTTATAATCCCAAGAGGGAGGAATCAAGAAAAGTCAGATGGAAATGAGAAATAATGATGAATTATCATGTCAATGAATACTTACAAAGATTCTCAGCTCTCTCTCCATGTATATGCAATAATGTATTTAAATTTAAGCTACATCCATGCAAGTCGATGAAAAACCAAACCTAAACATAAGTTATATTAGAGTGAAGAATTTGAGTCACAGTTTGAACTAGATAGAATGAGCTAAGTGCATTTTGTTTAAGTGAATCTTTAAAGATGCAAGTGTGTGCTAAGATTATGATGACACATGTAGAAATGACCTAAGTAAAACTTTAAGATCTACGTGCCTATCCTAATCTTGATTACTCAAGCGAGCCCTACCCTTGGGCCAAGGGTGAAACAAGTCTCAACACACCACATAAAAAGCAAGAGTCTCCATGTATAATCGTGGGTTCTCAAACGACAATCACAATAAATGAAAAATATTAAAATTATTTACAATAAATATAATACACAAAATCTAAGTAGCTAATAAGCTTGTTATCTCTTGGTTCCTCGAAAGTAGTTGTTGTGGACTCCTCTCAGTTAGAGTTCCAAGTTCCTCGCCTCCGCGAGACTCCAAGCATCCTCGACTCCATGGGCCCTGCTACAACAACAAACTGATATATCAGATGATGTATAAGCATATAAAACATTGCATAAATAAATCAACAAAACAAAGTTAGTAACAAAAAACAAAATGAGGTCAAAAAACTTTAAAAAGTCAACACAAATAACACATAACCTAAACAACACTAAATTCATTTAATTAAGTATATAAACCTAACTAAGTATGCTAATGATGTTGTGTCCTCGACAACAATGCCATCTGATAAATCGATAATCAACACTTTTAATGAGCAATCATTGTAATACAACCAGTTAACTATTGGTCAGAACATTGATAATTGAATCTTGGTAAAGAGGTTGAGGTTAATTTATCCTAGATGAGTCTAGGATTGAACACAAGGACAAGAATGTATTAGTCTATCAAATTAAAGTTTAAACACCTAGTTAAGCTATTCAAAGTGTATATAGGTCGTAGATGAAGACAAAATGAATGCATGAATTTTTTGGATTTCTATGCAAGCTAAATAAATGATACAAAATGTTACATAATGAAATGCATTTAACAAGATACGTACACATGCATAATTACAATATAAACTCTTGAATTAAAGTCCTAACATATGAATCTTAATTTTACCAAGCTTTTGAGCTCTATTAATACACAGTTTGTTGCTCTATCCTAAGTCATCATTTTATGCACTTTATTAAAGATATAGTTCATTCAATACAAAGACATTTAGCAACTGATCAAGAGATTATAATTTTAATTCAATCAATTAGTCACAACATAAAACCATATATTAAATGAGCAAAGGTGTAATAGAAGCACTTAATCAAGAGAGAATAAAATATTAATCATCAAATCAAGCAGTTGTACATGACATAACTTTCTTATTTTTAATTCCACATGTACTGATCAAATCGGGATACAATTAACATCAATATGTAGAGGATAAAATGGTTTCCAATAGAGACAAGATTCATAAAAAATCAAATGCATATGCATAAGTTATTCAAGTTCAAAGACGTGGGTTTAATTTTAATAAAAATGAAGTATAAATAACTAATATAATCATAGATCAGTCTAAATGGGGAATAAATTTAACTAGTGAAAGTCGGTTGAGTTGGATATGTAAATAACCCTACGTGATTATTTATGTAAATTAAATATAGCCTATGAATGAAAAGTATAAAAAGCCCAGGCACGTCACGTGGAGCACGCGAGGGCCAGACTGATTTGCAATTTGGATAAGTCGTGGGTGCTCGGCTATCAAGTCCCCAAGAGTGCATGCATGAGTGTTGAGCAGGGAAATATGGGGTTTTAATTAATGTAATTAAATTACAGCATCATTGCAATCCTAAAAATCCCTAAACAAAAGTTTATTTGATTCTCAGGCCAAAATACTTGAAGAAAATGTAGCAGGAGAAATTTGATATTTAAATTTACATGCATAGCATGCAGGGTCAAACTCAGGGAGGCTCAAAAAATCCCGAGGGTTATTAAATCAATGAAAGGATCAATGAAATAAAGAAGATTATATGCACACCACTCTTGTTTTTCAGTTTTTTTATTTTTGTATATTTTTTAATGAAATTTTTATTTTATGTTTTTATTTGATTTTCTGTTTTTATTTTTTTAATTTTTATTTTTGCAAAATAATTTTAAGATAATAAAAAATGAATAAAAGGAATCAATAATGAGAATAAAGAAAGAGTCAAGTTTTGGGATTTTTACAAAGTGACAAAAAAATGAAATAAATTTATTTTTGATTTTCTGACAATTTCATAGTTTTGTAATTTTTTCCAAAATTTTTCAAATTTTTAAGGTTTTTAAAATAAATAAAAAACAGAAAATAAAGCAAACATAACTAAATGCAAAAGCTTTTGGATTTTTAAAATAGCAAATAAAACCAAAAATAAATGAAATATACAAAGAATGAAAGATGAATTTTTATATTTCCTACAAAGGTATTTTCTATTTTTTTGGAATTTTCTATAAATTTATGATTTTTTTATGTTTTTGAGTCTTTTATGTTTTTCTAATTTTGTGATGAGTAAATATGTGAAATTTTACAGGAATTAAAATAAATAAAGCTGAACAACTAGAATTTTTTAGAATTTTCCAGATAGTTTTTGTATTTTTCTTTTGAATTTTAAAACCAAACATGAACTTTTTATACTATTTTTGAATTTTTATAAATAATAAAAATAAAAAATGCAAAATAAAAA
Organism: Ottelia alismoides; assembly: GCA_037367405.1. Classification (NCBI taxonomy): domain Eukaryota; kingdom Viridiplantae; phylum Streptophyta; class Magnoliopsida; order Alismatales; family Hydrocharitaceae; genus Ottelia; species Ottelia alismoides. Next base: position 73,031 of record JAZKJV010006172.1, on the reverse strand, counting down.
TTATGTATGTAAGATCAAATTAACAGAAGGAGAAAATATTTTTTGTGGACTTTTTAATGATATTTTGCTAATTTTTATTTGATTTTTGTCATGTAAAATAAATACATACTTACAGGGGTATGATTGTAATTATTTAAAGTTTTTAGGCACAATGATAATACATATAAAAAATGTAGGGCAGAATATGAAAAATGTCCACGAACACACGTTTTGTTGCATGTGCGTCTCGCTGGACAAGGCCTATTTGCAAATAAAATACTTCTAGGGTCCAAATGATAGCTCAAAACATGCAAACTTTTATTGCAATTTTCACAAACTCACGTGTGAAGCACGTACTGAAGTTCAAATGGGACAACTATGCAAATAAAATAAATACAAAGTAAATAATGCAATTGTTCAATAAAGGACAAACAGACACGTGTCCTTAGAGGACTTAGTTGCAAAATAGAAAACATGCAAGGGCTCAGATGAAATTATACCACTAATCCACGTGGACTGATTTATGACCGCGATTCGTCTAGAGGTTGATTGGGCGATTGACGAAGAAGCACGCGCGAGCGGCTTGGATCTGATCTGGAACTTCGATCCACGATTCTACTTTGGGGTAGATCAGACGATTGTGATGAAGTCTGGAGCAGCTGATTCTGGATGAATGGGAAGCAGGTCTGCTTTAATGAGATTGGATCGCCCGATATTCTCTAGATCTACACTGATTTCGCCTCCTGAATGGGTGATCATGCTCCTGCATGTCCCCTCTTCGATCTGAGTGCTTCAAAATGGTCGGCAATGGCTAGAAGATGATCTGAAGGTCAAGAGCAGCACAACTCCAAGTGAACCTCCATGTGTTGATCTTCACCCCCAAACGAGATCTTGAACCCTACAATGAGATGCTTGCTCGCAGGCGATGCTCCAACGGCTTTATTGAAGCATAAAAAGTGGGAAATGGTGAAAGGAATGGAGGCTCCAACGAGGTGGTCAGAGGTGGAGCCAATCTCTAGATCTTGGAGGATACGAAGGTGATCAAAGATGGGATGAGATAGAGAATGTAATGGCGAGATCAGAGATTGGTGAAGGTGACTAGAATCCCTCGATCTTGCGGATCGGAGGTTGAAGATGAGGATCTAATAGATACGATTACTGAATAATCAAAGCAAAACTAAAGACAAATTCGAATGAAAGCTAACTAATCTACCTAAAGAGGGAAAGGTGAAGAATATCGACCTCAATCTGCAGCTGGTGGGGGAAAGGCAAAATGCGGCAGAGGACTTCGGCGGCATAGTTGGATCTATTTCTTCTCTCAATCTCTCTTTTTCCGAATTGAGGAGCAACTACTCTATCACCATACCTATCTCTTTAGCGACTGATCACTGGCGAAAATTTGAGGAAAAATTGATCCAATCTCGCAGCGGAGGTGGAAGGTTTATATTTATAGAGGTTTATCTGAAGGATTTAGAAATTTGAAACACAAGTGAATAAAGGCTAGATCGTAGGATCGAGTGGGCTGGCGATGGCGACGAGTGAATGGGTGAAGTTTTTAGAGAAGAAAGTGGGGCGATTAGTAAGAGAGGCGCACGTGGAATTTGGGAGAAAGACCGGTGGAATGCGATGTTAGCAGGAATGGCGGGTGGACCAGACAGTTGACCCGGGACAACAAACTTGAGCCAACCAATCAGGAGGCTTGTCGAATAAGATATAATAGACAAAATGATAAAAAATTCAATAAAATCATTAAATAAATGGATTAAAAATTGAAAATGAATTTAAATAATTAAATGATGTAAATAAGAAAATTAAGAATAAAAAAGTTAATTTAGATTATTTTTAATTAATTAAATATGGTATATACTAGAATAAAATAATTAAAAAGGTGTTATTTATGGATTTGTATACCTATAAATACAAGGTTTTAATTTTTAATTAATTAATTATACAAATATATACATTATTTAATATTTTATTCATTTAAATATTTTACAAGGTTTTTAATGAAATTTTTATGTGATTTTTAGGAATTAATTTATTAGGTTAAAAAAATAGGTGTATGTACAATATATACATAGTGATACCTATACAATATATACATGATTTTATTTTTGTTGATTTTTTGATTTTGTAATATTAATTGTATTTTAAATAAGTCAAATACAATACTTAACATTAATAAAAAATATAATATTTACAAGTATGTACAAGAAAATAAATAAATAAATAATGTCCAGATTATACATAAGTATTATATACAATAGTACCCCAATTAGCCACATTTTAGACCTTAATTCTGATTTTTATGAAATCAACTCCATTTTAAAGATTATTTAATTTAGAGTATAATGAAAGTGAGTTTGATGAATTTGGAGTTTTAGTAGAGAAGATATTGATCTTGCAATTTGAGCTTTGTGGCTTTTTTAGAATGTTGTAGTTTACACAATATAGACAGATTTTTAATGCAATTATTTTATTATTTATAAAAGAATTTTATTCACTATTTTCATGAACAAATTATTTTTATTTAAAAAGAATTTTATGATGAATAAATTTAATAAAAGAATGGGTATTGTAGACAATATTGTATAGATGATCAATATATACAAATGAAGAATGATTTTCTGAATTTTGGTATTTTAGGCCTGATCTCCCTTACTTCATTCCTTATAGATCAGGTCAAATCTTGACCTTCTCTTGGGGTCTGAGTCAACATGTGTCTATTACATATATACAATCTTTATTTTCTTTATTTTTCCTTTATTTATTTATTTATTTTAGGTTAAAATAGTGATATATACAATATTTAAACAAGAATCAAGGTTAGTAAAAGAATGGATTTATTGCTATTTACAGGTGTTTTACAATGGATTTTAAGTTAAAATAAATGAATATTGATGAAATGCATATTCATCATCCCCCTATGCTTTACCTTTGCCAGTTCCTTAGCAAACACTTATTTGAAGAATAGATCCATTAATAAAAAAATAAATGAATGACACTTGATGACTAAAATAAAATCAAAGTATGGATCATCCCCCTATGCTTTACCTTTGCCAGTTCCTTACCAAACACTTATTTGAAGTAACATTCGCGCACCTGAGAATACTAACACCATTATTAGTATTCACAAATCTTACGCACCTATCACTTCACTACGTCTCCTTCTTGATAACCGTATCCACCTCGAGGCATTTCTCCTCTCACAGAGAGGAGAACCCAAATAGGGCTCTGCCTCACATCTCGTCTAACAGCCCTCTAACTGTTCCATCTTCTCTCCCTATAGTTCGTAGTAGATTTGTTTGAGGTCCTAACCTCTATAAGAATCCACTATGCTTTATTGTTTAGAGAGGAGGACGTAGCACTAATCTCGACCTTCTCGACAGAGGTCCTCCATCGCCCTTCTCGACAGAGGTCCTCCATCGCCAGGACCTTGCAGAGGTCTTCTTCTCCAGATTGACCTTCCAAGAGCTTCTCCAGGACAAAGTGAAGCTTCATGGACATTTAATCAAGCAATAGGAGCGCAGGGGCTATCTTTCGTAGTTTGTTAGAGCCCTGCCCATCTGTCGCCGCAAGAGGAGGAGGGGGAAGAACACGAGAAGAAGCAACCATCCAATCCTCCTTCATCGGCTTAATCCAATGGTTTTGAGGCTGCCACATCATGCAGCTAAAGCAATGCTTCAGGCCTGAGGTCCGGACGATCCAAGCTAGGACCGAAGCACTCCAAGACACCATGTGGATCCTAGACTACCAATCACGCACCTAAGGCATGTGGAAGTTGGAAAGTTGCAGTTGTATCCTATCGAGGCTCCAAAATTACAAATAAGTCCCCATTATTGTGATATTTACAAGTTTGCCTTAGTGGCTTTATGTAATTGCTTGTATACCCCTGTGAGGACCTATTTGTGAGTATTTTAATTATTTTTAATTAAAGTTTCATTGAAAGTATGCCCTTTGTATTATTTAGTGAATAACTTACGAACCATTTGTCTAAATTTAATGAAATCGGTATCGTTTTAAAGATAGTTTTATGTTCTTTAATTTAGTGCATTTGTTTATTTGATCTACCATTTAGGCATTAAGATTTAGAGAGTATTTATTATCTTTTCATACTTAAAACTAAGTTTAAAATTGAGCTTCTAATTATGTAGTGATTTATTAAGCACCCTGATTTGCACTACATTAATCTAAGTCTAACTAAGACCATTAATTAAATCATTTCTTAATTATTCTTCTAATTAGATAGTTAATTGAGGAATTGCTTACTCATTTCATGTTAGGTGTTATCCACTAAATGAATTGATCCATTGAAAATTGATTGTTCCATTATTCACTTCATTGATTTCTTATTTATCATACAAGTTATTTAATTTACCAATCAGAAGCTCTCTTATGTATTTGTGCATCTTGTATTGTCTGCATTGCATTATTTGATCATCTTAATATATTTGCATGAAAATTTCATAAAAATCATGTATTGTATTCACTTTTATACTTGCTTGACCTAGATCACTATTAAATCACCAAAAGTGAATATTTTACATCTAGATTAAGTTAGCTAATTGCATGTGTCCTTGTGATCGGCCCTGGACTTATCCATGATATAAATTAAGCCAAGTCCTCTTCATAAATATATAATTGATTTGTTTAGATTGAGAGCAAGTTGGTCATATTACAACAAGTGATTATTAGCATTGTTGATTAGTGATTCATCAGAGGGTTAATTAATAAAACTAATTTTGATGAATATGAGACTTATCACTACCCCCAAGCCTTATGACATACTCCACGTGGTCGAGCCTAGAACCACCACATGAGCTGCTCACGTCGGGTGATCAAACTGTAGTTGCACCCTTTGCAGTATTCAGAATCGTATAGAAGCTCCCTTACATGGGCTTCGTCACGTGCAATGGAGAAAAATCACGACTGCCCTCAGCCCTCCTGAAATTCATGAAGATACCCCACCCCACACTCCTCGTCGTTGGTAATTTTAGTGGATACCCCGTCGACTTTTGGGAATTATAAAGAATATCCTAGAAGGTAATTTTTGAGAACATTTCTTATTTATTTGTATTACATGTATACCCATGGACTATTTCATTCATATCTTGAATGATTAGAGTCCAAATTTTGTGTTCTTGGTGTCATTTCAAAGTTTATTTAATTTTATATCATTTGAAATCAATGATTCATGTTCTAAGATATCATTGAATATCAATAAAATTAGAAAGGTTGTTTAACAATTGTGAACCATTCAATTTTTGAGATCCATTTTTTATTGTTCATAAATTGTGGAAAATTGGGTTATCATTTGAGAATTGATTTATATTAATTGATAAAATATTTTCTAAAATTAATTAATTAATGAGGCTTGGGCATTGAATCAAATTACATCTTGCTTGGCCTGCTTACTTTCTCACATTTCTTTACATTCGTCATCATTTCAAAATTTCTAAAAAAAGTGCATTGTCTTATTTTCTTGCATAGCATCAATATTATTGCATAAAATAATAAACAAATCATTCATCATATTTGCTTCATCTTCATTGCATCTTTAATAAAAAAATCAACAAAAAATGTAAAAATCCAAAAACCTAAAAAATCATCTCTTGAAAACATGACCCTAAGTTGTTTTAAAAATTAATTCTAAACCCTCACATTACCTCCTTGAGTTTGACTTTGGAACTTGACCAGGTAAAATAAACAATCCATCACATTGAATTAATTGAATAATTATTTTAGTGTGATTATTTTTTATTACTCACTCTTTATCACATGCCACAGACGACGTAAATTCTACATAACTAAGAGTGGTGAAGAGCGTAGTTATCAGGTACCCATGGAAATGCCTCCTCTATTAAAAGGTAATTATTTTTTTAATAGATATGTATAAATAAAAGGATAAAATAACTAATTCTGACTTTTTCATATACTCTATTTATCAACATTGAAACTCACAAAATATTTTTGTCATCACTCCATAGACCCGTTTTGTTCGAACATTAGATTGCTCCATTATTTTTATCAATTTTGTTAATTAATATTCAAATAAAATACTTTTTATCGATTCTACGGTAAAAATATTTATATTCATGACATATGTACTTGAGTGAATATTGGCAAGGTAGGATACGTTCTCTAAATAAATAAAGACGCTGCTAATGAAAGGCAACTTGTATAACAATGCAAATGATATATACATATGCATATCCTCTCTATATCATGTTCATACTAATAATGTGGTGACACGATAATCTAAACAGTAAGGAATGCATTCAAATAGGAATAGATAAATATACATAAATAAATAATTGATGAGGATATATAAAATTAAGTAGTTAATGTAAATCATATCAAGATATGGAATTGGAAGGAATGCAATTAGATACGGATGCAATAATGCAACATTGATGTAAGTTCATTCTTATATTGAATCGAATACTAATAAACGAGATGTAAATATATATATATATATAATCATATGGCACTATGGCAAACGAAGTATAACTATATATTTGTACTTGTATATGCATTAATTATCACCACATTTGGTTGTCGGGGTGGATATTTATATGTGTGACACAATTTGTATTTGATTTTATTCATTATCACCATGTTTGGATGCCAAGATAGCTATATATTGATTTGACCATATCCGATTCATTTTGTTAATTCAATTTTTGACATTCGTATATATAAGATTGATCCTGTGAGAGCCAAAAACTATGAGAACATGAGAGCAGTGAGTTTGGACCATTAGATTCTAACATCTCTCTCCTGATTGATTGCAGGAGAAGAGAGAAGAGCAGAAACTAGTGGTTCAAATTCACTGCTCTCATGCTCTTAGTTTTTAGCTCTCACAAGATTAGCCCTATATATAGAGAGAGGGAGAGGGGTGATCCTGTGAGAGTTAAAATATGTGAGAGCATGCGAGGACTGATTCTAGACCATTAGATTATGTCATCTCTCTCCCCATTTATTGCAGGAGAAGAGAGAAGAGCAGAATCTAGTGGTCCAGATTCATTACTCTCATGCTCTCACTAATTTTGTCTCTCACAAGATCACCCCTCTCTCTCTCTCCCTCTCTCTCTCTCTCTCTCTCTCTCTCTATATATATATATATATATATATATGGGACCTTTTCAATAGGATGTGGTCCTTCCATGTATAAGGAAGGCCAACGATCATAGCTGTTAGATTCAAATCTAATGGCATCATCAATTTGTTTGTCTAAAAAGGTATTTTGACCATCATCTTTTGCATTAATTATGCATTCCATTTAATATTTCGATATACTAAATTTAGCTAGATTTATTTTTGGTATTTTTTCACAATGCTTTATTTAAACAATGTCATTTTTTTGCTGGGCAACATTACGTGAAGCAGATGTTTGTATTCATACATGTTTTTTTTGTAGAATATGTGGTCCATGTTGTATTTATTGTATATTTTTTATATAATCCATAATTCATTCAAAACTCATCAGCCATTTGTAAAATTTGTATGGTTCTTTATAGAATACAATTCATATCAGCAATATATTAGTTATTTTTATATTTTAGCGATTTATGTGAAATCTGCAATCTCTTTTACATAAATGTATATTGCTTGTTTTCAAAATGTAATATACACATTGAAATATGTATAATACACATCAAAAATGTGTAATGAACATCCAAAATGTATAATACGCATCAAATCTACAAGATATATAAAAAAACTACAATTATCATTTGCATCCAGTTGATATGTAAAAATGCACATCCAATATGTATAAAACAGATCAAAATTGTAAAATGGAAATCAAAATTATATACTACACTTGAAATAAGTAAGAAATAATGATTATATAGCCTCCTTACGCTATCACCATCGTGTTATACACATCATCATATCGATATTTGTGTTGTCATCGACGCTTACATGAAAAACTTCTCCGATAACCATGGTGTCGTGCTTGGGCTCCTCAAATGTTTCGTTGGCCTTTGTGGTGCCATCATCCTAACTCGAATGAATGCGAAATCATCCATGGATTCTTGCAGGGAGTACCAGATCATGCGTGAAAAATTAATCATGTGAAATCATGGTGTCGTCATCACAGGAAGTACCAGATCAAGATGTGAAATCATCAATGAATTCTTGTAGGAAGACGAGCATGTAAATCATATGTAATTAATCATGTATGAAAAAATGGCAGAACAAACAAAAGCTTAATTATAACACCGAAATACTGAAGCAGAAAACATACCAAAATGATGCCTCATCACGCTCTGTCGTCGTGCTCATCGTCCTCTTCCTCCCGCTCGTCGCTGTCAACACACGAGAATGATTCCTCATCGAGTCAAAATATTTAGGGTTTCTATTTTTGAACAAGAAATTGAGTTGACATTAATGGAAGAGATAATTGAGGTGGTTACATACTATATTTAGATAATGTATAAAGATCAAAATGGGTTTTTGCTTAATTTATAAATAATATTAACATGCTAACCGACCACAAAATTAATTACGAGTAACTTAGATTGATGAACTTCCTTATGGACGGAAGGACCATGTCTTATTTGAAAGATATCCTATATATATAGAGAGAGAGAGGGTCGATCCTTTAAGAGCCCAAACCTGTGAGAGCATGAGAGCAGTGATTCTGGACCACTAGATTCAATCAGGAGAGAGAAGATCAGGATAGAGAAGACATAATCTAGTGGAGAAGATCAAGATAGGGAAGACATAATCTAGTGGTCCAGAATCACTGCTCTCATGCTCTCAAAGTTTTTTGTTCTCACAGGATCACTCCTCTCTCTCTCTCTCCCTCTCTCTCTCTCTCTCTCTCTATATATATATATATAGGTGGGCATTCCAATAGGATGCATCTTTCCTGACTTCACGAAGGATGTCATCTTTTTTGTAGAAAACACGAGCACTTTAGTAGAATGCATATACAGTTTGTATTATAACTGCACATTATAAATACAAACCCGCATACAAAACTGCTTATTATAATACAAACATTAAAATTGCACAGTATAATACAATATGTATACGTATTCTACTAAAGTCATCAAGATTTCTACAAAAAAGGGACTCAGGAAGGATCAAGTCCTATTGGAAGGAAATCCTGTATGCATACATATATATATATATATATATCCATTTCAAAATGAATACATATATAAGTACGAATGTCAACATCTATCTATGTGTGTAAGTCATCCAATACATGTAAATTTAATCTAATCTACACTAATGATTCTAATATTCTTCGTACCTGATCAACTTCCATTCCATATCCATATGCATTTTTAGCAATTGATGATACATTCTCCATATTCACCAATATCTATATCTGCATCCATATTTATATTTCAAAATAGATAAGAAGAATGTAATATCTATATTAGTATTTGTATCTAACCATTTGCTTCTTTGTGAATAAACTGATAGTGAAAGTTCCAATTGGATATCCACATATACCCATCGGATTTTTTTGGATGGGGCATTGGTTATGATGTAACAGAAACCCGATCCCTCATTTTCAAACGGATATCCATGATTTTAACGTCAGAACAAACAGATCAAGCTGGGTACCGTTGATCCGAATTTTGAACACCTCTACTTATCGCTCGTTCAAATAAAATTAAACAAAAATGGGCCAATCTTCTCTAAGTTCTCAATCTTCTTTTGTTAGTTAAGCATAAGACTATATTTTTCATATATCACACATGGAAGGAAGTGAGGGAAGCGGGAAGGATAAACAGAGTTTAGTGCAAAAAAAGATGATGTTGTCAAATGTGAGTTTTTTCCCGGACATGGCACAACCCTGTCCATAATTCTCGCTCAGGGCATGGAAGGATGGTATTTCCCAGCGAGGATATGATTCACCAAACGGTTCGCCGATCAACCCACTACCCGCCAGTTCAACGCTCCCTCCCGAGGCGCACGCCTATGCCCGAGGAGTAACGCTCCCTCTCGAGGCGCGCGCCTCTGCCCGAGGAGTAACACACATGCTCGTGTGCCTGGGATTCCCGAAAACGGTCAGTCAGCGAACCGTTCGCCGAATGAAGCCCTCACCAGCGCATATAAAAGCCGACTCTCCTTCCCTTCATTCCTCACACAATCTTCACACTTTTCTCCCTCTCACACAATTCCTCCCTCTTGCATTCCTCCCTCTTACAATTTTCCCTCTCACACATTTCTCCTTACTTTAATTATATGTAAAATTATTTAAGTGAAATATTAATAGTTTAAATTAAAGTCGTATTAATTATTTCAATTATAATTACTTATTAGTAATTTAATAACGTATAATTATAAAAGACTTAATAATGTAATTAAGTTATAATTAATAATTAATAATTAAAATACATGATTTAATTAAATTATCTAGATTATAATTAATACTTAATAATTAATAGTAAATAACTAGTAATTAATTATATTTTTGGAATAAATTTTTTAATTAAAAACTAATAACTAATAATTTAATTTTATGTTAAAATAATTAAGTGGAATATTATTAATTTAAAATAAATCCATGTTAATTATATAAATTTTAATTAAAGTGAGAAGTCAATATTAATTTAATTATTAGAAGATAATTCTTTCCGATTAATAAAATAATAAATAATAATAGAGCCATGGGATTTAATTAAATTATTTAAATTATAACTAATAATTAACTTTTTACATTTTAGTAATAATTAATAATTACTTACTCTAATTTAATGAGAATTAATAAATAATTTAAAAATACTTAGTTAATTCTGGGTTAAATTAATCCTAGATAAAAACCTCTTAGTGCTATCAATGGACATATTAACCATATTAGTGAAGCGGTCTTGAGCTCCATAATTTGGTTGATATGCCTAATGTAAACAACAATTTATTTGAGAATACGAAGACATTAGGCTCGATCAGGTTCACGATCAGGCTCAAACTCGACTGGGCTCGACAAGCTCGACTGGGCATGACTTAATTCTATTGTCACAACCAATGCAAAGAAAACCATATGTACATGTAGCTTTAGTTACATTTAAAAAGAGGATGTTCATATGGTAGGTGTGATGAGGATTACAATCTTGTTAACAAGGTGATGATCATGAAAAGAAAGAACATGTTATTTCCTAAATCACAAATTTAAAATATATTGAGTCATTACATGATATTGTTAATATTTAAATCGCAAAATTAAAAAAATATTGTTTAAAAATTAAATCCATACCTTAATTTGGAAAAGAGACCTTTCAAGGGAGATGGGAATGCAAGAGAGAGGAATGCAAGAGGGAGGAATGTATGAGAGTGAGAAATGTGTGAGGATTGTGTGAGGAATGAAGGGGAGGAGGGTCGGCTTTTATAGGGGTGGGTGAGAGCTTCAATCGACAAAACCATTCGCTGATCGGCGAACGGTTCGCCGATTGATAGTTTCCGGGAATCCTGAGCACGTGAGCACGCACGTTACTCCTCGGGCAGAAGCATGCACCCCGGGAGGGAGCGTTACTCCTCGGGCAGAGGCGTGCGCCTCGAGAGGGAGCGTTGAACTAGCCGGCAGTGGGTTGATCAGCTTACGATTCACCGATCATTCGTCGATCGACGAACGTTTGCCGAATGATGACCTGACTAAAAATACTATTAGCATGCACAGAGAAAAAAAACTCTCAAATGCAGCAGCTGTGAGACGGGGAAGGAAAGAAGTCACATGAGATATGGTGTCTCATGAACACCAAACCAAGTCCCATGCACATTTATGAAGGACATGACATGCCATTTGATTATGGCAGCAATCCTGCTGCTTTACGTGTCCTTCGGACACCGGAGGTGTCAGAGCTCGTCCCATGGTCGTTTCAGCACCACCACCATAGCATTAACATCATCCATCCATCTCCATCATTTCAACCTGCTTTCTTTTTCTCACCAAAAGAACTTACTTTCATACAACTCCTCAAAATATTGAAATAACCGATATCCGGAAACAGAGACAATTAAAGCGGAAAATGTGGTGGGGGAACCCATCGTCCATCATCATCTTCATATAAAAAGACATTCTCGTCGGCCTATCAGAAAAAAAATTGGTGTATACAAATTAGCCATTTCTGCATCACCCAATAAAAAAGAAGAAAAGAAGATAAAAAGTTTGATCTTTTCCTTTTTCCCATCTTACCACCAAACAAACGCAACATCTCAAAAAAATCAAACTCTCCAACTAAAAAGGAACAGATTTAAAGGGAAAAAAAGATCAAGAAACAGGTATGATAAAGTTGAAAGAAGAGGAAGGAGAGGAAGAAATCAGGAAGAGGGCATGAGATGGGGGAGCTTGCCCTCTTCGCCACCGACCACCGCCGCCCCTCTCCTCCCCTCTGTGAGCCTCAGCCACAGGCAGACCACCGCAAAGCTGACGAGCAAGCTCAGCATCCCACTCCCCACGCCGACCCACACGATCCCCACCACTCCGATCTCCTTGCCTTTCCTCTCGCCAAGTGGGTAGCCGTAGAGGTCCCTGTTCCTCTCGAAGGAGGTGGCATTGAAGCTGGGGAGACCCGCGGAGGTCCTGTTGGCTAGGGACATGGGGACCTAGACTTGGAGCCTGTTGTCGCTGACGTCGAAGAAGGAGAGGCGCACCAAGAAACCCATCTGGTCGGGGATGGGTCCGGAGAGGAGGTTGGAGTGGAGGTCGATGACGTTGAGGTAGGAGCAGAGCGCGAGCTGCGGGGGGATGTGGCCGGAAAGGAGATTGAGGGAGAGTTTGAGGAAGGCGAGGTTGAGGAGGAGGTGGAAGTCGGCGGGGACGGGCCCCGTGAGGGAGTTGAGGGAGAGATCGAGGGACTGGAGGTTGGAGCAGGGGGAGAGGAAGGAGGGGAGGGAGCCAGAGAGGGAGAGGTTGGCGAGGGAGAGCTTGAAGAGGCGGTTGTTGGTGCAGGTGGCGCCGAGGAGAGGTGGGGAGGAGTTGCACGGGGAGGAGAGGGAGGAGGCTGACCAGGAGGACAGGACTGGGTGGTGTTGCTGCCGCGTGAGGGAGGAGAGGAGGGTGCTCAGGCAGAGCTGGTCGGAGGGCTCGCCGGAGGAGAGCAACCCAACAACAGCCACGAAGAAGAAGAAGCAGAAAAGGGAGGAAGATGGTGGTGAAGGCGTGGACATGGACATGAGAACGGATGCGAGAGAGAGAGATGGTGAGATGAAAATAGTTTATCTCCTCTTCGCCACCTGCACCAACAAGACAACAACAGCCACAAGTATGCTCACGTTGGTAGGTTTACTCTCACGGTGAGTTTGGTTGGGGGTTATCCCCACTTTGGATAGCTAACCCTCAAAACCCCCGCTTTTAACCCACTAGTTGGGCTCACTTCCTTCCAATCAAAAAAATTATATATTATACCATCATATCATCTAAAAATCATAAAATACTCAACTTATACTCACTATTTCAAACTTCAATACAATCGCATTACAACAATCACCTACTTTTTCAAATTTCAATACAATCATATCATAATAACTACCAACTTTTCAAATTCCAATACAATCACATCACACAAACCCTCCCCAACTCTTAACCCACCAACCAAACACACAAACATAAAACCGGGTTATCCACCCCTGGATAATCCACGAACCAAACGCACCCTCACTGTCTACCTTGCAGAAGCCAAAGTAGTCAAAGAATGACCCCACAAGTTGAGAATCATTATGATTCTGGTGTGGTGATACAAGGGCGGATCCTCTGCACTAACGCAGAGCTCGCTACAATCACTCTAGTTTCATTTTCGTGTGAACCTTTGGATGAACCACTATTTTACAGCAGACTCTGGTACTGCTGCTCGCGTGTTGATACAGCTGAAATAGGTTTTGGTAAAAAAAATTTTTTTGCTTATCGTTGGAACCTAAATCATCTATCAAGTAAAAGCATGGATTTTATAGGAAATCTACAAGCATGAACACGAAGAAGTAAACAATACCTAGATTTTTTATTTTAAAATAATAAAAATAAAATTTAGTTTATTTTGTCTTTTTTTTCAGTTTTTATTACTTTTCAAAGGAAGAACGGTGGTATCCTACAAGTATATAAAATAGCTAGAAAATTCAAACAGGGAACACAGATCTAGAGACATCTTTTTTCATGCAATAGTTATGATTTTTATGGGTGTTTGCTTATATTTTTATCTTTTTACAAGTAGTCAACTTAGGAAAAATATAAAAATATAGCAAAATATTTCTAAAAAATGCAAGAAAAACCCTATGAAAGAAAATATAATATACTTCAATGGAAATATTTTATATAAACTTTTTGAAGAATTTTTACTAATTTTTATTATTTCTTTACAGGAGCGACTTTAATTAACTCATAACATTCTCTAATTAATTATGAAAAATTCAATAAGATCATATTACATACCTCGTATCCTTATTACGCTAGCTAAAAGATTCAAAGCAAGAAAACTAGTAGAGTGGTCAAATATCAATTTTACACTCAACATCCTATTGTTCTTTAGAGTGACAATACTAAAAGAATACGGTGAAGACAAAAATGAACTTACATCTTGAATGAGGGAGAACAATTGAGATTTATGACTCTATCTAGCGCTAGATATTGAGTTTTGTATCACCTATGATGGGTCATTACAACAATAGTGACCTCTACTGACATTTTTTTGTGAAGTGCTCAATGAATAAAGCTTCATCATACAATCTCCTGACAAATCTGCAATTCGTTGCAAAAAATTGCCGGTATAAAGGTTGTTGCTATATTTGTAGCAACAATTAATAACCATTGAGAGATTTGAAACGATAACAAATAAAAGCGTCATTAGCTTATCATTTACAACAAATAAAAACACCATTAATTATCTTTTGCAAAAAATAAAAGCTTCATTAATTTATCTTTTGCAACTAATAAAATCTATTACTATTTCGATGTCATGTGACCTCTTTATGATTTAACATATATTTGTGTCACTATATATAATATAGGATAAATTTAAAAATGATTTATTTGTTATTATATAAATTATAATAAATTTATTTATTGAATACTATTCCTTATACTGATCAAATATATGTGCATCAATGGATTTAATTAAATTCAATATCATCCATGACTAATCCAAAAAATATACACAAGACTCTATTCAAATACTAAATGTTGCAGCTTGTACAAAGAACACCAAAATCTACC
Source organism: Ottelia alismoides (assembly GCA_037367405.1). Lineage (NCBI taxonomy): Eukaryota > Viridiplantae > Streptophyta > Magnoliopsida > Alismatales > Hydrocharitaceae > Ottelia > Ottelia alismoides. Next base: position 57,886 of record JAZKJV010006172.1, on the reverse strand, counting down.
ACATGTTCACATATGTTCCTATCTTGAATTTCAAATTTAAATAAATGAAACAAAACAAAATTTAAATTGCTTGACGACAATAAAGGCTAACCAACCAAGTAAAAAGTCTAATAAAAAACATGCATTACCCCCATCCTTGTGTTATATAAGCGCTTGCAAAATTAAGAGGATATATCACTAATTTAATAGGAAGTCTAAGATATTCATGGTGTGACAAAATTTAAAAGGATGTATCATAAGATATTTTCATGGCATTCAACTTGTAAAAGGGAATGGGTTCTGATAACTGAGATTTTTCGAAGGGTCAAGTATGTCCCACACAAGGTGGAGACACAATCGTTGCGGCGACCCTCAAGAAACCGCAATCAATCAACAATTAACCCACAATAATAACCAATAAATAAAAATAATGTGTGGGATTAAAAATTATTTTATTTAACTCTACAAAATATGTTATAGTGCAAGTAGTGCAGAGTGACAAACATATGGAGCAAAAAGGATATATTGTGCAGTGGGGTGCAAAAATGATTGTGTGGTCTTCTTATGTAAATTTTTTATGTGGGTTTTTTTATTTTATATATTTTTTATCTTTTTGTTTTATATTTTTTTTGAATTTTATATTTTTATGTTTCTTTTTTATATTTTTTTAGATTTTGTATTTCTTTCTCTTTTAGTTATCTAATATGATGATTTATAAGATTATATATACACTATAGGATAATATATATATATAAATATAACTAAAAATAACCAAAATTACATAATTAACTATTTTTGGATTTTAAATAGTTTTTTGTGATTTTTTGTGAATTTTTTTTATATTTTTAAAGTCATAAATACCCTAAATAAGGGATTTAATAAATACCTGAAATTGAAATGAAGATTAAAAATAGCAAAATAAGTCCAAAATTCTTCAAATAAATTTTAATATATAGATAATAATATAAATAAAATTCAGAGTGAAAATATATTTTTTTTATTTTTGGGAATTTTTAATATTTTTAAATTGGATTTTGGAGCTTTTTTTAATTTTCTTTTTCTATTTTTAGGGTTTTTAATTTTTGGAGTTAGAAAATAAAGGAAAAAAACATAGAATATATTTTTTGGAATTTTTCAGAAATGTTTTATATTTTTTAATATATTATAAGCTAAACAGGGAATAATTATGATGTTTTTATTTTTATAAAATAGTAAAAATATTGAAAATTAAAATACAAAAATGTGGCGTGAATCTATGACATATCAAGCATCTAATCCTATTTTTGAGGATTTTTTAAAGCATAATTGATCATTTTAATAAATGAGAAGCTATAAAAAGAAACTACAACCTAGCAAGGGTAGATATGTAATTAAAATAAAGTGTAAGTCCTTGTTGCAAAATGTCAAAAGTTATATAACTACAATAAAAAGTTTCTGCTTTAAATACAAAATAAGAGACATGTAAGGGACTTCCTGTAAAATCTCCAAGCTCGCGTGTATGGACACTAAGTTTCGCTAGCAGACCAAAATGCAAATATAATGAAATACGGGGGCTTTTCTGCAAATATTAAAACTATTTAACACAATAGATAAATGTTTGAATATTAACATCAAATTACAAAAATCGAGTCATTAATAGCATAAAATACCCCTTCAAATGCGCAGGAGCAGACAGCTGATCTCGCTTCAATTATCACACGTCAACAGGAGGACACTGATGAATCTCCATTTCATCACCTTTATTCTATCATTTTGGACTTAAAAACCCCAGCAAATGCATGTAAATAGCATCAATTTGTACATAATAGCATTCCTTATTTATTGTATTAATTACACATAAAATAAGGTTTTTAATGCCAAAATTATAGAATAAAGAGAAGAAGAGAAAAAGGAATAAACTATTGTAAATATTTTATGACCCCAACCCCGAGACCAATTCCAGAATAGAATTGGTCGACAAGGAATAAAGTAGGGGGAGATAAGGACCAAAAATAGAATAAATACCTCATTTATTTATTCATTAATTATGCATTTTTGACACATATTTTATTCTTTATTATTTATTCACCAAATAAAGAAACTTTGTACATGAAAGTTGTAGATAATAATATAAATAAAAATACAAAATTAAGTTTGTACAAAAATAATATACTATGATCATTTTATACACGAAATAAAAAGCCAAAAACCAAACTTCACAGATCCATATCTTTCAAATAAAAACTCAAAACATAGTAAAATCACCTTTAATTGTATATAACTTTTTAAGAGCTATTTAATGAAGGTGGTTTCAAAATTTTTAGAGTTTATCTGTGGAAGTTAGGTTTTTGACCCCTATTGTACAGTTTATCTGATTAAAATATTCATTATTCATTATTTTTACAAATTTATTTAATACATGTACATATTGAAATTAGAAGAAAACTAAAAAGAAAATCTCAAATAAAATAAGTATATAAAATACAGAGATAAAATACCTATGTATACATGTATATAAATAAAGGGGAAATATATTCTTTTATTCCTTATTCTTTTGTATTTTTATAATGTTGTAAATATCACATGTATTCTATTAAAAATACAAAACTATAATAAAACCCATTAAAATACATTTAAATAAAATAGAATACCTAAAACATAAGTAAACTACCTATGAATATACCTACACAATATACTTACATATTTATTTAAGTGTACAAATAACATCATAAAAATCAAATAAAAATATATTTATACTCACAAAAATAAGTTGTAAATATATAAAATAAAAGAATAAAATAATAAAATAAATACACAAAATAAAAATAAAAATGCACAAAACATAGATGAATATACCTATAAATACCCTATTAAAAATTAACTACTAATAAATAAAGCCAAAAATAAATAAAAATCATAATAAAATACTATATAAAATAATAAACATTTTTTATTTTATACTCGAAAAATAAAATCATTTTCTATTTTTAATTATTTATTCTTTAATTAAACCTACTGTTTTGTCTTTTAGCGGCCTACGTGGACCAATGGCAGGCCGCCAAAAGTTGATCGCGGTCAACTGTCCCATCTGGGACTCTGACCCGCCAGACATGTTCCATCCCTGCTTTTCTGCCATTTTTTTGCGGACGAACCATCCATCAATCGCCGATGATTCCTTATGACAAAATGATCTCCGGTCATCTGGCATTTATGTCGACTTTGTAGATACGTTGTAAATACATCGGACTCTTTGCTTCACGTCGGTCAATAAGGGTGCCTGAAAATGTGCATAAATAAATAACCTCCACCTCCCTCTCAATTTTGCTTAGTTTTCCACCTTGTTTTGCCCCCGCCTTCAGCCTAGTGATTTCCTTCGTGACAGGGAGGAGCCCCTGGAGGGTCTGAGCGGGCGAAATGGGGCGGAGATGTACCCACAGCCGTGCTCCGGCGTGGTCCTACTCCTTGGCCGAACAGCCAGGTTAGAGCTGCGCACTTTACATTTCTAGGTAGATTTTCCTTCCAGCTTTTTGTTCATGCAATTAGTTTAAGGATTATCCTGTAGGTTTAGCCTAATTAGTTAGATTCGTAGTTTGCTGGAGCTCCGCTCCGGTGAACCATTTCATCGTGATCTGACCGTTCACCGACCTCGCTTCCACCTCCATCTTCTTCCCCTCTCATTTATCTATGCCCTCTGCCCTTCCACTCAACCAGATCCTCCTGGGATCTGGAAAATGAGGCCCACCTCCGCCGCACTCCGCCGGATCTCTCCGCCCGTGCCACCAGCCATCCCCCGTCTGCAATAAGGCCCCAGAACCCTTCCTTTGTGCTTGTGAGACTTTCTTGCAAGGTCTGGAGGCCAATAGACCCCCGCAGGGGTCGATTTTTGTAGGAGTTCAGGTACCTGGGACGCCTTTCCTTCCTCAGCCTCACGGAGAAGCTCCGGCGAGCTCCGAGGCATTTTGCAGCACTCAGACGATAGAGCAAGGCCCCAGGTGTCTTTTTGGAGCAGTAGCAGCTCGAGGGACGATCGGACGTGAGCGCACCACCGAATCGAAGGTCGGGGATGGGGAAGATCTTCCCTGTTCTTCGACCCTTCGTCTTTACCGTCTGATCAAGGAGGACTCCCGGTTTGCATAAGCACCATTGGATGGAGCCCAGCATCAGCCGTCAGATCACGATCTAATCTCGTGCATCCATCAACAAAGAGGTACCAGCCATCGGATGAGCACCACGTGTCTAAGTGAAAAGATTCTCGCCGTTCGATCCAACACTTTAAGGGGTAAATTGCACTCATACCCCTGTCTGTTTTTATATTTAATATTTAATTCTGTAAATAAAATATTATGTTGTAAATAAATAGGGATTTTTGCATGTAGGCCCTTATACTTTTCATATTTACATTTTGGTCCCTGCTAGCGTCATATGACACATGATGTTGGAAATTTTGTACATAGGCCCCCAGTATTTTTGTATATTGTAAAATAGTTCCAGAACTTTAAATAAATATTTATTTCAGTTGGGTAAATTGTAATATGGTACCTGAACTTTATTTTATTTGCAGTTATGCCCCTGTCAGGCCTTTTTATTTTTATGACTTTTACCTAATTATTAAAAATAGCTAGATAGCTCCAAAAATTCCACAAAAATAGGGTTAGATGCCCCATGCAGTACACTTTCACGCCACGTGTCCATTTTGCATTTTTAGCATTTAACCTATTTATTAAAATTAAATTAGAGCTTAAATAGTCCTTGTCTAATTTATAAAATACCAAATAAATAAAAAAAACATTGTAAAAAAATTCCAAAAAATTATATATGATATATTTTGATCTTTATTGAGTCAAGAAATCAAAAACCCTAAAAATAGTAAAAGAAAATAAAAAAATCAGAAAGTTCCATAATCCAACAAAAAAATATAAAAATTCAACAAAAATCCCAAAAATATGTTTTTCTATTTAAAAGTTATATATATATATATATTTATTTAATATTAAAATCAATTTGGGTAATATTGGGACTTATTTATTATTTTTAAAACCCAAATTAATTTCAAGTATTTAGTTAATCCCATATTTGTGATATTTTTTATTTTAAAAATACATAAAAAATAGTAAAAATTCTTGGAAAAATACAAAAACATAAAAAAAAACATAAAAAGCACAAAAATATTTTATTCCCCGAATTTTGCTTATTTTTACCTATTTTTATAAATACATTATCTCTCTCTTTTCTTATATTGTATATATTACTTTATATATAAATTAAAAGAAAAGGGAATGAAAAAAATATAAAATATACAAAGTAAATGCAAAATCAGAAAATTAAAATCAAAATATAAAGATATAAAATTAAAAAAATAAAGAAAATCAAAAATTAAAAACCCACAAAAATAATAACATGGACAAGAAAAGGGTTGAATAATTTTGTATTCAATTTTGCCCCCAAACCGTATGCTCCCAGTGTTCGACCCCTACTTGTGCTTACACCTATACACATTAGAATGTAGAGTTATAATAAATTTTAACTCCACATTTCTGAGATTTAATTGCTTATATTTAATTGTGGGTTAATTGTTGATTAACCAGGATTTATTGAGCGGTCAACGCATCGACTATTGATCCGCCTTGTGGATTAATATGACCCTCGATTCTTTTCAGTTATCAGACACACGATACCGCTTCGGTAGGCGATGGTCAGGATTAGATCTCTGAATATCAGATCAAACAGTGATGCGCTGCTTGATCCAACGCATGCTGCTCCACACGAAGAACAAACCACGATCGAACGACCCTGAGGGATTCTGGATGAACCGTGAAGAACTCGACCTGGAGTTGCTTCGATCACTTGAATCCTGATGCTCCTACACTTCTTGAAGGTGCCAAGAAGTGGAATTGGCTTCTGGGCTCGATCCGCAACCTCATGGAGGTCTCAAAAAGATCAGGGGTCCATCGATGGGACCTTGGAAAGCTCTATCACCTGGAGCGTGTACCTGAGCTATAACGGGGGCTCAGATGCCCCCTTCCAGCCGCTATCCTGCAGGATAAGAATGATGAAGCTCATTCGGGTGAGGCAACTGGACAGTTATTGGCAAAGATCGGGGGTGGAACAGTGAATGGGAAGCGAGGTCTGACGAAGGGGAGGAGTTGGACCTCGAGTGACTAGATCTGAAGAGGTCTGGGTGGCTGGCGACGTTCGGGTGATGGAGAAGCGAAGTGGCTATGAATTGGAGTGAATAGTGGGTCGAAACGGTGTGGGTACGATGAACATAGGGTGGTCGGAGCTCTAGAGCTCCGTCGAGAGTTAAGATCCAATTTAACAGCTCAACACGCGATTAATGTGAAAAATAAACACAAAAAATGGAATTAAAGTTAATGGTTACATTAAAGAGCGAAGAAAATTGTACCTCCGATGGCCTGAAGCCCGGAGATGAACCTCGATGACCAGCAACCCTTCTCGCAACAAAAGGGACCGGTCGAGCTCGCTGTCACCGAGCTCAAGGCATGGAGCACAGGAGGAGGAGAAAAAGCCATGCTAAGGTGAACCAAAGAATGAAAATGGAGGTGGACGACCTTATGTACAGGATGGTGAAGGTGGCTTGTTCGAGTTACTATCACGGGCGAATCGAAGGGGGTCAGCCCAAGTAAATGAATGGGCGTGCATCATGGATGTACAAGGGAGAAAATTCATGAAAGGTCAAATCTCCCTCGAGCAATGTATCATTGAGTGTAAAATAGAGAAAGAGAGGTCAAAAGTTGTTCTGACAAGGTCTAGGGAGGCAGATCAGGCAGTTGACATAGGTCAACTGTCGAAGCCATCGGGTTTGTCCACGTGGATCAACCAGGAAAAACCAATCCAAAATAATTGAAAATCGATTAATAAATAGTAAACAATTTTATTAATTTTAAGTTATAAAATAAAAAATGTCTATTATCTTCGATAGCATTTTATTTTGATTTTTATTTATTTATTTGAAATTTTAATTTACAAGTTATTTTTTTAGGGTTTAATTATAGGTATATTTATCTATATATATATTATGTGTGTTTATATTTAATTTGTATTTTTGATTTTATTATTTTTTTCTTATTTTATATAATCACAACTAATTTTTATATACTTCAATATATTTTTACTTTATTTTTTTAACATAATATTTACACTTAAATGAATAGATTTATAAATATATAAGTGTAAGTATTAGTATTTCATCTATGTATTTTATATAAGTATTTTATTTTAATGTCTATTTATAATTTTATTCTAATTTTAGATGTAAATTTGTTATAAATAATATTTACAAAAATCTAAAAATATAATTTATGAAAATAATAAAGAATAAATAAAATGAATATTTTATACAGTTATATAGTATAATAGAGGTCAAAAACTTAACTTTCACATACTAACTCCAAAAAAATATGAAACCACCTTCATTAAATAGTTTATTAAAATTTATATACAATTAAAGGTGATTTTGATAACTTTGAGTTTTTATTTGGGAGATATGGGTTTGCGAAGTTTGGGTTTTGAAATTTTATTTTGAGTATAAAAAGTACATTGTATATTATTTTTTCATGAAATCAATTTTGTATTTTTCTATACAGTTTTATCTACAACTTTCATGTACAAAGTTTCTTTATTTGAGGTATAAAATGTAAAAAATAAAATAGGTCCCAAAAATGAATAAATGATGAATAAAAGAATGTGTTTTCAAGTGCTTTTTGGCACTTACCTCCCCCTACTTTATTCCTTGTCGACCTAGTCATCAAGATGCCTAGGTTTAAGGTCATAAAATACCTTCAGTATTTTATTATTTTTATTTTCTTTTTTTATTCAATAATTTTAGCATTAAAATAGAATTTTATACACAATAATGTAATAAAGAATGAATGCTAATTTTTACAAATTAGGTCTATTTACATGCATTAGCTAGGGTTTTTAAGGTCAAAATGATAGAATAAAGGTGGTGAAATGGAGATTCATCACCCCCTATACTAGCCTTTGCTAGTCCCTAGCTAACACTTATGTAATAAGTGCAGAAAATGAAAAAAAACAAAGAAAAAAAAAGGAAATAAAGTAGATTGTATTTAATTGTCAAACTTGGATTCATAAAATCAAAGTTTGGAGCTTAAGTCGGACCTTTGGAATTTTAGTACGATCGGAACCTTATTGGGAATCAGATTTGAAATACAACAACCTTCGAGAATCCCAAAACTATGCTCAAGTCTCCTCAATAGCCAAGTCAGAATAATTCAACTCATATGCAAATCGTTATGGCTATGAATCTCACTTGTACAGTGTATGTGATAGTGGCTCCCCTCAACTGAAATGATAAAGCGACTGACTTCTCCAGCATGACAACCCAATGATTCCTCAATCCAGCAACTCCTTCCTCAAGGAGCGGGACATTCCCTTCTAAGTTCAAGTGGCAACCAGCTCAAGAGGAGGGGGTGAAGAGAAGAATGGACGGTAGCCAATGTAGCTACCTATCCTAGGATGCATGACCAGTGTAGTCAAGTCATCTAGCTGTAGGCTCACATGATATGACTTTGAAGTTCAAGCTTGCTTATTGACTATACAAATATATACACTCCGACAGGCATTTTATTTTCAATCAGGCAAGTCCACTTTTTGGAGTTTTTGCCTTTTGCTTTCTTTTTTTTAAAATATTATATACATCAGGATTTACATAAGGAGTTTTTCCTCTTAAACTAGTAGACTATCCCTCTTTTGAAGCATTATCGCAACCCACACTCTCCTGTCTTTAGACGTCTCTGCTACTGGACGGGTTGGGGTGCACTTCCCTCCCGAGACGAGGAAAAATGTTTCCACTTGTGTGTGTCTCATACTAGTGAATCCAATCCCTCGCCATTCCAACTGAGTTGAGCCAAGTTAAAGGTGCAGGTGTCCAAGTTAGGTCATTATCAACATGAGCCATGTGTGTGCTCCGAAATACTCTCCTTCGCCAGTCATGACGACATTGAACCAAGTCTAACGATTCTCAAAGAATTAAGTCAACTAGACCTGAAGTACCTCAATTCCAGCTCCTATAAGGTTCTTGTGATTACGTAGATTTTAAGGTCCAACCGAGTTCCAATCTTCTGATTTTACTTAGACTAGTTAAATTATCAAACTCGATCTGAAAAATGTGAATGATATGCCAATGCTATGTACAATGCAGAAAATATATTTATGATGCAATTTTCAAACTTTTGATCTTTTTATAGATTTTTTAAAAAGATTTTAAAATTTTTTATGCAATTTTTCCAAAAAGGTTTTTGCAAATATTTTTTATTTTTGATTTTGCAAATGTTTTTGGTATTTTTCAAAATAAAAGATTTTGGATAAATATTGGTACAAATATTTACACGGGGATATATCTTATATTTACAAGAGTTGTGTTTTTAAGATTTACAAGGGATATATGATTAAGTTTATAGATACATATATACCATTGGTAAAGAATTTTTATGTGATGTATATATTCCTCAACCATTTTGAAAATCACAAATAAGTTTGAAAACTATAGTCCACAATAATTTTTACAAATAATTTTTACAAACATTTACAAAATTTGAAAATCATTTTGCAAAGGTTTTTCAAACATTATATGTATATCTTTCAAAATATTTTTGCAACCATTTTCCAAATCATTTGCAAATAATTTTCAAAAAAATTTATTTCACATAAAGAAAAGATTTTTTACAAATAAGATACTTTTACAAAGGTTGAAAATATTTAATAAAATATTTTCCAAATAGTTTTCAAAAGATTTTTAAAAAAGATTTTCAAACTATTTTTCAAACATTTTGCAAAAAAAATATTTTTACATGATTTATTAATCAATAAATACAAAAAGAATTTAAGGAATAATATGCATTTTTTATTATGTGATTTTAATGAATTTTATACTATGTATATAGTATTTTATACAACATTTTAGCCATAATTATTATTAAAAATATGAAAGTACGAGTTATGGATCAAGCATATATGCAGCATATATGACCCCCCTATATTTAGCTTGAGCTATGTCTTCAGATCAGAGAGAAAAAGAGAATACATAACTTGTACTGAGTATAGAAAAGCTTAAAGAATAAATGAATGAAGAAATGAACGAAGAAATAAAATGAATGAGAAGCAGACCGCCCCTCCTGTACTTAGGATAAAATAATCCTAAGTATAATAGATTGTGTACAAGGCAGGGAGGGTCACGGATGGGAATGAACAGATCGTACCCGGACTGTCTCCCCCTATACTTAAGGTAAGATATCCCTAAGTATAGACAAGAAGAGGAGACACTAGAGGGGATCAAAAAAATGAAAGAACTTGGGGTGTACACCCCCTAAACTTAGGACAAAGTACGTCCTAAGTATGGACGATTGAAAAAAGGGGTGACACCTTTTTTGGTAGAAAAAGAAAAATGAAAATGAAAAGAAGAAAAGAAGAAAGGATAGATAAAGATAGAAGAAGGAAATGAATAGAATGTACGCATCACTCCCCCTATACTTAGGGTAAAAGAGCCCTAAGTATAGGCAACGACACGACTGATGAAATCGAACGAAGAAAGAACACTCGGCTCATCCACCCCCCCCCCATACTTAGGACAAAGTATGTCCTAAGCAAGGCATACAAGAAAATGGGGTGGATGAGCGATACAATGGATGGACAGAGGAAAACAAATGTGAATGTATAAGAGGATGTATATACAAAGATCAAGAAGGTAGAAAGCAGACCTTCTTGTGAGACTGCTGAGGAGTGGATCTGACAAGGTGTAGGTCGACATCGAGGTCCTCAGATGACATAAACCGATCAGGATCGACCTGGGGAAGTTCCTCAGTTGTATCAAAGTGGAAAAGCACGAACGGATCAGTGGAAGAAGTGTGGCTAGATCCGCCCAGGGAAGTCTCTGCTAGGTCATCATCAAAATGAAATGGGACAAACTCATCTATGGAAGTAGTCAGGTCAGGTCCGTCCTGTGAAGGCTCGCATATGTCGAAGTGAAAAGGGACAAACTCATCATCAGAAGAAGTAAGGTCAAGTTCGTCCTGTGAGGTCTCTACTGGATCATCATCCTCATCAAAAGGGTTGAATTCCTTTATAAAAGCAACAAGATCAACTTCTGCCTCATCAGTCTCGTCTAAGTCTATCCTCCGCTCAAAATGTGTCAATCGTGTAAATCTCGTGTATGTCATTCAATACATCACCAATCACAGGAAAAGGAAACTCCAAGTTCTACAATTTCCGAGCCTTCCTCCTTGTGGAATTCTCGGGTCTCATCATCAGTCATAAAGCATACCTCTCTGATATCAGCAGATAGGTCATAGGCCTCGGGGTCGGCTAACACGGACGCGCTCTCATGGGATGTGGGTCTCTGGTCAATAGTAGGTGCAGTGATCAACACATCGCTCCCGACATCAAATCGGAAGCGAAACTCTCCATATCCATAGTCTATAACGGCCCCCACAGAGGTGAGAAAAGGTCGTCCCAGGATCATTGGAGAGTGCTCCACAGGGGTGGAGGTATCCATGGGCAATACAGTAAAATCTGTAGTGAAGCTCATGCCCTGAATAAGTATGTCGACGTTCTCAAGAATACCCTTCAAACTCTTTATTGATCCATTAGCAAATTGAACAATCATCCTGGTTTTCTTGAGAGGCCAAAGATGAATAGATTGTACCAATGAGAAGGGTATTATACTGATCGATGCACCGCCGTCAAGGAGAATGTTATCACATATATGGTCAGAGATGGTGCAGCTCACAAGAGGTGTGACAATGTTTCTTTTCCTAGAAGAAGGGCGGTGAGTTATGGCATGGGCAGTGGCCATGGTCAAGATATGACGCTCAAATATGCTCCTCCACTTTCTCTTCTTGGGTTGAGCAGCAGATAAATGGGTCATGGCCTAGCGAAGTGGGGCATCAATGATCTCATGAATAGCGGCCACCACTTCTTGTTCAGTCGACATTTTTTGAATTTTTGGATCTCTTCCATACAAGGTAGGAGGTCATAATCATTATCTACACAAGGACGATGAAGAGCAGTCTGTACAGTGTGATCCTCGGGGTCAATGGTGGGACAGGAGGTTAGCGAATTTGTGGGCAAATGATCTGGCATTGGGATCCTCTCCTCACAAAATGACTCAACAATATGTCTCCCGGATTCTTTTGTATTTTTGAATTTTTCTCATTTTTTTATTTTTGGCGATTGAAAGCTCTCATCGGTGTCCTCAAGTGAATCCAAATCCTCAAATAGTGGAGCAGCATTCTGGCTCTTATTAAAACAAGTGAGATCGTCAATCCTCGAATCCATATGCTCCATTAATCGGTCATAGTCTCAAGTGTTGACTCCATGAAAGGTGACTCCAACAGATCAGTCTTGGGTGGGTGAGGTGGAAGAAAATGCGAGGGTGATGGTGGTGGGTAACAGTCCGAGGCCTGAAAATGAGGATTAGGTGGATATGTATAAAAGTTAGAAGGAAATTCCTCCTGGAAAAAGGGCGGTGGAAAAGGTTGTAGGGTACGAGGGATCCGCAAAGTCCGGATAAAATGCACTCCAGTCGACCATCTTCAAAATAAGAGAAAATGATCGGGAGAACACGATGGTTAAATCAATAAGTGTGAGAAGAAAGGTGTAAATGTCTAGATAGATCGAGTATACACAAGCAATCACAAACAAACACACACAAACCAAACACAACCCTCAATTCACCTACTCAACTCAGTGAGGACTGCAAAAGTGCGATCTTTTTATCTTGTCTATTTTAGAGTTAGGTGAGAAGACAAAGTTGCATAAATAATTAGGAAGGCTTATGGGATTTGGTCACTAGTCCTTAGTGTGTATCTGAGTAATCTAAAAGGAATACAATGAGGATATTGCTCGCTTCAAGATAATGATTTTTGTTTTTGATTGATTTTAGGGTCAAGTAATTTTTTAAAGTCCCAATGTTATTGATTGACATTTTTTATTTTTAATAAGAATAACATGCCTGAGGAGTCAATTCTTTTTAACGGGTCCTGCAAGCGTTGTATATGACCTCTCTCAGCACGTGGTCTCAAATCCAAATAACTAACAATTAAATTTGTCTAAGACCGAATGAGCACTATAGGTACATGCAATGATAATTAGGTGTTTGGCCTTAATCTATCGATAAGAAATCCTATGTTAGGGCTCAATTACACAAAATAAAGAAAAGTGAAAACTCTAAAAATAGAATAAAAGAAAAGAGATGAAAGCAACGGAAAATCGACAAAGGCCCCTAGAGAACAATCCCTCAGGTACTGGACCTCGTGAAGTGTAGAGTAGAGTCTTGAGAGTCCTGAATTATTACAATTAGACGTCTCTCTCTCACTTAAATTACACAAATAATACAAAAAGTAAAAGTATCTTTATCTTCAAAATTTCTCTAAGCCATCTTATGCTGCTAGGTCAGAGATCTGAGTCAGCTTCACGTGGGTGCACAAGCGCTCCAAAGAGGGCTTCCCTCGATCCGTGGTACCTTGCAACAAAATCAATAAAGAAAGTGGTTAAACATCTCAACAATAATATCAAATAAATAGAAAATAGATAAAGAACAAATACAAACAAGCAAGAAGACTCAATCAAATAAACTAAATCTATGCGCAGTTGCTCCATGGCAATGGTACCATTTGATAACTGAGATTATTCGAAGGGTCAAGTATATTTCACACAAGGTGGAGACAGTCGTTGTGGCGACCCACAAGAAACCTCAATCAATCAACAATTAACCCACAATAATAATCAAGTAATGAAAATAATGTATGGAGTTAAAATTTATTTTATTTAACTCTACAAAATATGTGTATAGTGCAAGTAGTGTAGAGTGTCGAACATAGGGAGAAAAAAGGATAGATAGTGCAGTGGAGTGCAAAAATGATTGTGTGGTCTTCTTGGCTATTTTTTGTCGGTTTTAAATTATATATATTATCTTTTTATATTTTTATATTTTGGTTTCAATTTTATATTTTATATTTCCTTTTTATATTTTTTTAGATTTTGTATTTCTTTCTCTTTATATTAAACAATATAAGGATATATAATATTATATATACATTATAGGATATTATAGATATCAATATTACTAAAACTAACTAAAAATTACATAATTAAAAATTTTGGATTTTAAATATTTTTTACTATTTTTGTGATTTTTTGTGAAATTTTTATATATTTTTAAAGTTACAAATACCCTAAATCAGGGATTTAAAAAATATTTGAAATTGAAGTAAACATTAAAAATAAAAAATAAGTTAAAAATTCTCAAATCAATTTTACTATGTAGATAATAATATAAATAAAATTCAGAGATAGAAAATATATTTTTGGTATTTTGGAGAATTTTAATCTTTTTAAACCGGATTTTGGAGCTAGGGTTTTTAGTTTCTAGGGTAGAAAATAGAGAGAAAACACAAAATATATATTTTTGGATTTTTTTTTCAAAAATATTTTATATTTTTTTGATATTTTATAAGCTAAACAAGGAATAATTGTACTATTTTTTATTTTTATATTATAGGAGAATATTGAAAATTAAAATACAAAAATGTGGCATGAATCTATCATGCATCTAATCCTATTTTTGAGGATTTTTTAGAGCACAATAGATAACTTTAATAAATGAGAGGCTACAATAAGAAACTACAAACTGATAAGGGTAGATATGTAATTAAAATAAAGTCTAGGTACTAAGTTTCAAAATATCCAAAATTATATCACTACAATAAAAGTTTCTAGATTAAATACAAAATAAGAGACCCACATGGACCTTACTGCAAAATCACCATGCTCGCGTGTATGGACATGTGAGCTTTGCTGGCACGGGCCAAAATGCAAATATAATGAAATACAGGGGTAGTTTTGCAAATATTACAACTACTTAACACACAGATAAATATTTGAATATTAAAATCAAATAACAAAAATCGAGGGGTTAATAGCACAAAATACCCCTTCAAATGTGTTGGAGCGGACAGTAGATCTCATTTCACTTGCCACGCGTCAACAAGAGGATGCACAATAACGCTTCAATTGGAGACGATCAGGATTAGATCTCTGAATCATATCAGATGGTGATGCTCTGCTTGATCTGGCTCATGCTGCTCCACATGAAAAACAGACCATGATAGAATGGCTGCGAGGGCTTCTGGATGAACAGTGAAGAACTTGACCTGGAGTTGCTTCGATCACTCGAATCTCGACGCTCCTGCGCTCCCTGAAGGTGCCAAGATGGGGAAATGTCTACTGGGCTCAATCCGCACCTCAGAGAGGTCATAAAAAGATCAGGGGGCATCGATGGGACCCTGGATAGCTCGGTCACCTGGAGCGTGTACCTGGGCTATAACTGGGACTCAAATGCCCCCTTCATGTCGCTATCCTGCAGGATAAGAATGACGAAGCTCGGGCGAGGAAATCGGGCGGTTATTAGCGAGGATCAGGAAGTGGAATAGTGAATGGGCAGCGAGGTCCGGTGAAGAGGAGTTGGACCTCGAGTGACCAGATCTGAAGAGGTCTGGGTGGCTAGAGACGTTCGGGTGATGGAGAAGCGAAGTGGTTATGAAGTGGAGTGAATAGCGGGTCGAAATGGTGAGGGTACGATGAATAGAGGGTGGCCAGACTCTAGAGCTCCGGCGAGGGTTAAGATCCAATTTCACATCTCAACACGCGATTAATGCGGAAAATAAACACAAAAAAAGAAATTAGAGTTAATGGTTATCCTAAAGAGAGAAGAAGATCATACCTCCAATGGACTGAAACCCAGAGATGAACCTCGACCGCCAACTGGCCAGAGATGGTGGGAACCATCGTCGAGCAGCCCTTCTCACAACAAAAGGGACTAGTCGAGCTCGTTGTCACCGAACTCAAGGCCCGGAGCACAAGAGGAGGAGAAAAAGCCACGCTAAGGGGAACCAAAGAATGAAAATGGAGGTGGAGGACCTTATGTACAGGATGGTGAAGTTGGCTTGTTCAAGGCACTATCACTGGCAAATCAAAGGGGGTCAGCCCGAGTAAATGAATGGGTGTAGATCAAGGATGTACAAGGGAGAAATTTCATGAAAGGTCAAATCTCCCTCGAGAATTGTATCATTGCGTGGAAAATAGAGAAAGAGAGGTCAAAAGTTGTTCTGACAAGGGCTAGGGAGGCAGGTCAGGTGATGAATACTCATTCATCACTCTTTATTCTTTTATTAGCTATTTATCTTTGCAAAACACCATGTAGATAGCTGTAAATATAATAAATTACCAAAATGCATGCATTTGTTAATATTCAATAATTAGCATGTATTTGTGCAAAAATAAAAGAATAAAGAATTAAAGAAAAAGAAGGACATATTTAGAATAAATATCGAGTGACCCGAACCCAAGGGAGGGCCAAGCATTGGCCTGACCACAAAATAAAACAAGTAGAGAGAGATAGGGCCAGTCAACTTGCACATACACCCTCCTTCATGTATATATTTTATTTTCATAAAAACAAAAATAAAAATGGGATTTTATTATTTTGTATATATTTCTAAAAATAAAATAAAATGAGAAAAACAAAATAAAAACGAAAATAAAATAATTTCTCTCTCTTCACATTGTACATACCATGTATATATGTACCTATATTTATTTATTTCACTTTTGTAAATAAAAATAAAAATAAAATAAAATTATTTTATACTCTAAATTTTATGTTGTAAATAAATAAAATATAAAATTGGAGTATCTGTACAAAAATAAATAATAAAAAGAATAAAACACATAGGTATTTTATACCTGTATATAATATTATATGAGAGCTGGGAGGCTGCACCGGCGGGTGTAGCTAACTAGCTGCACCCGGCCTTTTTTTTCTTTGATTTTTGTGTTTTTGAAATGAAATCTAAGGGGATTTAAATCACTATATATCACCATGATATCATACCAATTACAACTAAATTTGACATTTCTATCATCTCCATCAAGGTTATGACATTTTAACGTTTCAGAATTATTGAAATTGACCATATCTAGATGGGCATGCTAGGAGTGTTTGTTTTGCATGAAATTTGAAACACATATTCCACATAATAAACTAAGTAAATCCCCATAAGTTTTTAAAAAAAAAATAAAAAAAACAATGAAAAAAATGGCCGGGTGTAGCCAGTTGGCTGCACCCGTCGGTGCATACTCCCTTTTCTCATATTATATTATGTATATAACATAATTTATTTTTCAAAAAAATAAATAAATATCTCTAAAAAATAGTTTGAAAATAAATAAACATTTTTCATTTTGTAAATATTTTTAAATAAAATCATTTTCTATTGTTAAATGATTTTATAAATAATTTTAACTTTGCTTTATTCTGATTGGTCCACGGGGGATTGTTGACCCCCGGTCAACTCCCCCCCCCCCCGGACCACCTCTCACCCAGATCCGATTTTCTGCCTGATTTATCAAAATATCCCTGAATCAATCTGACCTCTATCTTCTCTAATCAAGGGCTCCGAGTATAGAGGATTG
This sequence comes from Ottelia alismoides, assembly GCA_037367405.1. Lineage (NCBI taxonomy): Eukaryota > Viridiplantae > Streptophyta > Magnoliopsida > Alismatales > Hydrocharitaceae > Ottelia > Ottelia alismoides. The sequence continues at coordinate 40,420 of JAZKJV010006172.1, read as the reverse complement.
ATCCATGACCCTCGCCTAATATTATCTTTAGGTATCTGCTCCTCGATCTGCATGCTTCACTCCCATTCGTATATAGTCCGCCGGAGCTGGCATTTTCACACATCTTTGGCCATCGCCTTTGTCTCCTGGGACCTCCACTCCCCTTTCTTGAGTGACAGCTAGAGAGAGGGAGTGTTGCAGCGAGGAATCGAGGCCTCTAGCCTCAGATCCGGCGAGCCTCCTCACCGTGCTCCACCACTGACGACCCCGAGCCTCTGGACGCGTCGCACCATTGAGGCAAAGACCCCCGGATGTCCAGCACCTCCAGCCCAGACGAATACATCCACCAGGTAACCTAGTTAGCTTCTGCTTAGCGTTAGATTTTGATTTTTAGATTGCGACCACCGGACCTTCATCGGACCATCCCGCGTTCTCCGACCAACCATTTTCGAATCCGACAATACCATCACCTTCATCAGACTCCGTTCCACCTTCTACACCTCTTCACTCCCCCTTGTTCGCCCCGGAATAGGTCCCCGACTCTCCTCCGTCGTCTCCTCGCCGGAAAGTCTCGCTCCACCTCGCCTGACCACCCATTTTGCCTGTAACCGGGTCGAGGCAATTTTCCCTCGACCCAGCAGTCTTCTTATGCAGGTTTGAATGCCATAGGGCTTCATCTGGAAGTCCAAGCATCAGAGCACAGCTGCTCCAGTTCGTTCACGTTGCCGAGGTATTCCAGGACTCCTCGGCCCCATCGGAGCCCATCAGTAGCTGCAGACCACCTCAAGCTTCATTTCGCCCAACCTAGCATCGCCGGAGTACCTCCCAGTAGCGTGTATTGGCTGATCGAAGTTCGTCGGCGAGCTGTTCTTCGTCGTTCTTCCAGGGAGCCTCTCAGTTGTCTAATCGAGTGCATCAGCCAGTTCTGATCGTGACCCTCCATCTACGGGGAGGCCTCATCTGTCAGATCGTCTTGAAGATCAGATCTCGTGCGTTGATCACCGAAGGGGTATCTCCTATTCTACACCGTCCGATCATAAGTGAATCTCCTTCGGCTGTTAGATATGTAATAAAAGGGTAATTTCCACTTAGGACCTCCTTAGTTTTTGTATTTATTTAGTAGTCCTGTAAATATTTTTAGAAGTTGTTTTTATTTTTGATAATTTGCACGTAGGACCGTAAGTTTCTTTTATTTGCAATTTAGTCCCTCTGAATGTAGTTCACGTGGTCTATCACGTGTTTTGGGGGTCATTTACACATTTTGTCCGGAGCTTCCTTGATGTTATTGTTTGATCTTTTATAAATAGGAATGACAGATATGCCCATGTTTGTGTGAATCACGTGCAGCCCTCGTGCTTTTCTGGGATTTTTGCAATAGGGCCCCGGAGCTTTTCATGTGTGTTATCCTTTAGCCCCTTGAATTTAATTTCTTTGTAGATAGGTCCATGTGTGCTGTAGGGTTTTGATTGGCTGAATAAAATATCAAATCTTCTCCAAATTTCGTGAAATTTGGATACATGGCTCCTGCCATGTTGTAAAAGTTTCTGAGAATTGTTGTATATATTTGGATTTCTTTTTCTATTTTTAGAAATTCAAAAATCCCTTATTTTGCTACTGTCTAGCTTGAAAAATCAACTAAAAATATTAAAAAACCTCCAAAAATTCTAAAAAAATATTCTGTGCGTGTTTTGTTGTGTTTTTAATTCTGTGTAATGATTTGGATATATAAAAACCCTAAAAGTTGCAAAACACTAAAAACTCATAAAAATCATTAAAAATTACTAAAAATTCAAAAAAATACAACTTCTTTTCCATTAGTTAGGTTTTTATGTTTACTTTATCATAAAATTGTCTTTGGAATTTTATAGGCTATTTGGATAATTTTAAATAGCCTTTAGATTTTGGCTGCACATTGGTTCTCATTTTTTGCCTTATTTTATTTTTAGAAAATTCACTAAAAATTATAAAAATATGAGAAAATAACAAAAACACTTAATAAATTATAAAATACAAAAAGTATATATTAATTTTCTGACTTGTTTTGAGGTGTTAAATAATTTGTTGTTTGTGACTTCTTCCCTTTCTTTTATATTTTCTTTATAATTAAAAATAACAAAAATCTAAAAATCCACCAAAAACATTCTTTTTCTTTATTTTCGATTCTTGACTACTTCGTAGGCATTTCGCCAGTCCGTGCTCCTTGAGTTCACCCTGGTCGCTATACCAGGTTAAATAAAATAGCGAGACCGTTGTTTGCTCGATTTCTTTGATTTTTGATTTGGTGGTCTTTGTTTTCTTGTTGAGTTTGACTCGAGAGGTTGAGGTCGCAACAACCCTTGATACTTTCTCACCATAGTCTCTCGGATTTTTTGGCTCATCAGAATGGCGTCGTTGCTGGGGAGCACGGCTTAGTAGTTGAGCTTCTTTTTTGGTTTTCGTTTCGCGGCTTTTTCGACCTTTGTTTCTTTCGTGGTTTTCGTGGCTTTTTCATTTTCTTTTATTTTTGTTTTCTTTTTATTTGATTTTGTTTTTGTTTGTTTTTATTTATTTTTTATTTTATTTGTCTTTATTTTTATTTTTACATATATTTTTTATTTTTATTTTATTCCATTTTTTATAATAATTTGTGGTCTGACATATCTCTTGTTTGACTTTTTTGTGAGGGCCCGAGGATCGAGGCAGCTTTCTTCGGGAAGCCGACGCAACCGTGGGATTCAGAGGCGGCTTCCTTTCTGTATAGAGCCGCAAGAGAGCGCGAGCGAGGCGGGCAGGAGATTGGGAGCTTAGTGTAGTTTAGTTTTGGTTTAGATTAGTTTTATTTTTCAGACTATATTATTGTAATAATACAGGGACAGCTCAGAGACTCTCAGACTTTTGGTGACTTTCGAGGTCTGTTTCACCAAGCACCGATGTGCTCGGGGGACCTCTCCGCGTTTTGGTTTTCTCGCTTTTATTTTCTTTTTTGTTTCTCATGAATTTTTGTGCTTGAGCCCCCTATACTTAGGTTTTTATTTGGTTGAGTCAGGTAGCACTAGGTCCAAAGCCCCTAATAGAATATCTATTCCTATAGATCATGCTTGGACTTAGACATAAACTGGTGCTCCACGATAATAGAAATTTCTGTTTAGGACGGTTCTCGCACTGCATTGCATATAGATTAGTTTAAATTTATGCGCGGATCATTTTGCATGTAGACTGTTGGAGAAAGGTACGCCTTCTATCTCGTGCATGCATCATTGATTTCATCGCGCATCGGCTTTTCCGTCTTCCTCCCTCGATTTTCTGGAGTTAGGAATAAAAATAAAATCAGAAAATTCTTTAGACGATTATTTGATTTTTGAAAAACACCTAAAAATAAAAACAATAAAATCGGGACTGTTAATTAAACTTGGTCCTAAAAGACTCTAACCTAATAATTTGTCTTGGGAGAGCAATCCCCCCATTGCTTGGTTTGGATGAGCGAGAGAGTGACCCGCACCCTAGGCTAGAGCCACATCTGACCCCTCTTCAGACTACTGATTTTGAGCTAGTCGTTCTCCAGTGAGGATCGCTCCGGTCTCCGGTAAAGCGGGTCGCGATATCCTTAACAGAGCGAGTCGATCGGGTAGCCGGTAAACGGTCCGCGGCTTGTACTGGCTGGGAAAGATCTAGCTTGAGATCGGACAGTCTCCTAGGGGTGTTGCATTCCTATCAGCTCGCTTAATCGCTCTGAAAGATTGTTTAATCACCTAAATAAAAACGACAAGATAAAAGACCGAACTCTCACGGTCATCGGCTCTGTGTGCGTAGGTAAATCAGGGGTATTATTTGACCGATCTTGTTTGATTGTCAGATCCCATCCGCCTTCTTCTCCTCTACCTTTCCAGTCATCAATCTTTTTCCCTCCCACCCTCCTTTCAGTTCTCGTCTTCTTCTTCTCTATCCATGAATGATGGATCTACCTCCTTTCTTGCCAACTCTTGCGGCTTCTCTATCTTCTTACCATCAATCCAGTCCACCCTTGAGGGAGGACGGATCTCCGACTGACCTTCTGTTCCCTCCCTCCCCTCCCCTTCATTCTTCTGGGCATGCTGCGCTACACGTCTGCGGAGATCAGACCGACCAGATGCGAGACCCGGACGATTCCATTGTTGGGATGAGAGTGCACTCCACACCTGATCATAGAGAGCAAATGCGAGTATCAGATACCTCCGATGCCAGGATGATGGATGAGCAGATAGGACAGGAAGCTCAGTCAGCTTCTACATTCGGTCCATTCATTCTAGATTTGGAGTACATTCAGAGACTGCCGACATTCTCAGGGGAAGTGCACGAGGAGTTGTATCTCCATATGTCCGAGTTCGAGGAGTTCTGCGAGACCCAGAGATATTCAGATATCACTTCGGAGGAACTGATGTTGAAGACCTTCCCATTTTCACTTCAGGGTAGAGCTATGAAATGGCATAAACGATTGGGAAGGAGATTCGCTACGTGGGAGAGCTACGCTTAGAGTTTTATAGCGATATTATCCCCAGCGTAGAGCAGATATGATGTGGTCTTTGATCACAGACTTCTCAGTAGACCCCCAGGAGCCAGTGCATGACGCATGGCTGAGGTTTCTTGACCTCTTGAGGAGATTTTCGGATCATGGACTTCCACCGACCAACCTCATTGAGATCTCCATGAGGGGGATGACCGCCGATCAGATAGCACTGGTAGTGACCTCGTGTGGTGGTTCACACCATAGCCCTGACATTGATTTCCTTGATACCATCTCGAGAGCACTTTCACAGACTCCGTCTTCACGAGATGCATTAGTCGGGGCAACACACGAGGATGATGCAGTACCAGTGGGGTGTGCCGCACTTCACGAGGACACAGCTTCTACACACCAGATCGAAGACATGGATGCTACTACATCACATATGATAGAGGAGATGATTGCCACAGTGGAGGTTCTGACTCAGAGTCTGATCGAGTTCCCGTTGATCTTCCAGCTGGAGTTCGAGTCAGCCCCATACTTTTCAGTTGATGAGTCTTAGATATCAGATCTTCTGATATTCCAGGAAATGGAGGAGCTCGCGCTGTCACAACCATCAGTCCAGACTTTTCAGTGTCCATTCTCAGATGACTCACCTTCTACCTTGCAAAGATACTTCTCCGACTTAGACAGATATCAGGACTCAGCCCAGCAGCTACAGCTCGATACGGGATACCATTTTGACATTCCAGATAGAGATAGTCTCGTATTTGAGCTTGGTGTCCTTCATTTTGATGAGACAAATACATTTTAAGAGGGTCAGATGATAGCCAGCACTGCCGCAGAGTGAGGATCAGTTTCAGCCACATCGCCCGCTTCCGCGGTGTTGATCAGTACCTTCTCCTATTTCTAGATTGACCAGAGCCAGACTTTAGAAGATGATACATTTTGGTACACGGAGTGGGTGCTCACCAGCAGCGCAGATTCACATTCAGATTCTGATCTTCTCTTTCTCACTGACGATCTTGCATTACTCCCCGAGGGTTATCTGTGGGAGGATGTAGCTTACGATGTGTACTCGGTTTCATTTTCTAAGAGTGTATCCGATCTGGCGGATCACGAAACTGAGTCTTCTGATCCTTCTGAATCCGAGTTGTCTCACCTCGACGACCCTCGTGAGGATGAGCCGATCTTTGAGATATTCGATGATCTATCTGATTTTGCTCCATTATATGCATCGAATATCAGTTTACGTAGTGAGTCTCCTGATATTGACTTTCTGCACCTTTTTGAGACGATGATTAACGTGGAGGATTTCATGATTGATCCTTCTTTCTCCACGTTTGATTTCTTCAACTCTGCACTTCCACTCCATTCTGATCCTGAGCCGATGATTTTTTCTGCTACCGGATCCCGATTACATCATCCTTGCTTGGGAGCAGACACCCGCCTGATTGCCTATTTGGGTGTCTTCATTCACATGATTGATTTCGATGTTGTTCTCATACCGAGACTACGACGACAGTACGACATTCGCCTTACAGATGTTGTCCTGAACCTTGACACAGCATTGTCCTAGCCTTTTCTCCCAGCTAGGGGCGTAAAATCTAGCGCTTGTTGAGAGGCACCTCAACATTTTACACTTTGTATATACGTGTTTCGTCTTGATTTGTACCTTCTTTCTTCCGTTTTTGTTTCACACCTCAGGTTTTGTTTAGGATTATCTGTGCTATACTTAGGATATACCTCATCCTAAGTATAGGGGGTAGAAACACCGAGTTGTTCCTTCCGTTATGTTTCATTACTCCTGTTGTTGCCTATACTTAAGGATTCTTCACCTTAAGTATAGGGGGAGTGATGCCCTTCCATCTTGTATATATTTGTCTTCTTCTTCTCTTTCTGCCTCTATTTTATTGCCTATACTTGGGGATATTTTACCTTAAGTATAGGGGAGGTAGACTCTGTACATTCTCCACTCAGATTTCCTTTTGTGTACAGCCTGCTATACTTTGGATTACTCGATCCTACGTATGGGGGAAACCCCGAGCTTCCTTTTCATTTTTATTCTTTCATTCGTCTTTGTATATAGATTTTCCTTTTCACTTCCCTATATGAAGCACGAGTTATGTCTTCTTCATCGCTCTTGATTCACTCTGAGGACAACGTTCGAGCTAAGTATAGAGGGATGTCGTATATATTTCATATATACTTTAGCCATAACTCGTACTTTGGGTGAGTGTGTTAATAAATAAAAATGGCTAAAACCCTTAAAAATACATAAAAATTAAAAAATTTTCTTGTAAATAAAATTCTGTATTGCACATACATAGCTATTTATACAAATGTTTGTAAAAATCTTTTGTGTAAATAGTTTGTAAATATTTTGATATCAAAATTATGTATATAGTACAAAATTTTTGTAAAATGTTTGAAAAACAAAAAGTTGCAAAAACCCTCTTGTAAATGTTTGTAAATATTTTGCAAAACTTCTACATTCATGCATACATCCATGTTTTCAAACATTTTCAAAAAAAATTGCACATTTTCAAAATTTTGTCAAAATTGCATCTTTGTAAATATTTGTACAGTTTTTCTGAATCATAGTTGACATTTAAACTAGCCTGGAATTAAACTGAAAAATGGAGCTTGGTTAAGATCTTAATCCACCTAATTCTAAGAGGAACCTTAGAGGGCTTAGGGTTGAGACTTTTCAGGTCCATGGTGACTTAATTCTTTGAGTCCACTAGGCTATGATCATATGTCATCTTGATGAGTCTAAGTAGAACACTTAACAACGCACACATGACTCTTACAGACAATGGTTGTACTTGGACCAGCACTTTACACCTAGCTCTCTACGGATGAGGTGGTGAGGAGGCAGTCTTCTTTGACTTGAGGTAGCATTTGAGTGTAGTACTTCTAGGCGAAACCTCTCTTCTTCTTATAGTGAAGGAAGTGCGTCTCAACTTGGTATGGTAGCCGTGAGGTCTAACGACAGGAGTTGTGGGTTGCAATAATGCTTCAAAAAGGGATAGCCTACTGGCTCAAGAGGAAAAACTCCTTATGTATATATGTTGCACCATGTAGATATGTTGTAAATATGCACATAAAAAAAGTGCAAAAAGAAAAGAATAACTCCAAAAAAGTGGTGGGTCTGAGAGAAAATGATAATCCCACCGGAGTGTATATAGTCAAATAAAGCAAAGCTTATGTTATCCATGCCCATCTCATGAAGCTTGCAGCAGGAAGACTTAGCTACACTGGTTGAGCTCCCAAGGATACATGGCTACATTGGCCATGGTCCATTCTCTTCTTCCTCCTCTTCTTGAGCCGGTTGAACTTGAACTTAGAAGGGAATACCCCGCTCCTCGAGGAAAGAGTTACCAGACTAGGGTATTAGAGTTACCTTGTTGGGGAGGGTTGTGACTTTGCCATTTCTGAGGTGGGGAGCTATACATCACTTACACGGTACAAGGAAAGATTCATAGTCATTAGAGTTTGTGTATGTAGACTTGTTCTGATCTGGATTGTTGAGGAGTCTTGACTATAGATTAGTGGAACTTAGAGGCTGTTGAGTTTCAAACCTAAGTCAAAATAAGGTTCCGACAAACTAATAATCCAAAGATCTGACTAAGCTCCATACTTCAATTTAATGAAGACAAGTTCAATAATCAGCATTGATTCATCATCTTTCCCTTCTTTTTCTTTTCTTCTTCTTTTCACTTCTTTTTCAAATAATGTTAGCTAAGGGACTAGCAAAAGTAAAGTATAGGGGTTGATGAATACTCATTCATCACTCTTTATTCTTTTATTTTAGCTATTTATCTTTGCAAAACACCATGTAGATAGCTGTAAATATAATAAATTACCAAAATGCATGCATTTGTTAATATTCAATATTTAGCATGTATTTGTGCAAAAATAAAAGAACAAGGAAATAAAGAAAAAGAAGGACATATTTAAAATAAATATCGAGTGACCCGAGCCCAAGGGAGGGCCAAGCAATGGCCTGACCGCAAAATAAAATAAGTAGAGAGAGATAGGGCCAGTCAACTTGCACATACACCCTCCTTCATGTATATATTTTATTTTCATAAAAACACAAATAAAAATGGGTTTTTATTATTTTGTATATATTTCTAAAAATAAAATAAAATGAGAAAAATAAAATAAAAATGAAAATAAAATAATTTCTCTCTATTCACATTGTACATACCATGTATATATGTACCTATATTTATTTATTTCACTTTTGTAAATAAAAATAAAAATAAAATAAAATTATTTTATACTCCAAAATTTATGTTGTAAATAAATAAAATATAAAATTGGAGTATCTGTACAAAAATAAAATAATAAAAAGAATAAAACACAAAGGTATTTTATACCTGTATATATTATTATATTATGTATATAACATAATTTATTTTTCAAAAAATAAATAAAAATCAAAAAAATAGTTTGAAAATAAATAAACATTTTTCATTTTGTAAATATTTTTAAATAAAATCATTTTCTATTTTTAAATGATTTTATAAATTGTTTTGACTTTGCTTTATTCAGATTGGTCCACGGGGGATTGTTGACCCCCGGTCAACTCCCCCTGGACCACCTCTCACCCAGATCCTATTTTCTGCCCGATTTCTCAAAATATCCCTGAATCGATCTGACCTCTATCTTCTCCAATCCAGGGCTCCGAGTATTGAGGATTGATCCATGACCCTCTTCCGATATTATCTTTAGGTATCCGCTCCTTGATCCCGTGCTTCACTCCCATCTTTATCGGACCCTACATCGTATATAATCCGCTGGAGCCGCCATCTTCATGCATCTTTGGCCATCGCCTTCGGCTCCTGGGACTCCATTCCCTTCCTTGAGTGACAGCTAGAGAGAGGGAGTGTTGCATCAAGGAATCGAGGCCTCTAGCCTCAGATCCGGCGAGCCTCCTCGATGTGCTCCGCCACCAGCGAGCCCGAGCCTCTGGACGTGTCGCACATTGAGGAAAAGACCCGCGGAGGTCCAGCACCTCCAGCCCAGACGAATACATCAACCAGGTAACCTAGTTAGCTTCTACTCAGCGTTAGATTTTGATTTTTAGATTCGGACCACCAGACCTTCATCGGACCATCCCGCGTTCTCCGACTATCGCACCATTTTGATTTTTAGATTGAGATTGTATTTTGAGTATAAAAAGTACATTGTATATTATTTTTCATGAAATCAATTTTGTATTATTATATATATTTTTATCTAAAACTTTCATGTAAAAAGTTACTTTATTTAAGGTATAAAAAGTGGAAAGTAAAATAGGTTCCAAAATTGAATAAATGATGAATAAAAGAATGTGGTTTTCAGGTGATTTTGGCCCTTATCTCCCCCTACTTTATTCATTATTGATTTAGTCATCAAGATGCCTAGGTCTCGTGTTTTAAGGTCATAAAATACCTTCGGTATTTTATTATTTTTCTTTTCTTTTCTTTATTCTATAATTTTAACATTAAAAATAGTATTTACACAACAAATGGAATAAAGAATGAATGTTAATTTGTACAAATTAGGTCTATTTACATGCATTATCTAGAGTTTTTAAGGCCAAAATGATAGAATAAAGGTGATGAAATAGAGATTCATCACCCCCTATACTTGCCTTTGCTAGTCCCTAGCAAACAATTATGCAAAAAGTGCAAAAAATAAAAAAAACAAAGAAAAGAAAAAGGAAATAAAGTGGATTGAATTTAATTGTCAAACTCAGCTTCATAAAATCAAAGTTTGGAGCTTAAGTCGGACCTTTGGAATTTTAGTGCGGTCGGAACCTTATTGGGAATCAGATTTGAAACAAAACAGCCTTCGAGAATCCCAAAACTTCACTTAAGTCTCCTCAATAGCCAGGTCAGAATACTTCAACTCATACGCAAACCCTTATAACTATGAATCTCACTTGTACAGTGTATGTGATAGTGGCTCCCCTAAACTGAAATGACAAAGAGACTGACTTCTCTAGCATGACAACCTAATGATTCTACAATCCAGCAACTCCTTCCTCGAGGAGCAGGGTATTTCCTTCTAAGTTCAAGTGACATCTATCTTAAGAGGAGGGGTGAAGAGAAGAATGGGAGGTAGCCAATGTAGCTACCTATCTTAGGATGAATGACCTATGTAGTCAAGTCATCCAGTTGAAGGGTCACATGATAGGACTTTGAAGCTCAAGCTTGCTTATTGACTATACAAATATATACACTCCGATAGGCATTTTATTTTCAATCAGGCATGCCCACTTTTTTGGAGTTTTTACTTTTTGCTTTCTTTTTCTTGAAATACTATATACAACAGCATTTACATAAGGAGTTTTTCCTCTTGAGCCAGTAGACTATCCCTCTTTTGAAGCATTATTGCAACCCACACTCTCTAGTCTTTAGACAACTCTACTACTGGACGGGTTGGAGTGTACTTCCATCCATAGACGAGGATAAATGTTTCCACTTGTGTGCGTCTCATATCGGCAAATCCAATCCCCTCGCCACTCCAACTGAGTGGAGCCAAGTGAAAGGTGCTGGTGTCCAAGTTAGGTCATTATCAACAAGAGCCGTGTGTATGCTCCGAAATACTCTTCTTAGGCAGTCAAGACGACATTGAACCAAGTCTCACGATTATCAAAGAATTAAGTCAACTAGACTTGAAGTACCTCACTTCCAGCTCCTAAAAGGTTCTTGTGATTAGGTAGATTTTAAGGTCCAACCGAGATCCAATCTTTGGATTTTACTTGGACTAATTCACTTATCAAACTCAATCTGAAAAATGTGAATGCTATGCAAATGCTATGTACAATGCAGAAAATATTTATGTGATGCAACTTTCAAACTTTTGATCTTTTTATAGATTTTTTAAAAAGATTTTGCAAATTTTTATGCATTTTTTTCCAAAAAAAATTGCAAGTGTTCTGTGACTTTTGATTTTGCAAATATTTTTTATTTCTCAAAACAAAAGATTTTGCATAAAAATAGGTACAAATATTTACATGGGGATACATGTTATATTTACAAGAGTTGGATTTTTAAGAATTTACAATGGATGTATAATTAATTTTATAGATAAATATATACCATAGGTAAAGATTTTTGTGTGATGTATATACAAATGTTAATGTTCATCTATTACCAGAAATAAGTCATTTATGGATATTAGCAATAAATACACGTAGATCTTGTACAGTGTCTTTTCACTACGGGAATTAAGATCAAATCAAAAAATATATCTATAATCCCTAAATGACTAATGGTCAAGTGGGACAAATTATCTAAACTTGGACCCTTCTTGAAAAAGAAAACAAGGGGTTTTTTTATTATTCAAAATCTGATCAAATCATATCTTAGAAGCATGGTAATTTCATATATCCTCCTCTTTCCCGTGAAAATTCTGATTTATTGAGGAAGAGTCGAAGAAATAGATGCATAATTCCATTACAATATTCTAATATATAGCTAGAAAAAGAATCAAAACCTTGTTTTAGTATTATTTCCAATGAATAGCCTGAAGTTACAAGCCCCAATACCTCCAAGCAGTTTTCTCTACCATCAGCATTGACTTGTTCATTGAGCTAGCAATGGAAGTTGCCCTTGCTAATTTTCCTACACTTCCATCACTTTTTTTGTTATGTAGTTGTTGATCTGCCTCTATAAATGGAACTTTGTGCATTCTACCTATGAGACACCTTGCATACTAGAGTTGAGCAATGTCTTGCCCAGCACAGATCTCTCCTCATGCAGCAGCTCTAAGCCCCTTGACCGTTCGTTCTCAGTGGGATCACCTTACCCTTTTAAGGCCTTCCCCAAGCACCGTGTGGACCGTCGTGCTGTCATCCATTTGAATTCGCATTGAATCTATTGACGGAGATGATACTGAGTCCACTTCAATACATGTTGCTTGCACGCCCCATTCGATTCTCCAATATTCAATGCTCAACGCTTAACAATCAACAGCTTACTCACAATTGCTAATCATGTTTATAATAAAAACCCCCAAAAAAACCTGCTACAATTATCAACCTGCAAGAGTATAACTTGTGTTACACTGGTCCTTGTGATGCATGGGATGAAATACACCGTAGCGACAACCTACGCTTCATGAATCAGTATTCTTTCACCAAGTAGAAAAAAGTAGACTTTCAAAATCTACCATGCAAAAGAGAGATGCAACATCTATAGATCCGTTTACAATTTTTGAAAGCAAGCCAAGACCCATCTTTCTAGCCATATTCGATCAATTTGAGTTCAGCCCGAACTAGCCTAGTTAGACTCAGTCTCCTTCTACTCTTCTTCTCCCCCCTGTGATGATCCTTCAAAGGCCAATTGGATTCAGGACCCGGATGGGTAGGAAGGATGGAACTTGCAGCGAAACCTGATACACGAGCAAAGTCCCGAGGGACCGGAGCGAGGGGTAGGACGAGCTTCCAAGTCTGCCAACCTCTTTATAGTTGGCGTTACAGTGTATCTGCAAGGGCGATGATACGCTCGCTGTGCGTTTGACATTGCTCATGCATTTTGGAAGGTAAACGAGCAGATATTACAACCTGGCTGGTAGGAGATACCAACCAAAAACTATGCTACTAAAACTTCAACTCGGCAGCCTGAAGTTCATACAACGTCATCGCAAAGATTATCATATACCACGAGCTCATTTTGAACTCTTTCTGAGTGGACGTTATTTACATACTGCAAGTATACTATGTGCATATAAGTTCATTTTTCACAAATCGTTGAAACTATGAACTTTGCAGTTAAGATGCTTAAACAATCTCTTAATAATGACCCAGCCTAATCACCATATTACATTATGCGTATGCAGTTGAAACCAAGAATCTCACCAAGAAACCAAGATTTAGAAGGAAAATATTTTGTGCTTATTTATATACTAAAAAGGTGAGGAAACGGCTTTTAAATCAAAAACTTATCCTTACCCGTAATTCTGGGTTACATTTCTTGTAAATCGGAGGCATGCATATGCATCCACGCCAATCCTATGCATGTATTATACAACTTTTACTGCTGTGGGAAAAAAATCATTCCTTCTATAACATTAGGCTTGCGGCTACCTCTAAGCTGTAAAACTATTAGGTTACAAGCGTATGGACGGATTTTCAACCCAGCTTATCAGACCTGATTGCCTGTCCCTTTTCGCTGAGTGTTTGTTATTCAGATTTGACAGGCATCCCCGAAGACCTCTACATACTTATCCAGTAAATAGGATCCTTGCGACAATAATTAATCACGTTGCAGGCTGTACACCACTCCATGCATCATCGTCATTATCAAATCTGTTTCCCAGGTGAAATCGAGTTTCCTGCAAGTATGCGATACCGAACAATGCCCCACGGATAAGCAAAATGCTTACGAACGCCATGCTTCCAATTGTACAGACAACCTGCAAGAAATAAAAGATAATCTCAGCTATCTCAACATACACGGCACTATCAGAACAAAGTCAAGCAAATATTACAGCGTAAACAGCAGTCAAAATTAAACATCAAACTCGATAGAGCTCCATATAGGGTGTGTAAATGATTTAAAGATTTAATTAAAAGGGATTGACCATAAAAATATGGGTGTCAGCTTGAACTGTCCATGGGGTTTGATCAACAATCCATAATGATCCATCCTGATGTTGCCCGACAATTGCTCATAATTGTAACTTATAATGGAAAAAAACTGAGCGATTAGTCACGATGGCTAGAGTGGAGAAAGGGGAGCTGGGTGGGGTAGTGAGATCCTCTTTTCTAGTGGGAACAATGGTGGCTGCTAGGTGGAAGTTGGCGGAAGAAGAGGGGTTCTGGTGCTCCTCCCGAGACTGGAGCATTGATGCAAGTTGTATACTTTGCACATCTGAAGGGTTATGGAAAGTCCCATCAAGCTGCTACGATGATGCAAACTTAATACCTAACTATCCTAATTAAATGTGCACGAACAGGGATGCGATATTTTTCAGCAAAAATAAAGATTGAATAGAATGTCCAGCAACTAACATTACAAGTCGGGGTACAGGAAAGACCCCCTGAATGGCCAAGCAGAAATAATATGCAGATCTTGTGGGGCTTAATCGTTGTATGCCTACAGGTAATAGACGAACAAGATGATCACAGCTGAGAATAGACACGGTTAATACCAACAGAATGTTCTATAGGAAATAAAGAGTTCAGACCATGACTGCTGCTGGACAACTTTTCTAACAAAATATTCCAAAAAATGCTAGAATAAATAATACTTCAAAGAATACTCGAATAACTAGAACTGAATATACTGAAACAGGGAAATTGCAAAATTTCTGCAGACTTAACTCAAAACCAACACCCAACTAAATAAAATGACCTCTGAAAGAGGACGAACACGGCATTCCAGGAGGGCAGCAATGTAGGCAGAGTTCGTGACAGATGAAGGGAGACGTAGGAGGGTTGGAGGCAGTGGATGAATGAAAGCGATGTGAGTAGGTGGAGTTGGGGGTCGTTGGCGGTGGCTGGGGTTAACAGTGGAAGAATTGGCGGCTGCAGGTTGTTGGCGATGGACCGAGGTGGAAGGGCTGGTGACTGCAGGCTACTCGCTCGGTGGAGATGGGAGGAGATTGGCTGGCGTTGGTAGGGGAAGAGAGGATAAAAGAAAGGGAAAAGGAGGGCTAGGGTTAAGATGGAGAAGAAGAAGAAAACGGGGAAAGGAGGTATCGGGAAGATGGAAGCAGAGATCAGAAGGGAATAGGGTAGGGCCCGTACGGGCGGGTTTTTTGTCTTCTTTAAAAGCTGTCGCATCTTTCCCCTGAGCTTCCTTTTATACCAATAGGGAGACTAAAAAAACAATTTACATAATAAATAGACAACTTGTAAGAGGACCCATGAGGTTCTTTCTTTCATGGCAAAATTCTATTTAGCCTCTCAAACGGCGCATGAACTGCATCAATTCCCCCTGTTTGGAGAGAATATTGATCCGGCAAAGATCGCGTTGTAGTAATTCTACAAAAGATCAGGACGAAGCTTCTCTAATTCATGCTCTTCAATTCACAAACTATCCTCCAAGCGGTGCCCCGTCCATCATACCCAGAAACGTTGAATAATTCCGTGGCGTGTTGCAAAGTCGCGGACATCCATGATATCATCAATGGCATTTGGAGATGTGGCGGTTGTAGTGGTTTTTAATGAAGGACTCGTCGATAGTATCTCTGGAAAAAGCTGCATTTTTCTCAAAATATGGATATAAATCAGATATGTTAAATATAGGTGAAGTGCTGAATTCTAACAGTAGATCCAATACATGAGCATTCGGACTATTTTTCCTAATGATTTTGAAAAGACCAAATTCCTTTGGGCTTAATTTGTGGTCAGTTCTCTCGAAAAAACCTCTGAAAGTGGGTCATAATCAAATCCACTTCTTCGAACTAAACTTCCCTCCTATGGAGATTGGCTTGAGTTTGATATTTGGTGGGGGTATCTTAGAGTTTGGCATGGATTTGTTGGTGGAGGTGGTGGATATGATCAGCCAACTTGTCCTCAGTAGCACTTGCCCGCATGGGTCGAACCGGATGAGCTTTATTAGGATGCGAGGAATGGGGTAACCGTAGACACATTCAAAAGGGGATTTTCCGATAGACCGATAAGATGAACTATTGTGTGCAAACTCGGCATGAGGAAGTTCTCCCGCAAGACCTCGAAGCAAGTTTTCCAAAAATATGTTTACTACTTTTGTTTGACCATCAATTTGGGCGTGATATGCAGTGCTATATTATAGACGGGTGCCCAACTTAGATAATAAAAGTCTTCCAAAAATGACCTAAGAACTTAGTGTCCCTATCAGATGTAAATGAATGTAGTATGCCATGCAGACGGACAACTTCTTTAAAGAATATGATTTCCTACATGGAATAAAATATGCCATCTTAGAGAACCAATCAACTACGACAAACACAGAATCCACCTTCCTAGTGGTCTGAAGGAGCTTGATAACAAAATCTATGGTGATGTCTTCCCAAGGGCATGCAGGAATGGGTAGAGGGTTGTACAAGCCGGTATTCTGTTTCTAACCATTGAAACGTTGGTAAGTCTGGCAACATTGAATTGCTTGCGCCACATCCTTCTTCATCTGTGGACAATAGAATCTCTTGAAGGAGGGTTAAGGTTTTGGCAATCCTAAAATGTCCACCAAGACCTCCTCCATGCAATTCCAAAATTAGCCTTTCCCGTAAGGACATGGCTGGAATGCACAGTTGTGGCCCACGGACGAGATAACCATCTTGGAGGAGATACAGATCTGTCAAATGATGCAGGAAGTCATGCTCAATTTGATATAACTCTTTGATATGTTCAAACCCTATAGTCTCCACTGAGATTGCTACCAGCGGGTGGGATCAACAACTCAGAGCATCAACCACTCGATTCCTAATGTCGACCTTGTGTTTCAAGTGGAATGTGTACTCTTGCAAAAAATTTGCCCACTTCGTGTGCCTTTTGTTGAGAAGTTTTCTGGGATTGCAGATAGCACATGGCCCCATGATCAGAATTGAGGATGAATACATGTTGGATAAGATAGTGGCGCCAATGCTTGAGAGCTTAAACAATAGCATAAAATTCCACATCATACGTGGAGTAGCGTGAGCGCGCATCATTCAGTTTCTCACTTAAATGAGCGGTTTCCCTTCCTGGCTAAGAATGACGTCAATACCAATGTGGGAGGCATCACAATCAACTTTGAATACTTTGTTGAAATCTGGTAGAACCAGCATAGGGCCATGAGACATATGTTCTTTGAGTTTTTGGAAACCCTTGCCATGAGACATATGTTCTTTGAGTTTTTGGAAACCCTTGCCATGAGAAATATGTTTTTTGAGTTTTTGGAAACCCTTTTCAGCTTCCAATGTCCATGAAAATTTGCATCCGCATAAGCAGTCTAAAAATACACTCGCTTGGCTACTGAAGTTCTTCACAAAGCATCGATAGAAGGAAGTTAAGCCTAAAAAACTATGAATTTACGTAAGGGTCTTCGGGGTTGGCCAACTTCTAATGGCTTCAATCTTAATTGGGTCAACCTTGATACCGTCAGCGGAGACAATGTAACCCAAGAAGTTAACTGGGTTGGTAAGGAAGACATGCTTCTTGAGGTTAATATAGAGCTTATATTCTCTCAGGATGGTGAGCACCTGACGCAGATGGCTCAAGTGTTCACTCCGACTGCCACTATAGATTAGGATGCCGTCAAAGTAAACAATCACAAACTTCTCAGTAAGATGTCTCAAAACATTGGTCAGGACAAAGGGCATCACTAACCATTCATACAGGCCAACACGAGTTTTAAAGGTTGTTTTCCACTCGTCGTCAGTTGATTCTGATATGATGGTAAACACTTCACAAGTCCATCTTAGAGAATATGTCTGCCCCGTTAGCATATCTAGCATATCATCCAATCAAGGAATCAGAAAGCGGTACTTTATCGTGATCTTGTTGATGGATCAACTATCCAGGCACATTCTCCATGTGTCGCCTTTTTTTGGTGTTAAGAGGGCGGGAACAGCAACAGGACTCATACTTTCGCGTATATATCCTTTGCTCGGGAGCTACACTACCTTTCGTTACATCACTTCATGTTCCTTAGAGCTCATTCGATAGGGGGCAGGTTGGGTAAGCTAGCTCTAGGGATAAGATCTATATGATGTTGTATGTCCCTTAATGGTTGGATTCCTTTGAGGAGGTCATCTGGCATAATATCTGCATACTCTTTTAGGATCGGAGCAAGTTCTGGATCTACTTTATCATAGTTCACAATGTCACTCCCAACCTCCTTTCCAATACGGGCAAAGACAACACGCGACTCTTGGAGTTGGCGCTAGAAGGGAGATGCTTGGAGAATCACAAGCGATTCACATGAGCGTGGTGGTGTTTGGACATTCACAGAGTTTTGACAATCAACCGATATACCTTTGTGAGAAATGGTTAGCGTTTTCTTGGGATTAGGGGCATCCTGTTGCGGTCGGAGGGTAATTCGTATTTTATAAATCAAAAAAGTATATATGTTCTTTCTGCCCTTGTTGTTTGTATCATAGTCATATTGCCAGGGTCATCCCAGTAAGATGTGACATACATCCATAGGTGCAACATCATACCAGACCTCGTCTTTACAGGTTGGCCTAATGGAAAATTTGATGAGACACTGACGTTGGATTGACATTTGAATCTCGTCCTTAAACCATGCCATATTATACGATCAATCCAATTGTTGTGTTTGCAATCCTAACTTATCCATCGTCGCTTGGGCTACAAAATTTTCCAAACTTACTTCGTCAATGATTAGAGAACGGTGATCGTTGGATGCGCAAGTGGTGTGTAAGATGCTCCTCCCTAACAAGCATCGTCGCTCTCAACTTTAGGTGCCAGCATAAGATGTTCCAACACCTCGATAGGTGCATCATCTTCTCGTCCAAAGTCATTAAGTTCAATCAAAAGGAAGGGTCCACGAGTCTTAGCATCAACTTCAATATCTTCATAGTCCTCCTTGGCATTGATGTATCCAACCACCATTTCCGATTCATTCTCCTCAGTGATGGCGGTCTTGTTGGCATGTTCTTCATGCACTAAGTATGCATTTGCCATATATGGGTGGGATATTTTGTTGCCCGATGTCCCTTCTGAAGGCACCTAAAGCAGTTGTCAGGCCCCACGGTAGGTCGAGCTACGAGAATTCCTGACCCAGCATAAGTGGATCGAGGATGCGCACTTGTACCTCTAGAAGTAGTGTGAGATTTAGGGATAATAGATTTGACGATTGATCGTGCGCTCACCCTAGTCTGTCTAGTAGAAATGTTCAGTGCAATGGTGGTAGCAGCAAAAGTAGGGGTGATCGGCGTGCGTTGTGTGATGTTCCTCGATAACTTAGCTTAAACCCTCTAAGCTCTATCATGGGCAGCATCCATTGTTCGACAGTCACACATGTACAATTCATCCCGGATGTTGGTTTGTAATCCATGCATGTATCGAGCCACCAATTGAGAGTTGGTTTCCCTTAAGTTATTTTGGGCTATTAAAACTTGGAACTCTTCAGTGTATTCCTTAATAGTGTGTATCCATTGACGAAGGTTTTGAAGGCGATTGTATAAGTTATGTCGATATTCCTCCGATAAGAACTTTTCCTGACGTTTATGTTGCATTCTTGTCCAGGAACGAATGTGATCTTTCCATTGGCGATGACATTCTTCCTGAAGATGTTTCCACCAAAGTAAGGCATATCCTTTTAGCTTAAACATAATAAACTGAACTCTCCGCTCACTCGGCAAATCCTTCTAGACAAAGAAATGTTCCAATTGATCCATCCAATCAAGGAAGGCATATGGTTCACGTCGTCCGTCGAAGTCAGCAGCGTCAATCCTTATTCAACGATCCCAATTGGAATCTCGAAGTTGGTTATGTGGTCGATGGTGTGGCTTGGGTTCTTTCCTTCTATACTACTCTTCATGTCGGCGTCTGTGGGGTAGTCGGTTCCCATCCTCCTCATTGCATGAGGGTGGTTGTAACTCCAGATGGAGGGATTACTCATCACTAACATCACTTTCAGAAATAGGATCAAAGACAATTGGGTCATTTCTACGATGTCAATGATTATGGGGGCTATGATCCTGCATACTTGAAGTTAAAGATCGGTTAGTGGCCCTTCTGTTGTGGTCAGGGAAGGCCGTATCGGCGATATATTGGCGATATATCGTCGATATATCGGTATCGAGAGGTTGGGGTATCGAAATCGGAGTGTATATCTTTTTACAGGGATATAGGCAATATATCGTCATATCGGCCCATAGCGGTCAAAAATGAATGGATTTAGTACAAAAAATACAGGATATCGACCGATATCGTCGATATTTCGTCGATATCCCTATATATCAGTTCAATTATTCATGCAAGCTTGATTTCACTACCTATCTAGCTCCACCTAGTATTAAAACAATCTATGATTTATATACTTTGTTCCGGGTCGAGGGCGCTGCCCCAGCACCCTCGCAAGGGGGGGCCAACCTGGGTCCCCCCAGCCCCCTCAGGCTCGTTGATCGGGCAGCGAGACCCCCGAACTGGTAGGGTATGGTGCGACAGGAGGGTGCATACAATGGTTCTTCAACTTGGTGAATATTTACAAGTTATTTCATGTTGTAAAACTTGAATAAAATCCATTTCCAATATCTATAAGTCAATTCTTCAAAAAAATCTACAAGTCAAGAATCAACATTAATATCGATATGTTCGAAATGATCGATATATGCAATATAAGCTTTATAGATGATTGATATATGTGATCTAAGAGTATATTTGTAAGTTATTTAGTGATCTAAAAACTTGGATAAACTCCTTTTTCAATACATATAGGTCAACAACTAACAGTACCACCGTATTGATATATGCGATATAAGGTTCATAGATGATCGATATGTGTTATCTAAGAGAGTAAGAGTACATTTGTAAATTATTTAGTGATCAAAGTACTTGGATGAATTCCATTTTAAATATATATAGTATGTAAACAACTAACAAAATCAGAGATATGTTCGATATGACTGATATGTGCACTATAAGGATCATAGTCCTCATAAATGATCTATATGTATTTTCTAGGTGTATATTTGTAGTATTTCATGTTATAAGAACTTGAATGAAATCCATTTCCAATATTTATAAGTCAAGAATCAATATTAATATCGATATGTTCGATATGACCGACATGTGTGATACTGATATGTGCAATATATGGCCTATAAATGATCGATATGTGTGATATAAGTGCTTATTTGTAGGTTATTTGTTGGTTTGATATCTTGGATGACGTTAATTTCTGAAAATGGCAAAAAAATGGATTTTTTGAACCATTTTAGACATTTCCACCGATATCGTCGATATATCGACGATATATCCCGATATATCCTTTTTCGGGCGGACCGAAACGATATCGATATCGATACGGCCTTCTTTGGTTGTGGTCATGTCTCTATTTCCTATGCACTCTATCAAAATTCAAGACCTCCAATTGTTAGGTGTTGCTGGACATTGTCCTATATATTTTCTATACGGGTGTTAGTGCGTCGGATTCATCGCCTAAGTTTGCTATCAAGATTTCCAAGCACGTCATGGAATGTGGATCAGGGTGGCAAGCCATAGAAATTCAGTTCTCAAGGGCCTAGGAACGCAACGAATGCAAGAAGCTTTTTGGCAGAATGTTAGATAATGAAAACTAATCGGATCGTTTGCTCTGATACCACTTGATGCAACCTTAATGCCCAACAATCCTATTTAAATGCGCAAGAACAGAGATGCAATATTTTGCTGCAAAAATAAAGATTGAATAGAATTTCCAGCAACTAACATTACAAATCGGGGTACAGGAAAGACCCCCTGAATGACCAAGCAGAAATAATATGCAGATCTTGTGGGGCTTAATCGTTGTATGTCTACAGGTAACAAAATAAACGAACAAGATGATCGCAGCTGCAGATAGACACGGTTAATACCAACCGAATGTTCTATAGGAAATAAGGAGTTCAGACCATGCTTCAAGGACTGCTGCTGGACAATTTTTTTAACAAAATATTCCAGAGAATGCTAGAATAAACAATACTTCAGAGAATACTCAAATAACAGAAACTGCAAAATTTAAATAGTAACACTCTGTAGACTTAATTCAGAACCGACATCCAACTAAATAAAATGACCTCTGAAACAGGACGAACCCGTCATTTCAGGAGGGCAGCGACAGGTTAAGGGAGGCGTAGGAGGGTTGGCGGCAGTGGAGGAATGGCAGCAATGTGACTAGATGGAGATGGGGGTCGTTGGCAGTGGTTGGGGTTAACAGTGGAAGAGTTGGCAGTTGCAGGTCGTTGGCGGTGGTTGGGGTTAACAGTGGAAATGGGAGGGGATTGGCTGGCGGCGGTAGGGAGGAGAGGAGAAAAGAAAGGGAAAAAGCGGGTTAGGGTTAAGTGGGAGAAGAAGAAGAAAATAGGGGAAGGAGGTATAAAAGGGAAGCAGAGGATAAAAAGGGAATAGGGTAGGGCCCGTACATTGAGTTTTTTGTCTTCTCCAAAAGCTGATGCATCTCCCCCCTACGCCTCTTTTACACCAATAGGGAGCAATACCCAAAACCCTAGACTACGAATTAAAAAAAAGTAAATTATATAATAAATAAAGACAACTTGCAAGAGAACCCCTGAGGTTCTTTCTTTCATGGCAAAATTCTATTTAGCCCCTCAAATTGGACATGAACTGCATCATGCGATCTAAATAGTGTTCTGATTGGAGAATGTTTGCTGGGGGAAGATTGTATGTGGATTAGTGTGGAGTGATCCTTAATAGGGAGCTCCTCGAACCTTCCTTCGAGTGGGTGCATTTGAGCAGATCATTTGATTGTGCGAGGCCTTGGGAAAAGGAAGGCGTCAAAATGAGGAAATTTGATGGCGACCACACCCAGTGCTGTGGGGCAACGACCTCTTTTTTTGGCAGGATAACTCAAGTTCATCATAGCTACCTCAAGCTAGTGGTGCAGCTGTTTTAATGTTGGAATTTCCAGTGTCTCTTCGACAGTGTAACTGCTGGGGGAGGTGAAAGTGGTGATTGCATATGGGATCTCGCCAAAAGGCGCTCTTCAGAAGTCATTGTAGAGGTGGAGTTGCTTGGAAGTTTCCTTCCTGATGAAATTATATTTTTTAGAGCACATTTTCCAATCATGGTAGAAGGTTGTTCGATGTGCCGGAGTTGGGTGAGCCTCTAAGGATGAGGGAATGGAAGACATCTGGCAGAACGGCAACACTAGCTGGTCACCCGAGATTGACGCCAAGTACATTCACAATAGTTCAAGCATCAACGGCATGGGAGGGGTGAAGACCCATGCATCATGGGTGCACTCTTTTTCGATGGGCCTTCGCTTTCCTTTTTTTTTTGTTCCATAATGCATGCAACATTCACCGTGGAGGATTTCAGTCTCTAGGTATGAAGTTCTACCTGGAGGTATTGAATCGGTTCCTCCTTTGACCCTTTCTCATAAGGAGGTTTCAGTCCTCCTTGCTAGGAGTTGTATGGGGTTGGCTAGCGGGGATCGGACAATGGGATGACTGCTACAACCTATGGCGGTGATGCAACCAGATCCAAATAAGTGAAGCCCCATGCGGTTTCAGCATTAAAGAAAATTCCAAAGATCTTTTAATTCATTAAGTCTCAGGAGTTGCCATGTAATTTTCCTTTTTTTTATTTTAGCCTCAAGTTTGAGCCATGTCCCTTGTATGGGTGAGGGAGGCCCTTGTATTTGCACCAAAAGGTGCTTTGTCTTCTAGAGAGTAGGTGCTCGTATAAAAAGGGAAGGGGGCAGCAAGTGATGTAGCAGAGAACCCCAGGAAAACCCATTACGGGCCCTTACCTTCCTTTCCTTCCCCGACTTCCTGATTTCCTCTCCCTCTTCTTCCTCTCTCCCCTAAGCTCCAGCTTCTTCTCACCTCCTCCAAGCGCTCTTCTATCCTTATCCAGCTCCTCTCATCTTCTCTCCACCAGTCGCACAGTCTCCCAGCTCTCCCTCTCCACCAATTTTCTTCTCTCCCCAGATCCCTTCTTCCAAGCTCCAGCCTTCTCTCTCCTTTTCCCGATACAACCTCCTCCACTCTCCCTCTCTCCCAACCCTCTCCCCCATCTCTCTACTTTTCACCTCTGCAACCTCACATGTTTCTTCCCTAAGCTTCTCCCCATTCCTTTCTCCTTTTCACCTACTGATGCGGATAGAATTTGGCGCGTCGATGAAAATAAAAAAATATATTTTGATGGTGATTTTTGGTGGAGAAAATGGAGGGGCTGAGAAGAGAACTCGTCAGGAACACGAGGGATTTTGGGGAAGAAGAACGCAAGATCGCGTGAGGAGAAGGGAGAGGAGATAAATCTCGATTTTTGTATTAACTGAACTGACTAAAACAATTGGCCTTCATCCCTTTATATAGGAGGGATGAGGTTACAAAAATAACAATTAATTCAAATTCTAACTAAATATCCTAAATTGACTCTAACTCACTAACCGACTAATTTGAATTTTGAAATTCAAATCGACCACTAATTGAGATCACAGGCGATCCCATTTATTTAATTAAAAATTCGACGACTCAATAAACGTAAATAAAATTAAATAAAAATTTCGACGACTCAAATAAACGTAACTAAAAATGTGGCCATATCTTCCTCGAAAACTTAGCTTCAACCCTCTCAGCTCTATCATGGGCAGCATCCATTGTTCGACAGTCACACATGTACAATTCATCCCGGATGTTGGTTTGTAATACATGCATGTATCGAGCCACCAATTGAGAGTTGGTTTCCCTTAAGTTATTTTGGGCTATCAAAACTTGTAACTCTTCAGTGTATTCCTTAATAGTGTGTATCCATTGACGAAGGTTTTGAAGGTGATTGTACAAGTTATGTCGATATTCCTCCGATAAGAACTTTTCCTGAAGTTTATGTTGCATTCTTGTCCAGGAACGAATGTGATCTTTCCATTAGCGATGACATTCTTCCTGAAGACGTTTCCACCAAAGTAAGGCATATCCTTTTAGCTTAAACATAATAAACTGAACTCTCCGCTCACTCGGCAAATCCTTCTAGACAAAGAAATGTTCCAATTGATCCATCCAATCAAGGAAGGCATCTAGTTCACGTCGTCCGTCGAAGTCAGCAGCGTCAATCCTTATTCAACGATCCCAATTGGAATCTCGGAGTTGGTTATGTGGTCGATGGTGTGGCTTGGGTTCTTTCCTTCTATACTACTCTTCATGTCGGCGTCTGTGGGGTAGTCGGTTCCCATCCTCCTCATTGCATGAGGGTGGTTGTAACTCCAGATGGAGGGATTGCTCATCACTAACATCACTTTCAGAAATAGGATCAAAGACAATTGGGTCATTTCTACGATGTCAATGATTATGGGGGCTATGATCATGCATACTTGAAGTTAAAGATCGGTTAGTGGCCCTTCTGTTGTGGTCAGGGAAGGCCGTATCGGTGATATATTGGCATTGGG
Organism: Ottelia alismoides; assembly: GCA_037367405.1. Classification (NCBI taxonomy): domain Eukaryota; kingdom Viridiplantae; phylum Streptophyta; class Magnoliopsida; order Alismatales; family Hydrocharitaceae; genus Ottelia; species Ottelia alismoides. Next base: position 14,944 of record JAZKJV010006172.1, on the reverse strand, counting down.
GTATCGAAATCGGAGTGTATATCTTTTTACAGGGATATAGGCAATATATCGCCGATATATCGGTGATATATCGTCATATCGGCCCATATCGGTCAAAAATGAATGGATTAAGTACAAAAAATACAGGATATCGACCGATATCGTCGATATTTCGTCGATATCCCTATATATCAGTTCAATTATTCATGCAAGCTTGATTCCACTACATATCTAGCTCCACCTAGTATTAAAACAATCTATGATTTATATACTTTGTTCCGGGTCGAGGGCGCTGCCCCAGCACCCTCGCAAGGGGGGGCCAACCTGGGCCCCCCCAGCCCCCTCAGGCTCGTTGATCGGGCAGCGAGACCCCCGTACTGGTAGGGTATGGTGCGACAGGAGGGTGCATACAATGGTTCTTCAACTTGGTGTATATTTACAAGTTATTTCATGTTGTAAAACTTGAATGAAATCCATTTCCAATATTTATAAGTCAATTCTTCAAAAAAATCTACAAGTCAAGAATCAACATCAATATCGATATGTTCGAAATGATCGATATATGCAATATAAGCTTTATAGATGATTGATATGTGTGATCTAAGAGTATATTTGTAAGTTATTTAGTGATCTAAAAACTTGGATAAACTCCATTTTCAATACATATAGGTCAACAACTAACAGTACCACCGTATTGATATATGCGATATAAGGTTCATAGATGATCGATATGTGTTATCTAAGAGAGTAAGAGTACATTTGTAAATTATTTAGTGATCAAAGTACTTGGATGAATTCCATTTTCAATATATATAGTATGTAAACAACTAACAAAATCAGAGATATGTTCGATATGACCGATATGTGCACTATAAGGATCATAGTCCTCATAAATGATCTATATGTATTTTATAGGTGTATATTTGTAGTATTTCATGTTATAAGAACTTGAATGAAATCCATTTCCAATATTTATAAGTCAAGAATCAATATTAATATCGATATGTTCGATATGACCGATATGTGTGATACTGATATGTGCAATATATGGCCTATAAATGATCGATATGTGTGATATAAGTGCTTATTTGTAGGTTATTTGTTGGTTTGATATCTTGGATGACGTTAACTTCTGAAAAATGGCAAAAAATTGGATTTTTTGAACCATTTTAAACATTTCCACCGATATCGTCGATATATCGACGATATATCCCGATATATCCTTTTTCGTGCGGACCGAAACGATATCGATATCGATACGGCCTTCCTTGGTTGTGGTCATGTCTCTATTTCCTATGCACTCTATCAAAATTCAAGACCTCCAATTGTTAGGTGTTGCTGGACATTGTCCTATATATTTTCTATACGGGTGTTAGTGCGTCGGATTCATCGCCTAAGTTTGCTATCAAGATTTCCAAGCACGTCATGAAATGTGGATCAGGGTGGCAATTTTCAATATATATAGTATGTAAACAACTAACAAAATCAGAGATATGTTCGATATGACCAATATGTGCACTATAAGGATCATAGTCCTCATAAATGATCTATATGTATTTTATAGGTGTATATTTGTAGTATTTCATGTTATAAGAACTTGAATGAAATCCATTTCCAATATTTATAAGTCAAGAATCAATATTAATATCGATATGTTCGATATGACCGATATGTGTGATACTGATATGTGCAATATATGGCCTATAAATGATCGATATGTGTGATATAAGTGCTTATTTGTAGGTTATTTGTTGGTTTGATATCTTGGATGACGTTAACTTCTGAAAAATGGCAAAAAATTGGATTTTTTGAACCATTTTAGACATTTCCACCGATATCGTCGATATATCGACGATATATCCCGATATATCCTTTTTCGGGCGGACCGAAACGATATCGATATCGATACGGCCTTCCTTGGTTGTGGTCATGTCTCTATTTCCTATGCACTCTATCAAAATTCAAGACCTCCAATTGTTAGGTGTTGCTGGACATTGTCCTATATATTTTCTATACGGGTGTTAGTGCGTCGGATTCATCGCCTAAGTTTGCTATCAAGATTTCCAAGCACGTCATGAAATGTGGATCAGGGTGGCAAGCCATAGAAATTCAGTTCTCAAGGGCCTAGGAACGCAACGAATGCAAGAAGCTTTTTGGCAGAATGTAAGATAATGAAAACTAATCGGATCATTTGCTCTGATACCACTTGATGCAACCTTAATGCCCAACAATCCTATTTAAATGCGCAAGAACAGGGATGCAATATTTTGCTGCAAAAATAAAGATTGAATAGAATTTCCAGCAACTACATTACAAATCGGGGTACAGGAAAGACCCCCTGAATGACCAAGCAGAAATAATATGCAGATCTTGTGGGGCTTAATCGTTGTATGTCTACAGGTAACAAAATAAACGAACAAGATGATCGCAGCTGCAGATAGACACGGTTAATACCAACCGAATGTTCTATAGGAAATAAGGAGTTCAGACCATGCTTCAAGGACTGCTGCTGGACAAATTTTTTAACAAAATATTCCAGAAAATGCTAGAATAAACAATACTTCAGAGAATACTCAAATAACAGAAACTGCAAAATTTAAATAGTAACACTCTGTAGACTTAATTCAGAACCGACATCCAACTAAATAAAATGACCTCTGAAACAGGACGAACCCGTCATTTCAGGAGGGCAGCGACAGGTTAAGGGAGGCGTAGGAGGGTTGGCGGCAGTGGAGGAATGGAAGCAATGTGAGTAGATGGAGATGGGGGTCGTTGGCAGTGGTTGGGGTTAACAGTGGAAGAGTTGGCAGTTGCAGGTCGTTGGCGGTGGTTGGGGTTAACAGTGGAAATGGGAGGGGATTGGCTGGCGGCGGTAGGGAGGAGAGGAGAAAAGAAAGGGAAAAGGCGGGTTAGGGTTAAGTGGGAGAAGAAGAAAATAGGGGAAGGAGGTATAAGAGGGAAGCAGAGGATAAAAAGGGAATAGGGTAGGGCCCGTACATTGAGTTTTTTGTCTTCTCCAAAAGCTGATGCATCTCCCCCCTACGCCTCTTTTATACCAATAGGGAGCAATACCCAAAACCCTAGACTACGGATTCAAAAAAAGTAAATTATATAATAAATAAAGACAACTTGCAAGAGGACCCCTGAGGTTCTTTCTTTCATGGCAAAATTCTATTTAGCCCCTCAAATTGGGCATGAACTGCATCATGCGATCTAAATGGTGTTCTGATTGGAGAATGTTTGCTGGGGGAAGATTGTATGTGGATTAGTGTGGAGTGATCCTTAATGGGGAGCTCCTCGAACCTTCCTTCGAATGGGTGCATTTGAGCAGATCATTTGTTTGTGCGAGGCCTTGGGAAAAGGAAGGCGTCAAAATGAGGAAATTTGATGGCGACCACACCCAGTGCTGTGGGGCAACGACCTCTTTTTTTGGCAGGACAACTCAAGTTCATCATTGCTACCTCAAGCTAGTGGTGCAGCTGTTTTAATGTTGGAATTTCCAGTGTCTCTTCGACAGTGTAACTGCTGGGGGAGGTGAAAGTGGTGATTGCATATGGGATCTCGCCAAAAGGCGCTCTTCAGAGAATCAGAAGTCATTGTAGAGGTGGAGTTGCTTGGAAGTTTCCTTCCTGATGAAATTATATTTTAGAGCACATTTTCCAATCATGGTAGAAGGTTGTTCGATGTGCCGGAGTTGGGTGAGCCTCTAAGGATGAGGGAATGGAAGACATCTGGCAGAACGGCAACACTAGCTGGTCACCCGAGATTGACGCCAAGTACATTCACAATAGTTCAAGCATCAACGGCATGGGAGGGGTGAAGACCCATGCATCATGGGTGCACTCTTTTTCGATGGGCCTTCGCTTTCCTTTTTTTTTTGTTCCATAATGCATGCAACATTCACCGTGGAGGATTTCAGTCTCTAGGTATGAAGTTCTACCTGGAGGTATTGAATCGGTTCCTCCTTTGACCCTTTCTCATAAGGAGGTTTCAGTCCTTGCTAGGAGTTGTCTGGGGTTGGCTAGCGGGGATCAGACAATGGGATGACTGCTACAACCTATGGCGGTGATGCAACCAGATCCAAATAAGTGAAGCCCCATGCGGTTTCAGCATTAACGAAAATTCCAAAGATCTTTTAATTCATTAAGTCTCAGGAGTTGCCATGTAATTTTCCTTTTTTTTACTTAAGCCTCATGTTTGAGCCATGTCCCTTGTATGGGTGAGGGAGGCCCTTGTATTTGCACCAAAAGGTGCTTTGTCTTCTAGAGAGTAGGTGCTCGTATAAAAAGGGAAGGGGGCAGCAAGTGATGTAGCAGAGAACCCCAGGAAAACCCATTACGGGCCCTTACCTTCCTTTCCTTCCCCGACTTCCTGATTTCCTCTCCCTCTTCTTCCTCTCTCCCCTAAGCTCCAGCTTCTTCTCACCTCCTCCAAGCGCTCTTCTATCCTTATCCAGCTCCTCTCATCTTCTCTCCACCAGTCGCAGTCTCCCAGCTCTCCCTCTCCACCAATTTTCTTCTCTCCCCAGATCCCTACTTCCAAGCTCCAGCCTTCTCTCTCCTTTTCCTGATACAACCTCCTCCACTCTCCCTCTCTCCCAACCCTCTCCCCCATCTCTCTACTTTTCACCTCTGCAACCTCACCTGTTTCTTCCCTAAGCTTCTCCCCATTCCTTTCTCCTTTTCACCTACTGATGCGGATAGAATTTTGCGCGTTGATGAAAATAAAAAAATATATTTTGATGGTGATTTTTGGTGGAGAAAATGGAGGGGTTGAGAAGAGAACTCGTCAGGAACACGAGGGATTTTGGGGAAGAAGAACGCAAGATCGCGTGAGGAGAAGGGAGAGGAGATAAATCTCGATTTTTGTATTAACTGAACTGACTAAAACAATTGGCCTTCATCCCTTTATATAGGAGGGATGAGGTTACAAAAATAACAATTAATTCAAATTCTAACTAAATATCCTAAATTGACTCTAACTCACTAACCGACTAATTTGAAATTCAAATCGACCACTAATTGAGATCACAGGCGATCCCATTTATTTAATTAAAAATTCGACGACTCAATAAACGTAAATAAAATTAAATAAAAATTTCGATGACTCAAATAAACGTAACTAAAAATGTGGCCATATCTTTCTGGTCCACGCTGCATCAACTCTCCTCCGCTTTTAAAAATTCGTCTCCCGACGAATTGCTGGATCTGCAGGCTTGGAGGTTGAATCCGCGTTCTCAGTCATTCCCTGGAAGAATTGGTGCGGAGCGAATGGCGGAATCCACACGCGGTCGTTGGTGACGCGACCTTCGTAGTGGAAGAACATGTGTGGCGCAAACGGCGGCGTCTTCTTGAATTTTGCTTCCTCGTTGTGATTGAAAAATTGATGAGGCATGAACAACATGGCTTTTGGAGAGTCCATAGCAAAGCAATGATACAAGAAGAGGAGAGGAGGAGATGTGTCCAAGGAATGAAGCCATGGGGTCCTTATATAGACGAATCCCAAGGTCCTAGTCCTAATAAGATAAGGAAGTCTTCCCAATTGCCTTCTTTCAGCACTTTTTTTAAAAAAATTCGTAGCAGGGGGCTTGGGCGCACTTTTCGCGCCCCTTCAATTAAACGAATTTTAGGGGGCTGGGCGGCTATGCAATTTTTTCCAATTAACTTCCATTCCCACAGTTCACGGAAATCGAACCCCTTATTCGGACCCCTCGTTAGGGTATTCCTTCTCTCCTTGCGCAAGTCAGGCAGATCGTGGCGGCTACGGCATCGGATTGGCGGCGAGCGCGTAGGGGGGTGAGGGCGGGGCGAGCGATCCCGAGGGAGATCGTGCTGACGGTCTGCAGGAGCGTGGGGGGGGGGGTTTGGATGCGGGGTACGGGGTTGCGGGATGGAGATGGTGAGGGGGCGGCAACAGCCGGGGTGGGGGGGGTGGTCGCGACGCGACGGGAAAGGGAGGGGTCGGGGGAGGGGTAGGCGGGGGCGGTGGCGAGGAGGAGCTGTAGGCGGGAGGGGATGTATGGGGGAGGAGCAGTGGCGAGGAGGCGGAGGTGCGAGGCTTAGTGCGCGGAGGGGAGGTCTTGGGATGGGGCGGGAGCGAGGGAGGGTAGCGGGGGAGGGAAGGCGGTGGCGCGCAGGGGGGGGTGCGGACTGGGGTAGTGCGGCGAGGGTTGGGGAAGCCGGGGTGGGCGTTGGCGGGTCTGGGGGTTGGGTTGGGGCCGCCGAGGTTGCGGGAAGGGGGCCCGAGGGCGCGGGAGGGGGCGGAGGTGGTGGTGGGGCAGCGGGAGGCGCCGGCGGTGCTTGGGGTATGACCGGGGCCGTAGGTGCGGCGAGGGTGGTGGGTGGGGTCTGCGCAAGGGCGGATGGGGTGTGGGACGGGTTCGGGGAATTTTGTGAGTCTGAAATTACCTGGACAGCCCTCGGATTGACCCTTTTTTTCTTCCGAAATGGCCTGGACAGCGGCCGGTTCGTCGTTGACGGCGAGATTTTCGTCTTCAACTTCGGTGTCAGTGATTGGTGTCGCTGAAGCCTTCGATTTGGCGGCGCGTAGGGCCTCGGAGTTAGCCATAAGAGCTCAAAACTCGGAGTGGAACGTGGTTTGGAAATCACGTAACATGCGCTCCGTCTCCTTGTTGTAGGCGTCGAGGGCAGAGATGGCTCGTCGTTTTTGTTCGGATGAAGGATGGTCCCTTGATGCATGTCGGCGCGAGCGGTCTGACGGATCGTCAGATCGTGAGGACGATATGTAGGCCATGCTCTGATACCAATTGATGCGGATAGAATTTGGCGCGTCGACGAAAATAAAAAAAATATTTTGATGGTGATTTTTGGTGGAGAAAATGGATGGGTTGAGAAGAGAACTCGTCAGGAACACGAGGGATTTTGGGGAAGAAGAACACGAGATCGCGTGAGGAGAAGGGAGAGGAGATTAAATCTCGATTTTTGTATTAACTGAACTGACTAAAACAATTGGCCTTCATCCCTTTATATAGGAGGGATGAGGTTACAAAAATAACAATTAATTCAAATTCTAACTAAATATCCTAAATTGACTCTAACTGACTAACCGACTAATTTGAAAATTCAAATCAACCACTAATTGAGATCACAGGCGATCCCATTTATTTAATTAAAAAAATTCGACGACTCAAATAAACGTAAATAAAATTAAATAAAAATTTCGACGACTCAAATAAACGTAACTAAAAATGTGGCCCTATCTTTCTGGTCCACGCTGCATCACCTACTGCCTACGTCAGCCTCGCCATCACCTTAAGCATCGTGTTCACCTCCATCGCTACAACCTTTCACCCTCACAGTCCTTGTTTAAGTTTATATTTATTTTTCTTTGGTTTCCTGTTTAACTTGAGTCTGCCACATCTTGCTCCAATTGCTTATAAATCAAAGTTTAGTTTTTTTATTTTCAGCATGTTCTTGAGTTGTGAGCCTGTAATGTTTATTTCATTTTACTGCCCAACCCTCCCAAAAACCATTTGATTATTATTTTTTTGGGTATTGATTGGGCCTAGGATTCAATAATTATAGAGCATATAATCCTTGCATTTAGTTGATTAAAAGCATTGGGAGTGTTGCATATGCATCCAGTAAATAAGCAATCTAACAGGATTTTTGGATTGCATCAAAGTGGTATCAGAGCAAAATCGATCCATAAAAAAATTGCACTTACATTGCATTCGACATTTTTTCTTCTCTACTTTTCTTCTATTTTGTGTGGCTCGTATTTTTAATTCTTACAAGTGTAGGGCTCTGTCTAACATTTTATTTTCTGTCATTCGTTAGACGTTGTCTATACTGTCATTATTATTTTTTTGTGTACAGCTATACCGACAACTTTATTTTCCCGCTTGTTCGACTCTGCCAACCATCTTTATTTTCCATGCTTGTTGCACTGCTCTGTCGACCGATTTTTATTTTTCTTGCTTATTGTTTGTTCTCTGCCAACCACCTTTAATTTCCTGCTCGTTGTATGACTCTGCTAACCTTTTTTCCGCTCGTTATTCAACTCCTTTATTCCCATCCTTTATTTGCAGTTTATTTTATTTAAAATCTCTCTTTATTTTTGCGCAAAAAAGGAATCTATCTTGTTTTTTTCTTCCCCTCTGTGTCTGTGTGATTTTAGAATTGATCAGTGATGGCTCAACCTGACCCACATTTCGTGTCACGTCTAGAAGCCATGATAGCAAACCTTGGAACTGAAATCTATCGTACTAGCACCCGGTTAGGAAATATAGAGAGAACAGTGATTAGGGATACCCAACAGGTAGAAGCCATGATATCAAACAAGATAGAGAGGCGATATAAACATAATCACAACTTAAGGGTTTCTAAGCAATCATCGAAAACTAGAGATCCTAGTTCCCATTACCTCTGGCATCGTCAACAAGATGAAGTTGTATTTGATCCTAGTCCAGAGAGAAGCCCAAATCCCCTAATCATGAGTCAGCACATGAGTCGGGTAATAAAGATAGAAAGTCCCGCAAGCAACGAGAGGTGAAGCGACCTAGGGAACACATGCCACGATGTCGGCATCCTAATCTACTACAGAACTCCAATGGGACCACAACATGTTGATTGACATGGGTGAATTTGACGGCAGTCATGACCCTGATGTCTTCTTAGATTAGATGGATCAACTGGATCACTTCTTCGTGTGAATGGATCTGTCGAGTGCACGTAGAGTCCAGGTTGCCACCAGAAGTTAAAAGGATGTGCATTACTTTGGTGGACACAACTTCAGGAGAAGCGCCACCATCATGGTAAAGAAAAAGTACATTCTTGGACCAAGATGCAACATAAGCTACATGACCAGTTTCTACTGAAGGAATACCGGCATAACTCTTACCACCATCTTCAAACCCTTGATCAAGGGGCATGTACCATCAAGGAATGCACAAAAGAATTCCAGGTTTCGGTAGTTCGGAACAACCCAAGGAAAGTGACTCTCAACCCACATATGGATCGCTGACAGATAACTCAGTCAAACTATACATATGTGACAACCGTACCATGGATGTGGCCCACGATAGAGCTACTCAGATTGAGACTGACTCAACTAAAAACACTATTCCACACTCAACGCCCACAATCACCTCTAATGTCCTGACCACCATGCCAAACACATCCACTGGACTAACTAGGATTGGCTCACAGTCAACCATCAAATTGATTGCTTCGGGAGCTCACACCACTCTTGTAGATACCCTCGCTAAACCCCAACCCGTTTATGCTAGATCAGGAATCCTTGGCGCTCGGTCTACCATGAGATATGACCCATGCTTCAGGTACTTGCAAAAAAGATTATATGGCATTAGAGTACCCCGATCCACACATAACAAACACACACCTAGTGCATGATGAGCCAAGTGATAAGGCCACCCCACTTGTGAGGTAGAACCTGAAATAATGACTGAGTGTACAAAATGACAAGAAAGATTATAAGACTAGCAAGGTTGGTGCAGGCATTGATAGACCTTTCCCCTTGATTAAACATGACCTTGAAGGAGAAAATAGTGCACCAATGGAGTTTATGCCACAGTTTCACACTAGCACATGAAATTGGGAGATATGATGCTTGCTTAAGAAGGAGCATATTTCACACCGTATGACCGTCGTGACTCTCTATTCAACACTAGAAGAAACATAGGAAATGTTGTAGTCCAAGAGGTAGTCGACAAGTTGGAGGAGCTAATACAACCTTGGGATCGACCAAGTAGTGTGATAGGGTTTAAGAAAAGGTATCAAACACCAAGTCAGTGCCTCCTCAAATTTGTACTTGCCCAACCTATGCGGACGAGATCTGGAGTCACATTGCATCGATGGAAGTGCCACGCCTATCAATAAGCTACCCTTGGCAATTTGGTCGAGGTACAACCCATGGGAGGATGAAGGATGCTGACATAATAGACAAGACACAAATCACCCTTCAACCTCGACTTGATGCTTTTAATCCCAAGCAAATGACAACTGACCGATGCGAGGGCCCCAATATGGATCATCAAAATCCATGATGGTCAAGTCACCCTACTATACACACAAAATCACTTGATATTCTCTATGCAACTACTTTCCAACTTCAGCCCAGGAGTCATTAATCACTTTTGTTCTTGTCGGTAAAGAGATTTGGTACAATGCTATGAACCTAGATCAAGTGGACTACGAAGTTGCCCTGACCCTAGAAGAATATGTGGATGTCGTGCCTAAGAAACCCTCACCTCTACGAGACAAACAACTCCACATGAATTATGTCCCTAAAGCCAGCATATTCCACATGCCCCATGATTGGATGATATCAAAGGGTCAAAAGCAAAGTTTGAACCCCTATACCCCTTGGTCCATTCCTACCAATCATCAGGAAGATATCCCTACAGACTATGTAATCATGTTTCTCCAAACTATTAGGAAGGTTGACTCTGAGTTTGCCATAATTGATCTGATTTCTGAAGTGGCATATTTTGTCAGGTACTCGGATATATCTCATATAGCTAGTTCGTTCTTTAAGGAAGTTTTTGCGTGCATTACATACATCATTCATTTTTGACAGATAAGGGTATCAACTCATGGTATAAGTTGGGCGTTCATTTACAATATAATATTGCATATCACCTTAAAATCAATGGTCAAACAATATGTAATAATCAGATCTCTTGGACACTTGATGCACTGCCTCACATGAAAACGAACTATTCAACGGGACTCGATTCTTCTTTATACAGAATTTTCTTTGTAATGGTTCATCTTATCAATCCATTAGGAAATCTCCTTTTGAATAGCTCTACGAATTTCCAATTCCATGTGTCCTTGATCAAGTTTCCTTGGTTCAATCCGGATGGGCTGGCGCAATTGTTGACCATAAGGCTAATCTTGCCCATCAACTCCACCGCAAAATCTACACCAAACCCTAAATCACATCAACCACATACCCAAAACAAGCAATACCCACGTGAGAAATATGAGATTTAGGGAAGGAAATTCGATTATGGTCCAATTTCATGTAGTGTTTTCTCGAGCGAACCCACCACAAATTAAACCCAACCAAATTTGGTCCTTTCGGAATCGTCAAGAAGATCAGTCCAAATGTTTATGCAACGAATCTCCCACCAAAGATTAGCACCGCATTAATATCAGATATTGACAGAGATGCAGCTATACTAGAGCTTTCACAGATGAAATCATCACCAACGATCACCACAACATTGGATCCAGATACCGTTAAGAAAACCCTTGATATTTGCAAATCGACAACATATCACAGTCTCACTCGACCGTGGAAAGAACGTCACTTGAAGTACATTTCGAGGATTAAGAAGCCGAAATTAAGAGCACTTTGCATTGACTTCCTGCAAAGTTAATACAATGATATATTGTCGAAGCAAGACTCTTCTCAGCAGGGGGAATTGATGCAGGCAGGTCCAAAAAGGCAAGCTTCGTGCGATTTAAGCATTAAAGAAAAGCCCAAAGATCTTTTGATTCATTAATTCTCGGGAGTTGTCATGTAATTTTCCCTTTTTTTTACTTTAGCCTCAAGTTTGAGTCATGTCTCTTGTATGGGTGAGAAAGTCCCTTGTATTTGCACCGAAAGGTGCTTTGTCTTCTAGGGAGTAGGTGCTTGTATAAAAGGGGAGGGGGCAGCAATAGATGGAGAGCAGAAAACACCAGGACGGGTCCTTATCTTCCTTTCCATCCCCGACTTCCTCTTCTCCTCTCCCTCTTCTTCCTCTCTCCCCTAAGCTCCAGCTTCTTCTCACCTCCTCCAAGCTCTCTTCTATCCTTCCCCAGCTCCTCTCATCTTCTCACCACCAATCCCACAACCTCCCAGCTCTCCCTCTCCACAAGTTTTCTTCTCTCTCCCCATATCCCTTCTTCCAAGCTCCAGCCTTCTCTCTCCTTTTCCCAGTCCAACCTCCTCCACTCTCCCTCTCTCCCAACCCTTTCCCCCAACCCTCTACTTTTCCACCCCAACAACCCCTGATATTATATCTATTGTGAATTTCTGTCTACAATGTAAAGGACTGCTTCACGTTATAGTCTGAAATCCGATATATATATATATATATATATATATATATATATATATATATAGCTTCAGTATTGTGATAACCGTGACTAGTGCTTGTTTGTCTTCTTCACAAAGATCACTGGGATTGGATGTCCTTGTTCAGAAAATTTCAGGAGTCATTAAATATGGGTTTTTGAGTAACTTATATGTAGGAAGTGCACTGGACAGTACATGTGGTCGAGCTGGATTGCTTGATAAAGCAATATACATATCCCTGGAATCATTAGAATAATCAAAGAAATGCTAGAAATTTAATTCTACTTCCCTGGAATAACTAGAACAATCAAACTTTTACTGGTTACTTTCTTATTGCATGTTTTTTAGGCTACGGATATCTCTTACCATTAGCTTAATAATATACTAAGGCTGGATGCCATATAAACAAGTGGTAAAATCCTCGTACAAGATATAGATGTATTCCATCTTTACATCAACTTCATTTCATCAGTCCCCATGCAATATCTTCTTATTGACAGTTATTTTTTCTTGAATCAAAAGAAGGTTGAGAGGCTTTGGAATTCAATTTAAGTTTTTGAGGAGTACTTGGTTTAGTATTAGTATAGGAAGAAGAGAAGCCAGATCAAGCTGTAGAAAGTGGATGAAGGGTTGTGAAAATTGATTGTCTACCGTTTCATATTACATAACACTCCTGTAAATAGAATTACGGGTGTTACCAAATATATATGTATACATACAATAACACCTGCAGTAACATGGTTCCGAGTTTGAAATATAATACCATTTGTTATCCTTTAGATGATAGTGTGAAGTGCTGTTAATAAAGGTCTATACATATGAGGATCTAATTTGAGTACTCATTCATGACACTAATTCCATGTGATGAACTACTTGGACCAAGGAGAAAGTGATGTAAGTGGCCAACTTTAGAAAAATGTATATTGTTTTGGAAATACTTTGGAGAAGTGCGTTGATATGGTTAACTCAAGCAGCTGAAAATCTTGTGTCGTCAAAAAAACATTGTTGCAATCTTAATAGAACACATCTAGTGCCAAACATCTACATGAATTGCCTTAGCAAATCCAACTACTTATATGATTTACTCATTCATGACACTAATTCTGCATGATGAACTACTTGGACCAAGGAGAAAGTGATGTAAGTGGCCAACTTTAGAAAGATGTATATTACTTTGGAAATACTTTGGAGAAGTGTGTTGATATGGTTAATTCAAGCAGCTGAAAATCTTGTGTCATCAAAAATCTTATTGTTGCAATCCTAATAAAACACATCTAGTGCGAACATCTACATGAATTTCCTTAGCCAATCCTAGGACTTATATGATCTACATCATTCTAAAATCTTTGAATTAGTTGATTTGATATGATTCAGTAAAGATAGACAACCGTCGGTCATGGTGATCCTTACACCTAACCGTACGAGGACATGGTGACCGTCAACTGGGCAGGAGGTAGGAAGCTCAATTAGGGCAGCGGACGTCAAGTGTGCGGATCTAGGATCCCAGTCCTTTTCATGGTTTTTACACGAGCTCGCAGTATTTTTACGCCTCGTTGGGATCCCCGACTTTTGACCAGTTCCGCTGACCCTCTGTTTTAGGATACCTAGGCTGGGGTCCCTCGGGTTTAGTTTTCCGTACGAGCCTGTCTACTCGTACGGTCGGGTCTGTCTAGAGTGACTTTTCCGGAGAGTCTCTCTTACCCGTCTCAGTGGTGTAGTTTTGGAGTAGACATATCCCTCTAATGGACCGCACTTCCATTTAAAGGGTGAGACGGAAGGGTCTCTTAGGAGACTTCTTCACCGCCTGAATTTTGGTTATTGTTCCACTAATAGGCTTGGCGATGGCTACATCTGAAACCTCTATGGTTATATCTGAATCAGTTACAATGGAATTGGAAAAGATACAATTGAACTTGGAATGAAGTATAATTGAGTTTGACTAGTGTTGAGATCAAGAAGAACAGAATTCGATCAAAGTTAAGATCAATTACAATTGAGTTGACTATAGTTAAGCTGGTATTGAATCATCACCTATCATAAATCATCAGTGATGAATCGGATTTTGGAATTATTACTACAAGTGACAAGTTAAGCTAGTGGACGTGTTGGGAACTTAGTTAGGATGCATTACACCTCACCGCATGCCTATGGAGGCACCCCAACCCTAAGGTATCCTTCCCACCTTAGAGTCATAGTGTGAGGTCAACCACAGACCAAGACCACAGACTATCCACTAGACTTAAGAAATTAGTTAGAATCAAGTATCAGATTAGAACCTCATCATCCTCATTATCACTATCCATAAACATGATCTCTATAGGACAAAAGAAAATAGCATACAATTATGGGTCATCATCTAATATATGAAAAGGTTATAATATTATGGATGATGGGAAATCACGGGGTATCCAAAGAAAGTAGCTTAAAAACCATTTTTTAATGCAGGTAGTATTGTTAAATTTTAAATATTATTGCCTCTCTACTTGGTTTCTTTTGGACACACATTAAATTTTGTTATTTATGTTATATGCTAGATTGTACGGACATTTGTTGAAGTCCTCTTGTTCCTTTCATGCTTGGCAGGCAAGAAGTCTGCGACTTAGTAGTTGGTACATGATCCGAGCATACGTACATATACCAGATGGTACAGCTGTACTTTTTGTTCAGTTTATGAGGTAAATGCTTTCTGTTCTCTTCTGCACATTTTTGTTATACATGTACACTGTCAGCTTAGTTTGTTACACATGTATATATATTGGAATTAATGAAATGAAGAATTTGTGGTACATCTTGTTGTTGTTCTGTGGTTGTTAAAATTGATGTGGATGTCAAATGCACACGCAAAAAAATTCTCCTAAAATTCATATTGGCTAAATACGATCTTTAGTAAATATTATACTGCGAATGATGCGTA